>VNJM01003479.1:0-174508 GCA_008042475.1 Drosophila kanapiae | reverse complement strand
CAGCAGATAGATGGCCAGACAGTGCCACTGCAGCAGACTCTGCGGCAGTCCGCCGGCCACAAAGTCCGGACCGCCGTACAACAGCAGCACGGGATAGGAGTAGCTCTGACCGAAGGTGACCGCAATTAGGCCAATGGAACTAACGCCAAGTAGCAGATTATTTAGGACACTGCTCGCCTGTCGCACTCGCTCCGCCGGTTGCTTCGCCAATCTCAAGTCCCTGGTCAGCGTTTGTGTAAAGTAAAAGTACGAACTGTCCTCGATGGGCCGGAAAATGAAGCGAGCGGCCATGCTGCCCAGATTGTTCACCACATCGTAGGTGGCCTGCTCCCCGAAACTTAGCACCGGCGACACGGACATCACATACTTCTCGCCCTCGGTGAGGATCTGCTTGAGCACGCCCTGTTTCACGAAGCTCAGCGTCAGGGTCTGCAGTTCCCGGTTCAAGTGCTTGCCATTCGGATTGTACATAACGCCGGGCAGAAAGTCACGCAGCTCCTTAAACGGAAAGTCATCCATGTGTTCGTACAGCGACACCTGCCAGGCCTTGGCAGCCGGTGGCTTCTTCCGCGACTGCTGTGCCACATAGTTCTTGAAACCCTTTAGGTACAGGTAAAAGAAGCCATACTGGCCAACGACAATGGTCACGGCGCTGGATAGTTGGGCCACCGCGAACGCATTAATCGCCGCACTCCGGTCGCCCGTCACGATCCACAGGAAAATGGCCGAGCGCACCAGAATGTGCAGCGTATTCAGCAGGATCTTGAGCTTAACAAAGCAAAATACTTGGGCCACAAACACGGTGGACTCGGCGAAGAGTTCGAGGACACAGGACAGGGCAACCGCGTAGCAGGCGAACTCGTACTGCGTGGCATAGATGGCGTCCACAGCCGATAGCCAGTTGAGCCAGATGTACAGGCAGGGCACGCACAACACCGCGCAAATGGGAACCCTAAAGAGATGGAGTGCAGTGAGGCATATTATGGCATATATCGAATAAGAAATCTCCAAGATAGAAGCCAGCTCTTTCCTAGAATTGCTATTACTTTTAATGGGGGAAAATTCCTTTCCCTTGGCTACTTACGTGAGCCACATCTGATTGATGAGCTGCGCCCAGGTGCAGCGATCACCCTGCTGCGCATTGGCACTCAGCGCCGCCCGGTTAATGGCCTCGCGGGAAAGGAAGAGCAGGGTACTTTCCAGGAGCAGCAGGCGAACGTTCATGATGCCCAGCACCTCGCGTCCCACATGCCGCACAATGTACGCATTGATGCCGAAGGTGAGGATGCGGCACAGTATCTGAGGGCAATATATGACGACAGTATAAGATGATGAGTAATATCGGGAGGCCCAGGAAATAGAAAAGAATAGAACGTATCTGGGACACTGGGGACGGGACGGGACTAACCTGAAAGATGATGCTGAAGCCGGCGCCCAGCAGGCTGCTCTCGAGCACATTGCGTGCCATTTGGGACGGTTCGCTAGGCCGGGTGTCTCATCACGTAGTGGAAAAGCAAAACAAAACCAAATGAAAGGCCTCAAAACAATATTAACAAAATAAGTTGATTGCTAACGACACAGTCGAGTAGTGTTGGAAAGCGGCCGGCGGCAATGCTAACAGCTGTGCTAACAGCGCGGTTAACAGAACCCATCTACGTGTCTTACAGAAGATAACGGTTGCCCTGTCATTCGAATATAAAAGATAACAACGGACTGACTTTAGTCACTCGGAAAATGCGAAATATTACAGGGAGCGCTCGCTAACAATAGCCAAGGGAAAACCACAATGGTGGGTGCACTGAGCCTATTCAAATTAAGAATATATTTTTCATTTTAACGGTATTGTATTAAAATTCCTAACGCTACAAGCCTGGGACTTATAAATTGGCGCGCTAGTCAGAATAGGTTTTAAATTATATTTACTGTATTGTATTGTATATTTATTTATTGTATATTTATTGTATCTTTATATTAAAACTAAAAGTATTTAAATATAGATATTCATATCATTTTTTTTTATGTGCCTGTGTTTTTATTTTAAACTGCGACAGACTGCTATTTATTTTAGTAGGCAGCTGATGCCAAGATCGAAGCGAGTTTTTTAAAACTGAGCTTATTATTTATTTCGCTTTAATTAAATGTGTAGAAGATAGTTATAGCTCAGTAATATAATCAACAAAGAATTCTTATAAAGGAGAAAATTTAACATGATTTTCTTTTGCGGTTAGTAGCAGAAAGTAACTGACAGTTAAGTTTTAACAGGAGTTCAAATTGTTAATGAATTAATGACTTGATCAGCGCATAAGTAAGTTGCCGGCTTCAAAATGCAACGTTGCGTTGACTCTCTCCCTACTCTCTTTGTGCAAATATCAAATAAATAATATGAAGTCTGGCTCGCGATTTCAACTCAAAAAACTGAAAAACACAAAACTCAAAACTGGTTGCGACAACTTTCGTTGCGCCGCTGAAGAAGTCGGCGGCTGGCTGGCCAAGTTAGTTTGCGTCTTAGCTCCGCTCGAGTCGGTCGTGCTGTGTGGGGCCAACGAATCGGACTGGCACTCTTCTCAGTGCTACGAGTGGTGGTATCCAGTATCCCAGAGCCAAAGCTAAAGGAAAGGTGCGCGGTCGCATTAAAAATTCAAGAGGAGAAAAGCGAACGAAATATAATAATAAAAAAAAAAACAAAACGATAGAAAAGCGAGAAAAGCGAGTGGTGTTCTGCAAGACAGAGCGTGAAGAGCGGAGCATTGTTTTTTTTATATTTATTTTGTTTTATTTGTTGTTGTTGTTTTCCGTTTGGCTCGGTTTTTAATTCGTCTTTATTGTGGGATAAATATGCGGAAACCCTAATCCGATCCGCAGGAACGTAACAATAAACGACGTCAACTGCCTTATAGATTACAAAAGTTGTGTGACACTTTTCCGCGAGCGAGGAAAACAGGTTGCCATTAAGCCTAGGGCCGTTCAGCTCAGTGCAGTGCAGCTCAGCTGGCTCACCTGCTCACCTGCTCGCTCGCCTGGATCCCCCGATCACCTGGTGGTCATGCTGCCCTGGTGTCCCAAATACATCTGAACGCGAGAAAAAACTACATACATATATCTGTCAAGAACTCATAAAGGAAAGGTGGAAAATACAGGAGCGGAAGCAGGAGGAGGCACCGCTGGAGGGCAGTGATCCAGGATGTCGGACATTTACTACTGCAGCAATAGCCAGGTGAGCTGTCGGTTCAAGTTCTGGGCCAAAGCAATTACTATCTTTACCAGTTAGTCGAGGAAATGCGATAAATAGCTAACACTAATCGGGGGTTTTTGTAGTACACACTTTTTGCTAGGCTTCTTTCTGCAGAGAAAAATAATCTCTTTAGTTTCATAAATAATTTAATTATTGTTGTACCAAATATATATGAAGATATGTTCAACTTTTGCGGATAAATAAAGTTCCTGCTAGGAAAAGTTCGGTTTCACCAGGAGATCTACTGTTAACTGGGAGTCAGACTTCCTGTCAAGTCTTTTTTGGCTCGTCAAAATGTTAGAAAAGGCACAATGCGATGCATATTTTACTGTGTTAGTCTTTCTCATTTTGATAAACTACACGATTGGCTTTTACGACAAGCTTATTTGCTATGTATCTTTTTCGATCAGATAGCTATTAAGTTATTTCAATAGTGAGTGTAAAAAAGAAAGATTTGCAGAGCCAGAGACGAAATAGAAATCATTAAACCCTCCTTTTTGCCAAGAGCTAAAAATCCATTGCATTGTTTCCACATTTCGCAGACAATAGTCAGATATCTTCCTGGATTCCTGGCGGGCCACTTACTACACAAAAACAATAAGTGTTTATATTATCAAAGATGACTTTTAAGTGTCTAAGTTCTAAAATAGCTATTAATAGTTTTTAAAATCCAATTCCTTATAAAATATTGCTTCATACGCTGATAAATATCAATATAAAGAGTGATTATATTCAAGCTTGTTCATCTCATAAAAGTTTGTATGTAGAATATAGATTTAAAATACGAAGTCTTCATTTTATTGATTAATATTTTCTATATGGATTGCCTAGTAAATGTCTTTTAAATATTTCACACAAATCCGACATACCTGCGATTGTGGAGATTCCTAAAAATGGACAACAGTTTCTATGTCTGGCTCAGCGAAAATACATACAGACTTGTATTTATTTTAAGATTTCTTCGTCTTAGTTTTTGGTTTTCTACGTTTCTTTTCTGTTTGTTAGTTTGGCTAAATGGCTTTTCAATCGCTGCCATAATCGCTGGGCAGCCATAATTAATAAAAGAAAAGTAAAAGCGTCGTTAAAAACAGTAACGGTTGCTTTTTGTCATGTTGCCAATTGGCGCGGGGATTGCATAATAAAATATATATGTAGCACTGTCTGGCTAACGATTTCCAATCAGTATGTATCGATCTCCAACGGATAATGCTACCGCCCTGTTATGCCTTAATTAATCCAACTTCGCATTAAATTGAGTCATTTTGTTGCCAATCGAAAGAGATATTATGTGTCTCTTAAATGGTAAACGGAGTTGTTGCAGTATCTATTAACATTACTTTAGGTGATATTTTGAAATAATATATAATATCTGTATAATACAGAATTTATTGAAATTTTTAGGCCGCTCTGCGGACAGCACCACGCCCCCTTTGTTTGAGGCACAAAGGCGGCAGCATCTCAGCAACAAAAAGAGAGGGAATAATATAAATCTAAAAGTGAAAGTGCGTCCCGTTACCAAGCAAGCCAATGTTGACTTAGTAACTTACTTTTGCAGCTCGCTGTTGTTGCTTTTGTTGTTGTTTGTTATTATAGTGGTTGTTGGCAAGGTTGTTGTTGTTTTTGTTGCTTTTACCTGGGGCGGTTGAATGTAAAACTATGTGGCCCGCCTCACAGAAAGAAAACAAAAGTCTTGTCACACTGCTACAAATATTTTTGGGACCTGACAAGGTCATTATACATTAATTCCATATTCGTCGTTTTTTTATGTTTATCGGACCAAAATATACAATTGGTTTACCATGCCACTTCAATAATTAAAAGTATTAGTTTCCATTTAAAAGCTAAACGCGAGCAACACCATAAATGTAAATAAATTGCTTATTTGAAAAAGGTTATTCTTAAACTTTTAATTTTATTTTTGTATATTGAAATTCCCAGTTCTGATTTCTATCTGACCGTAAAAGGTAAAGACTAGATAAACCTTCTTTGATCAAGAAAAAATAACAGAGTGCTGTTAAGCGAGCCAGAAGAGAATTAACCGGAAGTCGAGTTTATTTTAACTATAACATGGAAGCGATAAAAAACAACACTTTCTTGGCAGGGACTCTATTTAATACAATATACAATATATATAAAAACACATTTTGGAAAGCCTTTTAAAAACAAGCTCCGAAAGTGTGGAATTTTTTTTGTCTGTGGTTAATTTTTGTCTGTTTTCGGTTTCTTTGTCATCTTAATTCTGCAGTCTGCTGCCTTCAGTCTTCCAGTCATCTCTTCTCTGCTGCCCGTTGTTGTGCTTTTTTTAATTTGCATCTGTTTTTATGCCAAAATGTCTGTTTCTGTTGCTTTTCTTTATTATTATTATTTCCCTCTTGTATTTTTTCCCTACCGTGTTTAGTGGCGTGCATAAATTTGTTTGTGAAATGAGTCTTTCTTTTGGCCTTTGTTGTCTTGGCTGATGAGAATTTACCCAAACCGACATGTGACAATAATAGTAAAGAAATTGTTAAAAACAACGAATGTTTAATGCTCTTACTAAAGACAAGCTGAATGGTGAAGTCGGTGTTTAGCGGATGCTGATGATACTCCTGAAACAGCAGTAAAGTTAAGCAACATTAATAGATTCCGAACTGCAGTAGAAGTTAAGCTGCCATTTTTAAAACTCCTCTCTTAAGAGCTACTGTTTCAGGGAAAATGTTGTAATTAAATAAATTATCTTTAAATACACAAGAAAAGCTAAGAGTACAAGTCAAGACAAAATACTTAATTATGAAAACACATATGTACTTACTTAGGAACCACCTATTGTGCAAGATCTCCACTGCAATCTGAGAATGGGGGCCATGGAGTCCGAAAAAAATGCAAAGCTTTTGGCCATTTTGCAAAGGGTATTTGTCATGTACTATATTTTTGGTCCAAGGTTTAAACCAGAGTTGTCTTTGCTTGTTAGCGGTTTATTGTTGTTAGTCCGCAATTTATTTGCCGTGTTCGCAGGGCGTGTGTGTGTCCGTGTCCCAAAGGGATCCAAAATCATTATAGTGGCTGCAATTCGCTGGTGTCGGGCGCCTATTGAGCAATTTAGAGTTTATGCTGCAATTGTTGTGGATTAGTTTCATTTTCTAAGTTCGCCCGCTATAGCTTAAGGTCCTCAACTCTTACAGCGACAGATGCTGTCAAAAAATTAGGTCTAGAGAAAGAAACAAATATAAAACTAATTAATAGAAATAATAAAATTAATATTTATTGAATTTTGCATTTTTTAAAATGATGCATCATGATAATTGTGATTTAATTAAAACAACCCTGTGCTTGCTCTTTCTTAACAGCACTCTGTTACTCTTTATCGTTTAGTTAAATTATAGTCGTCGAAATACTCATTTCTTTTGGAAACATATCAATCTGGGACTTTAGCAGTGAGACAAGAAATAAGATCTGCAATATATAATTACCAAATTCTCATTTTCGTTCAATTTATATTTTTTGAAGAACCCACTATTGTCATGGCCGCAATCGTGGGCATGTGTGTGGGGCCTGGCATTCCAATTATTGTAATAGCAATAAGTAGTAATAGTCTGCAGTCTGGAGTTTCTCGCACAGCATTTTGCGCCAAAAAGTGATTGCAGGCGACAACAACAAACTCGCTTGGCTTGAAAACAAACGCAACAACTTTCAGTTGTCTGCTGCTTTTGCCTTTTCGGCTAGTTTCTAGTTTTTTTTTCTTCTATTTTGTTTTTTCTTTGCTTATCTGACTTGTGGGGGCCCATTAGAGGCTGGATTTTCGTTGGCTTTTTTTTCTCTCCCTTGTCTACGTTATTTTGTATATTTTTTTGCACAATCCGCTTGAAAAAATCTTTTCATTGTAATTATGAGCTGTATTATTTTGGGAACATTCCGTTGCCTTCCTATAGTCTTATAAAATGAGGGTAACCTACGTATATTCTTGTAAAAGACACAAAAATCACACTTTATAGCTGTTTTCTATTGGTTAAACAAAAGTTTTCCAACGCAAGCTGTCATTTTCTATGTTCTTAACTGTCCATTTAGCAGTCATTCGCGAATCGCAACAGGTTCACCTCATGAAAAAGAAAAAATAATAAACAAAAGCCAGCAGCTAGCAGGAATGTTAAATAAAATGTTGTTGCCATTTTGGCCAAATGCCACAGCAACACAACATCAACTTTGGCTTAGACTGGAAATGGCTTTAACCCTCTAAAAGTCAATTCTTATGTTATTATATTGATAATTAAAAAGAAAATGAATTTGGATTCATTTTAAGGTCGCTTAGGTTTTATAAAATTATTATTATTTTATCGTAAAAAGATAATACCATAAAATCATGTCGTAAAACTAGATTTTCTACACGCCTGTAATTTATCCAAGCGAAAAACACTTTTAAGTATTGTATAGTTCTGTTATTTTCTCGAGCAAGACTTCACAGGGAGTCCAGGTTCCTGTTAAACTTAGCTAACCCGACACATTATCTGTCGCCATAAATTTAACATTTATTGTAGTAACCGGCCGCAGTGGGTTAAGTTAAGCTTTGATTTTTTTTGCTGCCTGCGCACAATCCATGATCAAGCTTTTCTTAGATCGACCTTTTGACAGAGCAATGCAGCCAATCATGCCAACCGTAATGCGGTTAACCATTGCAATCCAAACACTGAAAGCAAGTTTAGTTTAGTATTTCATTTATCGATCCCTCTAAGAGAAATGTTTTCTTTGATATTAGATTATAATAATAGCCTAAAATATAATATTTGTGTACATATTTGCATATTAAAGTTAAAAAAGAAGGTTTTAAATATGTTAAGCCTTATATTGGTTGATTTTTCTTAAACTCTTAATCACTCATCTTCATCATCGATGACCAAAACGCAGCGATATCGATAAATAGCCTTGGATTAAGAGGTGCAAGTAATCGAAGAGGGGCCGCCCCTAACCGTCTTATCAGAACTTTCTCTGACTGCTTGCATTTTTTGTAAGACGTCATTGAAATGAATTAGAAGAGGGGAATGGAGACAGAAGACAACAAACAATGACAAAAGGTAGACAACAACAACAACAAAAGAAAAAAGAATGCTGTGCTGCCCCTGCCTGTGCCGCTGCCTCTGGCACTGCCGACGTCGCTGTCGCTGTCGCTGCTTACTCTTGGAAGAAAGTAGGACAAATCTTCGGTTTCTCCTCCATCTCTTCTCCTCTCATTGTGCTTGGCTGTGTTCGGCTGGCTTCTTTATTAACTGCGATTTATGGCCAATGCCTCTTAAATTAAATTTCCTCTCGTGCGCGGCCCTTTCCATCGCCATTTTCCAATTGGCATTGTACGATTACACACCCATTTGGCTTCCACAATCCAATTGGCGTGGAACGCACTGCTTGCATGCGCTGCTGCTGCTGCTGCTGCTGCTGCTGCAGCCTTGAACCACCGATGTCGCTGCTGCGTGGGCAAAATTTGCTTTTTTGAGGCGGTTTTTCGTTATTTTTGTGGTTTTGCTTAATTTGTTTGTTTTCTTTTTACCTTTTGAGGTAATTTCCTGCTGCAGTTTGCCGGCACAAAAAACGGAAAAGTTGCAAAATTTCAATTAAATATGCTAATCTCAGTGGAAATTAATTATTTTTTGTGTATTTTTCGGGAAATTGTGGGAATGCTTAGCTCTTTAAATGATGTGAATAAACATTTTAATGTTGCCTTGTGACCAAACAAAAAAATTATTCATCTGATTTCGACAGACATGCTTATTTCGCGGCTTTATGCTAAAAAAAAAAATAATTAAACCAGAATGAATCGATCAAGACGTAGTTTAAAAGCCGGAAATAATACAAGAAAATTGTATAATGTTAATAACTAGCCGATTATATAAATATTAAACATAATCTATAGTTAATGAACGTCGAAATTAAGTGGAAAAATACATTTAAATATAAATAAAAATGTTGCAAAGATATTCTTGATTGATTAAAGAGTATTTATTCTTTTATGACATACCATCTGGTCATGTTTCTTTATTAATGTTTTCTTGACAAGTAATTAATAATTCTTAATTAAATAACTTTTTTCTTACCAAACACTTCAAATTTTGCAATAAAAAATGTGCTCTAGCCAAAAACAACTGGCGTTTTGTCAAACTGCAATAAATATATTGCCAAATAATCTGTTCTTAATGAAAAGCTAGACATTTATATTAATTAGGAAGAGTTAATAAAGTTTTCATAAGTAAACCTGTTTAATTTCATTATTTAAATGGTGAAAGTGTGCTTAAAATGTCGATTATACTACCGAAATTGAAATTGTTGCCCATCTGTGTTCTTTTTTCTTAAAAATAACAGATATTTAATGCTCTGTTTGCTTTTAAGAAAGCATAAAGGAAGTTATCTCTAAGAAAACATAAGAAAATTAAATATTTCGATGTTTTGTCGTTTTATTTGATTAATTTCATTGCAAATTGGTTTTTCTTTAGTTCAGTTCAAGTTAAAAATGTAATTAAATATTGCAATTTTATAAAATTAGTTCATATTTATTTATAACCATGTCTTTATGATAAAATTTACATATTAAAGCTTCGTTCTCACAGCCAAAATAAATTGCTGATTGAAAAACAAAGCCATTCCCATTTTTAATTCGTAGAATCGCATTCTGAATAGGTAATTCCTCCACCTGGAAATAGAAGAAAGGAGAAACGAGAGACTGAGATGGCTGAATAAATGGCCAAGAAAGCGCCCATTGGCATTCCAATGAACTACGTTTTTTTTTTCAACTCAAGCTTAACACTGAGAACTTTCTACTTCATTTCGAATTCATATGCCTTGAGCTACACTGAAAGACAAAAATATAAAATTTGCTGTGGCTTAATGGCTTGATTTTTGGAGACGAAGTTAAGGGAAACAAGTAAATATTTCATTAAAAAATATATAAATAAACTTGTTCAAAAGGAAACAAATAGAAATTCTAGTTAAGCGTTAATAATTTTCTTTTTCTGTGTATTGCCTGTCTGTATTGCATTTAAATTTGCAATAATTGGTGCGGCTCTGACTATATAGTTTCCCTGCTGCTGTTTCTGATTGCCAGTTATGCTCGTAGGCCGCGTGACTCACCTTGACTTCACCCACTTTAACTGCAAAGTGTGAGCACACACAAACACAACTCACACTCCCTGAAAAGAGACGGCAGCCCCAGTTTCCAACTGGCCAGAAAATCAGAAAATACAACAAAAAATTGGTCGCAGTCACGTCGCCGCCGTCGTCGCCGTTGAATGTTGGCATTAGCTCAAGCCATCCTTGTGGCTATGCCATCTACGCGTTCCCAATCCGATACGATCCAATCCAAAAGATACTCCACCACGCACGTACAATTAGGGAGAAGTCGCAAAGTCGAGGCGCATTCAGGGCGTGGCTTAAATGCAGGCAGAAATCCGCTTGGAAAAACTTATATTGGGCTTTGTTAAATTGTTTAAAATTGTGGTTGGAAGTAAACAAAAAAATGCTGGCTTAAATTACAAAATAAAACAAGATAGGAAACTAAAAAGGAAATCCAAAATAGCTTCGTAGTTATCAGTAAAAGAATGCACACGTAACTATTATAAAAATAAATATATATATATATATATATATATATATATATATATATATATATATATATATATATATATATATAAACAAGAATGAATATAATTAAATCAGAGTTTGTTAGCCTGTAAATATACATATTTAATAAACAAGAAATGCATTTATAAGAATTTTAGGAATTACAACTCCTTATTTAATTGTGTTTAGAATTTAGCTATGCATTTCAAATTGTTTCCAGATATTTCTTGGATCCAGAATTTCTTTAATAATCAAGTCTTCGTAAATTTAAGATAAGCCTGATTTTATCATCGTTTCGGATAAGATTTGATGTATTTTTGGATGCTGATTATATAACAATATAATAAATATCTACTACATAAAATAATTATTGTTCTATGCCTTTTTTCTATTATATTGTTTCCTTAGAATACTGTAAAATTATTTTTTAATAAATTATGATAACCTTAAAACCTAGAAACTAGGAAAAATCGCCACCAGCAAACGAAAGACTTAAGAGGCAAACTTGTTTTCAGCTACGCGACTTTTAGCGGTTTTCAGGAGCCTTTAAAAATATGAAAGCAATATTATTCGTATTATTTGATTTGATATCCTTCATACAGAAGTCCAAGAGTCTTAAAACTTATACTAATATATATTTTTGTGGTTGTTTTTGTGTTTTTTCAGTGCAACTGCAGTGGAGAGATAGTGAGAGCGCAACAAAGTTGCAAATTCCTTGAAGAGGTCAAAGCTGTTTCGCTTTTATCGCTCGCCTTGTCTCTCTCCCGCTTTGTCTCCACTCGCACACTCTTCACCTTTTTTTTTTTTTTATCCACCTTGTCCCTCTCCACCTCCGCTTTTATTGTCCGATTGCAGCTTTCCCCCGTTCGTTCGGCAAACGTTCCGTTATTAATTCAATTCGTCACGATTGAGTGGCAGCTGCTGCGACTGAGAAAACTAAGAAAACTGAGAAAATACGGAGTCTGCGGCCGGCTGCTTGAAGGGAAATTAGTGAAAAGCTGCTGTCACAGCTGCCGTTCGTTCCGTTCCAATCTGTTCGTTCCCGCACGTGTCTCCGCCGCAACACAATGCAGCAATGTGAAATGTAATATTTGAATTTTTTCGGTGCTCTTAACTCAGCGATCTCGACGTGTTCGAATTGTCTGAAATTTGACCAGAAGACTTCCACTGACTTGGCTATTACGCATATGTTGAAATGGTAATGATCACCGGGCTCCTAACTCTGTTAACTTCGGCTTGTCGTTTGGCTATCTTGGTGAAATTTGACCCGGGGGCCTCGTGATTCATGCGGGGATCAGTAGCCTCTGGCTGTGTCTTCTTACACAGAGATTAACTTACTTGTGTTATGGCGGGAGCTTTGTTACAGTTTCCTAACTATGATTATGATACATGGTAATTGATAACATTGCGTCAAATTGGGCTTCAGTTCGTACCGGCTTAAATACAGCGGACAGATAATGTTACTGATAAGAAAATTTGATTTTTTACCCTGTCAATGCTAACATTGACAGGTACTCAGACAGCCTGTCAAGTCTTTTTCGGCTCGTCAAATTAACAGCTGATGTGCTTACGCATTACAGCACAATTCGGTGCTTAGCCGCACTCTGTTAGTATTTATCGTTCGTTTTAAATTACTTTAACGACAGGTTTATCTAACATTTTTCTTTTTTTCGGTCAAATAGAACTATTAGTAACCCCTTTTAGGGCATATTTTTCATACTGGAATGTAATATTTAATGTCTTTTTGTGTAGTTTGCAGTGTGAGCGCGATTGGCTCCCATTTAATTTAAGACCATTGGCCTTTGTTACAATTTTGAAAATTGTTCTGTGGAAACTTTTACCCACAGAGCGCCGCCTTTTGTTTTGTGCATTTTGCATTCACAACCTGATTGGATCATAATGGTGCTAATAATATAATGCGCCCCCCAATCGGGCACAGTTGCAGATGGTGAAATGAACCACGTTTCGTTGTCGTTTTCGCTTTTCTTTCACACGGCGACTAATTAGGCAAATTCAGGTGATTCGGGTGGCCCGGGGGGTCGGTCGGACCTGGGTGTTGTATGCTGGGAGTGCGGCTCGGATACCGATGGGGTCTTTAAAACATGTTTGCCGCAACATGTTTCCGAAACGTGTTTGGCAGTGGCAGGCGCAGCAACAATATAAATAGCAGAAGCAGCAACAAAAACACTTTCATTTATCCCAGCTGCATTTCGCCTTGGCTTCCAAAGTTTAACAACAACAAAGAAATACAAATTTCGACTGCAATTGGCACGAAAAAATTCGCTTTCGCTTTGTGCAAGCAAAAAAAAAAAAAAAAACAGAAAAACAGGCTGAACAAAAAAATAAGCCAAACGATTCAAAAATGTGAGGCTTCTGCTTTTTTCCTCGAATGACACTTGTTGTCTCTGGGGAAATGGCAATGAAAATGGAGATGGGAAAACGAGTTTGTGGCCTCAGTCTTTTGAACTCTGTATCGAAATATCGAAAGCCTCCCAAGGCGTGCATAGACAGCCGGCGGATGACAGGGACAGGAACAGTTGACCTTATGGCCACGAGGCAAAGAAAGTTGCAACGAGATTTTGGTTGACCCTTTTTTCCTCGGCTTTATTTTGTGTGTTTGAAAAGGAAAGTGGCATGCGGCAATATGCCGTTGCCCCTTATATCAGCACACGAGGTTATTGAATTTGTATAGCTAAGAAAATTCGGTTTTACAGAGCGATTTCCATAAAAGGCAGACAGTGCTTTAAAGTTATGTTTCGGAATTTGACAATGCGCCTATTTAAAAATAATAAGTTCACATTAATTAAATTCTTAGTGTACAAATTTAATAGATTTTGAATAAAGATACAAATATTTATTTAAATTAATTAAAACAGCCCTTAATTGTGACTCCAGCAGTTAGAGATATTAATCAGAAAGAAAGAATAGTTTTCATTGAAAATCATTAGTTCCATAATCAAATTTAGGAAGCCCACAAACAACAATCAACCGAGTTCAACGTTTGGAACCCAACGCAAGTCTTAAAAAACAACAAAAAGTCACAAGCCAGGCCAGCGAATAATCGACAAATATGTAAATATGCTAAGCGAATAAGAAATGAAATAAATAAACAATAAGCTGCGAGAAAGAAGAAAACAAAAAACCATCGAGGAAACTTTCTTTTCGAAGAGTTTTGTGGCCCACTGCTCTGCTCACTTGACATTGGACTCTTTGCATTATTGTTTTTGTTTCTGCCTTTTTGTCGAGCCAAACTGGAGCAAGCTTTACTCAGTATTTTGTAGTTTTTTACCAGAGGGCGATGAACGCAGAGGTGCGCTAAATTCGTAGTCGCACAATTAGCACCTGCTCGGTTGGTTAGTTGCTCGGTTTCGGCCATGTCCGGCGCATGTCGTCTCCATTACCAAGTCTGTAACAATGTGGTGCTATTGTTTGCGGCACTCGCCGGCCGTGTGATAGCTGTACAGTGATCGCTAGCCCACGGGGGAAAGCCTTCCTCTTCCACCAACGATTTTGTTTAAATTACGTCAACTTATTATTGCTACAGATTAATGAAAACGGGCTGGTGTCGGTTGGACTTGTGCAATATCGTGACTTCTGTAAAGAAAGGCAATTAATTTATAAAATGTAAAGCAAATCATAGGTGGCATTTTAAATATATTTAGTTATTTAAAATAAACATAAATATAAATAATTTATATCGGAAAATAGCAACTCAAATCGTTATTCAATTCTTTATCAGCATCAAAGCTTATTAAATATATCTTAGCGATGCATATCGAAAGGAAATGTCTGATATATTATATCGACAAAGCTATCGCGCTTACTATCATATCGGAAATATCGTAAACTTAAAAATATGGAAATTGTAAATATTGTTTAGATTATATCGCTCCACTAAATGTAACATATTATAGATTTATCGATTAATATATTGAGTTTCGCATCAAATATCGTTACAGGATCGATAAAACAATAAGCAGTCTTAGGAATGATGGGAAAGTAATTCGAAATATGTTGTTTTTTATAATATATATATTTATCTAAAGAATTCTTAACTATATCTTAACTATATCATATATATGATAAGCTGAAAGGGTTTACAAACTTCGGCTTCCCGAAGCTAGCTGCCGAACTGATAACCACAAACTGAACACAAAAAAAATCCCTGAAAATTTCTGTAATGTTTTTTTCCCCTTCTTTTTTTGCAGATGAAAAAAACACGCGACTCGGATAAATTATCCGCCCCGTTGGCCGTCACAAATATAAATGCGAATGCCAACTCGCACTCCAATTTGAATTCGAGTTCGAATTCGAACGCAATCGCTGCCAATATGGCGGCGGCTGATAAGAAGAACAACAACAGCAACTGCAGCAATCGCAACAAAGACAAGAGCATGCAAACGAACGGCGGCGGTGGTAAAAACTGGAAGGTAAGCGTAATTAAAACCGCCAGGGAGCGGTAATTAAGAAAAAGCCCCAAGAAAATGGTGTGGGGGGAAATGCGAAATGCGAATTGTGGTGATGCAACTGAGAAAATCTATGGAGCTGCACGTGCGCAACGCATCAGAGCGGCAGAGTAGGAAGAGGCTTAAGAGAAGCACAGTTATGCGGCCGACTGACTTTTGACTGCCTTCTGTCACATTTTGCCTCCCATCGCTCTTCTCTTCGGCACAGAGCGGGGGGAGAGCAGAGAGCGTGAGCGGCACACGTTCTCTCTTAACCCCATAGTGCCCCCCCAAGACACAATTATTCCGAATTTAAATGAAATAAATAAATAATTTAGATGGAATATGCTTTGTTTGCTAATTAATTCAAAGTTATATGTTAGTTCGGTACGATTACTAACTGACTTCAACAAGTTGAAGCTAAGAAATGCGGACATGGTGTTGCGTCGACCAATGCGAGGCGATGCGATGTTGGATTATGAAACAAAAAAAAAAAGCCATTTGTGTTTAATTACCTGTCTCTGGACTACATTGTATTATTGTTATGTCTTCTGCGGCAGCATCAGTCCACTCCGCAATCTCAGCTCAGTTTACCTCACAACACATGGAATCACGCAGCCGATGAGGAAAACCGAAACTGGGCCGTGTGCTGACCCGTTTTGATTTTGTTTCAGGAAAGCCAGCAAAGAAAAGCAAGAAAAAATACAGAAAAGTAGTTTATTTACTTTACTTGCGCTTTAATCGGTTTTCTGCGTTCTGTTTTTTTTTTTATTTTTTCACGCTTTTGCAACTTCAGCAGCAGAAATGTTGGAGCCAATTCCGCCGCTATGTTACGTGCCAGTTAAGCGCAATTTGAATAAAATCAATTAAGAAATATGAGGGGAAACGATAACGATAACCATGTAAAGTAAGAAAGCTTCCGTCAAGTGTGCTCGACTGTACCAAAATAATGTAAAAATACAAAACAGAACGCTCAAATACAAGGATAAATATACAAAATACTTAGTTTTTTATTGCCTCAGTTTAAAAGAAAGGGTTGACCAGGTAGAGGCCAGTCTGAGAGCAAATGTGAGCGAGATGCAGATAGAATAACTTTAAGGTTTAACAACTCCCATGTTTATTATCGAATTTTACTCAAATTTTGCACAAACATATCTTTATTATTATTATTATTATTATTATTAATAACAACAGATCCCGGTGACTATAAAAGCTACAAAGCTACTTTATTTTGAGATTTAATTTTCATTAGGGGGGCTTGGCGAAATATTAAAGCAAACTTCAAATATTTAAAGCCAGAAAATGGGAATTTTCAAGTGCAGCCACTACGCGTTTTTTTTTCTTTTGGTTTTTCCTCCATTTGTTTTTTTTTTTCAACTTTTCAAGCTGTTTCGTTCCGTGATTTGATTTAACGGCATGATTTGGCTAAAAACAAAATCAAAAGCATTTAAGGCGCTTTGCCGGTCGCCGACCTTCCTTAATTATAAATATTGAGTCTCCCAAAATAACGAAAAGAAAAAAACAAATACTATAGTTATGTGTGTGTTTGTTGTGCGCTTTTGATACTTACCTTTTTTTTGTCATTCGCAGGGCATTGTCCAGAGTAATCCCAGTGGTGGAGGCAACGGAGCTGTGGGCGTGGGCACCACATCCCAACCGCCCAAGGTGTTCCACAACACCAGATGTACACGTCACCACAAACCGCATCACAATCACGGCAACGGAACGCCGCTTTCCTCCAATGCCTCCAATGGAGCAACCGAACCGCTGGACACCGCCCAGCTGAGGGATCGGGATCGGGAAAGGGAGCGGGAGCGGGAGCGGGATCGAGAGCGGGAGCGAGATAGAGAGCGGGAGCGGGAAAGGGATAGGGAAAGGGAAAGGGAAAGGGAACACCACCTACACATACACAGTCACAATCACGGCCTGCGGAGAAAGTCCGAATCCGTTCTATCCACCGATTCGGATATCCGCTTCACCCGCCGAAAGTTGGGCGATGGCCAGAAGTGTGGATGCGCCGTAATTGCTGGATTCCTGATCGCCCTGCTCGTGGCCGGAGCCTTTGTCTATGTGGGATGTAAGTCACGAATAGATTGGTGCCTTCGACACCATCAATATAAATGCATTGCTGACATGCCAACGCGCCATTACAGATACGTACTTCCGACCGGAACCGTTGCCGGATCGCGTTTTTCGCGGACGCTTTATGGTGCTGAACGACAAGTGGAGCATGGAGCTGGCCAATCAAAATTCGCAGAGATTCCAGCAAAAGTCCAGGGACTACCGGGAGCGTATCAATCTCACGCTGAGGCGCTCAGATCTAAGGGAAGCCTACGAGGGTAGCGAGATATTGGCACTCGATGGGTGAGTTTTCGAATAGGAATATATCGATCAACCATCGATTTATCGATACTGAATCGGTATTTGTCGAGAATTGTGATAATTTGCTGCAGTAAATCGACTTTCTGTTCAATTTATCGTGCGAAAATATACTTGAAAAAAGAGATTAATAAATTTATTAACATGTACCGAATATTTCTCTATATTTTAAACTAAAAAGGATAATATTTCAATACTTAAAATATCGATATATCAAAGTTAACGATATTTCCGATGTGATAAAGAGCGGAATATATATCTATATATTTTATATTATACTTTCCCCCTCAATATACTATACTAATTTTCTAAATATGTTATAAATAATGTAATAAAATGTAAAAATAATGCCCTCTTTAGCAGCGAGGATAATAACAACATAATCGTGCACTTCAACATGATCTTCGATCCGTATGCAGGCCTGGTGAGCAGCGGCGATCTGCTGGCTTTGTTCCACGAGGAGATGAGCCAGCCGGTCCAGCAGCGACGACACTTTGCCAACATGACGGTGGATGTGGCCAGTTTGACCATCAAGGAGACAACGGGTCTGATTGAGGAGCCCGTAATGTCCAGTTCGCCGCTGGGCGGGCATGATGAGGCCACCGAACCGGTGGTGACCACTACGCCGGCACCGCCGCGTCGCTGCTCCCAGCTGGAGCTGAGCTACTGCCACCAAGTGGGCTATAATATAACAACCTATCCGAACCTGTTGGGTCATGCCAGCTATGAACAGCTGGCGGAAGATGTCATCGTCTTCCGGGAGCTAGTTGACGGCGAATGCCATCGGGAGGCCTATGACTTTGTGTGCCGTCTCCTCCAGCCGCCCTGCGATGCCCACGGCACCAATTTGCAACCCACTCCGGGACAGATATGCCGCGAGTATTGCGAGTCCTTCATGGCCGGCTGTGGCAGTCGGTTGCCGCAGCGCTTCCGTCATTATTTCGACTGTGAACGCTTCCCGGAATCCACGGGCACCCAGTCGTGCCACCAGAAGCCGCACTGCGTCAGCGACATGCAAACCAATGTCCAGAGTCCCCGTCTTTGCGACGGCTATGCCGACTGTCCAGACTTGTCCGACGAGCGAAGCTGCGCCTTCTGCTCCCCCAACGCTCTCTATTGTGGGCGTGGCAGGGCGTGTGTGCCGCGGAAGGCCAGATGCGATGGCAAGGCCGATTGTCCGGATGGAGCCGATGAAAAGGATTGCCGTGAGTTTCAGCTAATTATAATACAAAAAATACCTTTTAAATAATCCAATTTCGTGCAGTTTCCATTGCTCCGCTGGCCTCTGATCTGTTCCAGCCGGAACCATTGGTTCCCTATCTGTCCAGGTTCCACTCCGCCGGCTATGCCGTTTTCTCCGAGAAGGGAGTTGTGGGAAAGTTGTGTGCCGAGGGACTTGAGGGCGATGCCAAGCTCGTGGTGCGTCAAACTGTATCCGAATCGCTGTGCAAGTCACTGGGATATGAGTAAGGAGAACACTTCCATACCCAAAAGGAACTACACTAAATTCCCTGCTTGTTATCCTGCAGATCCGTGGAGATATTCGATGTACAGAACGACACGGAGCAGCTGTCCGACTACGTCCGCGTCCTGGATCCCCATGCTCCGGAGATCAGCTTCATAAGGACGCACTGTCCGCGACGCCAGGTCCTCTACGTGGGCTGTGGCGAGCTGCGTTGTGGCGTCCAGTCGGCGCTCTTCAATGCCAAACAGCACTTGTCCCTGCCGAAGATGTCCGCTCCCGGCGATTGGCCCTGGTTGGTGGCCCTGTTCCGCGAGGACATTCATGTGTGCGACGGGACACTCATCTCGCAGGACTGGGTCCTTACAACCGAGGGCTGTTTCCAGGGCCAGCCCCGGGCCACCTGGATGGCCATTGTGGGCGCTGTGCGGCTTTCCGCGAAGGCTCCGTGGACGCAACGCCGCCGGATCATTGGCATGATCAAGAGTCCGGTGGAGGGCAGTACGGCGGCCTTGGTGCGCCTAGAAACGGCGGTCAGCTACTCGGATCATGTACGTCCCATTTGCCTGCCGGACTCCCTGCAGCGCCGTTTGCTCCAGCAGCCGCCGGCACAGAGGAGATCCCATGCTCCCGTGGCAGAGCGATTGGAGGGGCAACTGGTGGCTCCGCGGAGTCCCCTGGCCCAGGAGAATCAGCAGTTCTTCTTGATTCCATCCAAGGAGCAGCTAGAGAGCTCCACAGATGGCAGCTTCTCAGAGGATGAACTGCAAGCGGATCAGTTTGTGGCCGAGGCAGCTGCCTCGTATATGCCCAAGGCCGAGGCCCTGCACCGGGAACTGGATGCCTATCCACTGCCTGATCATGCGCCTCAGGTGAACTACTATGGTGGCAGCTCCTTAGCGGGATCCACGGGTTACACCTCAACGTCTTCGTCATCCGCTGCCCGTACGGCCACAAAAGCACCAGCACCGGTTTCCCAATCCGCAATCCCCATCGCTCCCGAGCAAATCTGGACAAACTGCAATACCCTGGGCTGGTCCCGGCAGCGAGATCATCTGCAACGCGTCCAGCTTAAGATTGGCGACATGGCGCCCTGTGAGAATGTGTCCATCGCCACCGTCAACTCCATGTGCATGGAGGCCACATACCAGAAGTACGATTGCACGGTGAGTTCATATACTTCGTATAATTTAGTCTTTAAATACTTGATTCCATCTGATATTGAACGTTCCTATAGCAACTATAAGATATAGTGGTCCGATTCTTTCCCTATACGTATATTTTTTATGCCAAAGTAATAAGACTAAGACCCAAATGGTCATAAGAGCGCGTTTTCCTAAGGCTCTATCTCCGAAAAGACTACTCCGATCTTACTTTAAGCAATAACTATTAAAACGTATTGTAGAAATGGGTTTTATCTCCCCACTTCGAAACCACGGTGTAAAACTCGACTACTCATTAGTGGCGAGTGCGAGCGAGATATCAGATAGAAGGTTACAACTTTATTGCCCATTAACTTCTATTTTAAGCATCCGATTGATCTGAAATTTTCCCTCACAAGTACAAACTTTATACTTTATTTAAATATATATTTAACCAAATACTATCTACCAAATTCAAAGTTATATCATTGCTAAAGTAGAGCGCCCTATATGAAAAGTGGCGCCCTTCTGTTCCTATCCATTTTTTTTAATTGCCACGATTTTGTTCCCGAATTGATTAACTTGGCATTAACTTAGAATTATTGCAGATGATTTTAAGGCCGTAGCTTCGAAAATCAATTAAAAATAAGAATATGGATCTTAAAAGTTTAGGAATCATTAAATAGAAAACCAAGGCATAAGTGTTGATTGTTTTTTTATTATTATATTTATAAAATCATATATTTATAAAGTAAATTAAAAAAAAATAGATATATATCTATAATACAAAGTGATCTTAGGGATATAAAAGAATTAATAATTTAATTATCTTAAAAGTATAGAAAGTGTAGAATAGCAGAAAGAGATAATTATAAAAGTTTGAAATTAACGAATATTGAAGGGGAAAAGTTGAGAAAATATAACAAATAAAATGTTTCCAGAAGAAAGGCTAATTAAAACTGATACATAAATAGATAGTTAATTTCATCCTTACTCTTATCTTCTTAAAATATTACAAGAAATTGATTTGCTTTACTTGGACGTTGATTTGGTGTCGTAACCTAGCTTCAATCTAAGGAACAGCGGTTCAACCTTTGGAGATTACGATCTATATATATCGTATACTGATTATGGCTATAATATGTACAAACTTAGTTGGGCGCCTTAAATGCGAATGGGACGCATCACGGGAACGGCATGGGAAGCCACCGATGTGGACGCTGTCCGCCTGGATTTGGCGCAAGCCTCCAGGCGTAGACGCTTCACCTGCGGTTCCTGCGTTTGAGTGTCGTCCGCCTCTGGCTGCAGCCTGGTTCTAGGTTCTGGCTGCTGCTGGCGTAGTTGCTTCTGCTCCCTGAGGAAGCAGTTCTGGCGACGCACGAGAGCTGCTCCGTTGGTGGGCAACGATCCCAGGAAACAGTTCTGACGATACACTGCAACTGGCTTGTAGTCCTGCGCCGGTACTTGCTCCTCACTAGGCTTCTCCTTTTCTGTTGCCACCTTTTGGCCACCCATCGATCCGGCCACATCCAGATCCACACGCTTGCGTTTCTGTGGTCGGGTCAGGGCAAGGCCTCGCCGCAACTTCGGCCAGTCAAGTCTCAGATGGAAGGTGATCTCTGGGGAGGGAAACAGGAGGAGGAAGTATTCCAAAAGCTGTGCCTCGAACACGTAGCCCTGGCCGTTGCTCAGGACCAGGGCATCTCTGTGGTCCTCCGGAATCCCAAAACTCGACATAGCTGGAAAGATAAAGTGTAAACAGAGTAAAGTTATTGGTTTTTGTTGAATTAAAAACATACTTATTGCCAAAGAAAATACAAAAATGATTCGAAAATGATGAAATTTGACTGTATTACATATTTAGTTAATGTTTTTTTCAACACTTTTGTATGGCTTACCTTGAGAGATGACCTCTTCGTATGTGTTGAAGGATTCGCAAATAATGAAGCTCGTTTCTCCCTGGAAAAGGATCTTCAGACAACTCTTCGCAGCCATAATTATTATTATTTTTTTTTAGCTGGGGACAATTGTAATCTTGATGGCAATGCTGATATTAATTGGCAGTGATTCACAATTAATTTCTATTATCACGCTGTTGTTCTCCTTATTGCGGAATTCTTGTTGCTTTCTTTCGCGCCTCTGCTGAGCTTTGCTGCGATGCGATCACTTGGAATGCTGTCGATCGAATGAAGTGACTGCAATAACCGGCGCTCCGTTTTATGTCTATTTTGCTTGGTGTCCCTTTTTGTTGCTGTCCCTTCATTTTTCTGCCTGCAGCTGCAGTGTTACTATTCTTGTTGCTTTTCAGCTAGGCCTAGGTAGAAAGGTCGGTCGCCGGTATCGGGGGTTGTTGCTGTAGGTGTGCGGGCCGTGTGTGTGTGTGTTTAGCTCGTGCTCGCTTCAATGAGAATGGGAACGGGGAGAGAATGTAGTGAGAGAGAGAGCCTCTCTCCTTATCCATTCCATTTAGCCGTTGTCTTGTTTTGTTTTTGTTGTAGGCTGGCTAAACGCGTTGCTGCATGTCGCGTGC
This sequence comes from Drosophila kanapiae, assembly GCA_008042475.1. Lineage (NCBI taxonomy): Eukaryota > Metazoa > Arthropoda > Insecta > Diptera > Drosophilidae > Drosophila > Drosophila kanapiae. The sequence continues at coordinate 151,740 of VNJM01003479.1, read as the reverse complement.
GTGTGACGTCACAGTCGCCAATTGGGGTGACTCGACCACTGTTTTAAATTGAATGGTGAAATTAGAGTGGGCTCCCATTTCTTTTGTTTAGAAGTAGTAACTTTATTCTGTGCCAAGTAACTTAACGATTGAATTGATAAACTGAAATTGGCAAAAGCTTATCTTATCTTATCTTTAATATTCGGTTATATAAAATATTTATGTTATTGCTTTATACCTTTATTTCTAAGATTTTAATTTTTTTCTTTATACAATAACTTCCATCGTCACTTTTTTTGTCTCTCATGCAGCAAGAGGAGTACTCCGGAGCACCAGTGCAATGCTTGATCCCCGGAACAAACCAGTGGGCCCTGATCGGGGTATCCTCGTGGCGTATCGCCTGTGGACCCACTGGCGTGGAGCGGCCGAGGATGTACGACAAGATCGCCTCGAACGCCGCCTGGATTCGCGAGACTATCAATGCTGTGTAATTGTCCACAACAACCTGCATTTGTACAGAAAACGGAATCAAACCGAACTCTCGTTACGGTATTATATGTCTAAAATGGAGATAACATTAGCGTTACTATCCCCGCTCTAATGTTAACCGAACCCCAAACCTAACCCCACTTAATCACTAAGCATTCTTTTTTTTTGCTGTTTTGTGTAATATTTATTAACTATGTTGTAATTGTGTACGTTAAGCATGTCGAAAAGGAAGCCAATTTAGTTGTTAGCATTTACGTTTAGCTGTTTTGTAGTAAGATATTGTTGAATAAAATGAAATCGCTTAATTGGGTTTGTCTTGAGCTGAGGTCTATGTGGAGACATGCATGGCTTCCCACTGTCCATTGGCCTGAAGACGGTACTGCACCCTGTCGGCTATCTGGCCGATAGCCACGTTCAGGAAGTCCCATCGCTGGGGCTCAAACTTCAGAGCGGTGCTGGGGGAGAATAGTAACGAGTTCAGTGATCATTAAATAAAGACATGTTGTCACAGGGTGTACTCACTAGCTATCTGGGCGAGGGATAGGCTTGCCACTGGCCAAGTGATCCTGCAGGAACTGATCGTGCTTCGCCTTGAGCTCGTCATGGTTAATCGGCTGGCCACAGGGGCATATGTGTCCCCTGATTTGAGCCGCCAAGTCCTCTTTGTCCCACAGGGCATCCAGCTCGCTCTCTGGCAGCTCCACAGCAGTGGCGCCGATAAGTCGCACCTGCCAGTTGCTCGCCTTGCCGTCGTTATCCTTGACATTAGTCATGTAGAAGGTAATACCGGCCATGTTGGGATTGGCCTGGAGGTTCTTAAAATTGCGAGTATAGCGATGGGTGATATAGAACACAAAGTTGTCCCGGGTGAGTCCGCGATAAAGCACAGTGCGGTTGAGGACGCCAAACTCCGGGTCCACAGTGGCCAGATTCATGTCCTGGATGAATCCAGCCTGATGTCCTTTGGCAGCTGCCTGAATGATCTGCTTAAAGAACTCCACGGGATCGGCGGGAAAGTTCTTGATTTTCGCCAATTTCGAAGACATTTTGCTGAGGAACTATTAAGTTAGTAATAAATATTAATAAGAATAAATTGATTAGGTCGAAATAATTTTGTATTGTTTATAACGATTAAAACAAGTCTAAATAAGTTATTCTTAACTATTCCTTTGTAATTGACACACTCTTGGTGCTCATCGTTACTACGTAGGCGGCCATAGCATTTCTGTAACCGTTTCATACACATTTTTAAAAAAGGCGCCAACGTACTCTCTACTGTTAACGATAACAGAACTGTAAAGCGAACAAATCCGTTAGTCAGCACTCCCAGCTGTTTGCCACACCGACGTGTTTTCTAACACCATGCAAAATCTGGGCTAAGACGCGACGAAGGAGAAAAAAAAACACACACAACAACATTGTGAAAACGGGGAAAATCGCGAGCCTTAGCCGGCCGAAAGGAAAATCTCGCGGAGCAGCAGCAGGAGCAACATGACCTCCATACTGGACATGAAGGCCGGCCCGCCCGACTACTGGGCGGAGATAAGCAACTTTTTCCTGCCACTGAAATACCTGATCACCAACGAACGATTCGACGCTCTCGTGCGGGACATAGACCTCTATTACCTGATCAACGGTGTCTTCTGGATCTTCGTGGCGATGTCCTGCGGCTTCTGCGGCTTTCAGCGGCTCTTCCAGGTGAGTGCTAATTGTGTGTGTTTATGAATCTTACGGCCGTGGCTTCTGTCCGGCTTGTGCTTATGCTTTGAGGGGTCGCTCGGCCGATTTGGCGTTTATAAATAAACAGAGCGGCCACGGGGCCGGTCCCGGGAGGTGTGTGTGCTCTCGGGCACAAGAAAATGCTATTGAAATCTAAACAGTTTGCATCCAAACACGACAGTTTTGGTGACAAAAAATACATGCATATACATTTAGAAAATGTGTAATTTATTTGCTTACATCGGGGGTAGTTTTTGTTTTATAACAATCAAATAAACTATTATTACTGAATGCAATGTAAAAGGTTAAGGTAGGTTTAAGGTAATTGTTAAAGGGCAGTCTGTAGTGTAATTTTGACCAAGGCAATGAAAGATGTTAGCATTTTTCTTTAGAATCATCAGTCGCATCGATTTAGCCATGCAAACTCGTTGCGAATTTCAATTTGCAGTTTTCTTTTTTTATTCTTCTAAATAATTGATGTCAATAAACTGTATTGAGAGCATTAATAATAAGTTTTTGAATATTTAAGCTAAGATATTACTAAAAATAAATTTAAATTAATAACAAAAAATAATAGAAAACTATGATATGATATATAGTTACCTAGCACCAGGAAAATAAATATTTCAAGGTAAAAACATAATGCTTAAGGGTTTAAAGGTACAACATAAATTTACCTAGGTTGGTAAAAGGTAAACTAGTACATTTATATGTCCATATTGATTATTTATTTATTTAGGTAATATATAATGTTCAGATGCAACTAGAACAGAGGGGCATCCTTTCTCTAAACTCTCTTGTAGAGAACTAACTAGTCTTTCCCTAAATTTGTTGGTGCACACTCCGCTCCTGGCAGCAGCTAAAGCGACTGCGTGAGCGATAGCAAAAAGCACAAAGCAGCGACTAACCGACGGACAGACGACAGACCGACCATTATACATTATCTATAGCGACCCAAGGCCACTGGCCGACTAATTGCTCTGCTCTCCTCTGCTCCTTCTTTCCCTATGCAGTTCTTTCTCAAGTCGTCCAACATGAAGTACTTTAAGCGAAAGCAGTTTGCCCGTGTCATCTGGAACATCGCCTTCTATGGGGCCAGCTGCCTGTTTCTGCACTTCTACAACGAATTCATTCTCCTGCCGCAGCTGATGAAGAACCAGGGACGCTATTCGCTGTTCTACTCCTCGGAGAACGTCATCTTCTATCGGTCCCATCAAACGGAGAAGTTCCAGTTCTATTCGATCTTTATTATCACGTTCTACCTGCATGGGGCGATGCTGGACTTCAAGGAGGCTGACTTTTTGGAAGTGGGCTCCAAGGGACTCTACCTGCTGTCGCTTGTGGCCATTGATGTTTACAGGCAAGTCGTGACACGTTTAAAAGGGGGGACGACATTAAATTAACAAATTAATATTACCTAATTCGTGCAGGTATGAGAACTACTTTGTGGGCCTGAATCTGACGGTTGGCCTGTACAGCATACTCACCGAAGTGCTGGCCCTGCTCGTCCTGCCCAGCGCTTATAGCCATCGGATCGTCTATCAGGTGTTCCTGGGCCTGCAGATCGCCGCTTGGGCGCATGTGTTTGTCAATTTGGTGCCGTTCAAGTACCTAATACCCACGCTGTTCGCCAAGAACTTCAAGCTGCCACTTAATGTGTGTATTTGGTTTTGGTACGGCATATCGATCTGGAATTCGCCAGTCCTGCAGTGCTTCTACCATCAGATATATCACACTTCACCCTCGGATTGTTCCGGCGATGGTTCCGCAGCTAAGTAAGTGCTATTTGGATACAATAACTAGGCGTACTGGCTTACCCAACGTCTCTCCTCCCCTCTGCCGGCAGATGCATCATGGTCAAGGACTCGAGCGAGTTCCGGCACTACAAGACGCTGAAGAAGGCATATCTGGAGGTGAAGTTGGCCCACGAGAAGATCAATGCGCAATCGCTGTCGACCCATGAAACCAGTTCAGCTTCGGCCAAGACCTTTCAGGCCATTAAATGTGAGTTCTCTTCACTCTATATTCCTTTTAAATAATTTATAAAGCATGTTGAAACCTGATATATATTCCTTGAAGGCGTCATGATGCTAAAACGCAAATTGAAGCGAATTCGCGAGGGTCGCGGCCATGAGCCCGAGGATGACAACGAGGAGATGACCACCACAGATGCCTAAATCGAATCGAGAAGCTACACACCCTCGCACCTAGACACTCACCTAGACACACATTTCCTTAAGCAAAAAACAAAAAAAAGACACAGAGATCCTGCTTAGGCTTAACAAATTCACAAAGATGAAACTACCTCCATCCACTGGCTACAAGAGTTGTGCTACTAACACACTCTCCCTCTCTCTCTCTTAATAGACATAATGCCGGAGTTAGGAGTTTATGCGTGCGCCTAAATCAGTTCAACATTTATACGTTCTCCTCAACGAAATTTGACCAAATCTCTCTATTGTACGAGGCTGTCATCTCAACCAATCTCTTAGAAATATATATATACTTTAGATGCCATAAAAGGCGCATATTCGTGATAAAACTGCAATGGGTTTTAGGCAATCGAATATTTATATATTATATTAGAACAATTTTAGAATAATTAGGATTTTTAAGTCTCCAAAAAAGGCATCGTGTATTTATTTAATTTATTTATACCAAATCGCTGAATTCGTGATCTTAATTCGGCACGCATAAACCAAAGGCAGTATAAGAAATAACATACGTAACGGTCAGAGCAAGTAAATCGCAGGGCGTTATGCATCTTATTCCTTATATTGCCATTGCATAAACCCAATCCGGTGACAAGCCCTAGCTAAATACATATATATATATATAATAAACCAAGGACAGTATAATAAATAAGATGGATAACGGTCAGAGCAAGTAGTTCGCAGGTCGATATGCATCTTATTCTTTATATTGTCTTAGCATAAACCCAATCTGGCGACAAGCCCTAGCAAAATACATATATATCTAATAAAGCAAAGACAGCATAAATAATAAGATGCGTAACGTCGCAGGGCGTGATGCATCTTATTGCCTATATTGTCTTTGCCTAAATCCAGTCCGGCGACAAACCCTAGCTAAAGACATATACATATATATAAAGAATCAGCTTATCGCCAATGGAGAAGATAGCCTTGGCTCGCATATATATATATATATTATATATATATGGTTACTATATCTCTTTTCTCTCTCTCCCTCGCGCACACACGTACACAGCTTCGCTGTCTCCTTTCTTTTTAGATTTGTAAGTCGCCTTCAACTTATTGTTGTTGTTTATTCGCTGTGACTTGATGACATATTGAAATATTGTAATGTGTTTTATTTTTTTCGTTCCTTTTTAATTGAAATATACTATATATGGGCTAAACGAGCGCAATTGAAATGTGTGTGTGTTGTTGTTCTTACTGGTTGGTTGGTTTTTACTCGTCTTAAATTTAGTTAATCGTTTTCTCCTCTCGTCTTTGTTTTGTTTTTGTTTTTTTTAGAAATATCATTTTATTTATTTCCTTGCTTTATTGATATTTGAAAAGAATTTTCTATTTGAATTTCCGTTTTTGTCAATCTTACTATTTGCTCTTCGCAATTGTTGCTTAGACATTGGATCTTGCACTTTTGATACCCTTGCAATTGCTTATTTTTCATATTTTTACTTGAAGGTTCGTTTCAATACAAAAAAATGGCTTTAGAAACTTTATTAACTATGAATTAATTATTGCTCAAGGTTTTCTTGCTGACTTAAACGGCTGGTTTGGTGCCAAATCTGTGTGCCATCCACATTTCAATGAAATCAATTGCAAGGGTATTCCAGTTTCGGCCTGCCGATCTTATATTTCCGTTTATCAATGCTTTCCTCGCTTGTTAACATAGTTTCGCGTTTTGGTATTGGTGTTTTTTGTTGTTGTTTATTTTTCTGGGCATTTCTCCATTGTTTCGTTTGCTTTGTGGTTTTAAAAATTCCTTTCACTAGAAGCTAAATTTATGTTTTATTTATAATTACTTTTTTCTTATCTGCTTGCGGGTTTCTTTTTTGTGTTTACTTGAGTTTAGTTTAATTTTAAACATTATTTGGTTTTGGGGCTTGCCAATTCTTGCCATTTGTTTTTGTTTTTTAGAAAATCTTCTTGTGGTTGCATTTACGTTGTTTCGTGACGAACAAATTTTTTACGTGCCGCGAAATATATTTTATTTGATTTTTGCGTTTATTTATTTTTTTTTTTATCATTTATGGGAGGTGAATGAGAGGGGTTGTGAGGGGGAGGAGGGACTGCCCTTTGGGCTTTGAGCAAAAAAAATGTCTCTCTATGTTTTGTTTTTGTTTTTTACAATTACTTTTGTTGCCATTTTTTGGTTTAGTTTTGCTTTACTTATCTTTTTAAATCGTATAATTTTATATATTTTCGTTTTAAATATTTCCTTCATAATTTTTGTTCTTTTTTATATTTATATTATGTTCTTAAAAGTTAATTCAATTCGTTTTTGTTTCGGTTTCATCCGGTCGTCTCCCCTTCGCCTTTCAAACAATTTTACTAGTTTTTCTCATTCAACAAATTTGGTTCGCTGTGTATATCGCTTATCAATGTTGCTCTTGTTGTTGTTCGTCCTTGCTCGAATTTTGTTAGTTTTAATTTTTAATATTAATGTTAATTTAATATTAGTGTTAATGTTACTGTTACTGTTAATGTTACCTTTAAATGTATGCTTTAAAATTAGTGTTAGTTGTTCTTCCCATGAACGCTTCTCAAACGTTCTGTTAAAGGTACGTTCTAAAAAAAATGACTCCTCCAATGCAATTTTACCATCGTCTCTATTACTTATTTAAGTTTTCAGCTTATTCTTCGTTTGGTTTCATATACTATATGTTTATATGTTTATGTAGAAACGGTTTTGGAGCAACACATACAACATACGGCGGCCAACTGCAATGACCCCGAAAGGTCGTTCGAGTTCGATTAAGGTGCGAGTGACGTGACCCTTTTGCATATAGTTTCCCTTTTGGCCATTTGGCACTATTCTCAGTTTAGTTTTTGTATAAAATATTTCAACATTTTTACAATTATGGCTCATAAGCCTGTCCCTTAAGATTTTCTTGTTCCAATTTCCATTTATAAATATGACTTTAAATCATTTGTTCATAACGCCTGTTTGTTTGGTTTTCCTAATTTCATTTTTTTGTTTGTTTAATGACTAGTGATATATGTATATGTTAAGTTATGACACTCACACGCACACTCATTCACACACACTCTCGGAAAAAGTCTTTAGACGAGCGAAGAGCCTTGGTACCTGTGGAACATCTTCTATTCGTCTAGTCCGGTGAAACCTTAGAGGTTCTTTTATAATTTTTGTGCCAGGTTTTAATTTAGTTTCTTGGGAAAATCTCAGGGAAATGATTCTGTGGCTGGGGTGCCCAAGGCGCTGACTCGCGAGTCTGCAAAGAATGTAAACAATGCCACCAGTTACATTTTAATTTTTGGCTATATCTCGCCACTTTTATAGTTAAAATAGCCATTTTTAAGTCGTAGCTTCATTTGCCAATATGTTAGCTATTTTTTTTTTGCTCATATCTAGCCACTTTGTTTTATTTTTAACACACACAATGCCACTGCTAATGAGAATTCTGCAGAAAGGATGTACTTATGTAACATAGGTAGGTGTCCTTGGAACACCAACAGACCCCTTCTCGCATTCATTTTCAATTAATCAACTCACAAAATACAATCATTTGCACTTGTCGCGCGAATTAAAACCGAGCCATGGACACAAATGCCAAAAGCGGCCAACTTTCCGAATGAAATCAAATTCAAATTAGCCAAAATGCCCCCCGACGCCCCAAGGTGTGGGCACTGGGTCCTTGGTCCTTGGGTGTTTGGTTTGTGTGTGTGGCGCGGGGCGTGGCCCGATAATGAGCCTGCTGAAAATGAGCAGCAGCAGCATCGGCCGGAGCAACAACAACAACAACAACAACAACAATAACAATTCAAATATAATGAATGAAATTATGTTGAAAACATATTTTTCCGCCAAACAAAAAGACGGCCAACAAAAACAAGTCTACAAACTTTGTCTTCTTGACCAGCGGCGTTGCTGGGTGGGCGGGAAATTGGGGGAGTGTATTTTCCTATTAGCAAGCAATAAATTCGTCGCTCTTATTGAGCCAAAAGTTGGGCGAAAACAGGAGCAGAAACATAGATAGGACATTAAACGATGTCAGGATGTGGGGGTGGGCTAGGGAACAAAAAAAAAAAACAGACAGGGAAAAGCGGGAAAGAGTGGCCAGGAAACCTGGATTGAGTATGGGTTGCGGGGAGGGCCAAGAGAACCTGCTGGAAAATGTCGCCCAAGGGTGTAAAGTTGGTTTTTGCTGCGAGCTTTTGGCTCGAATACGAGACAGAAGCCGAATAATTGTGGAAATGGTATCTAGTGTTGCCAGCAGCAGCAACCTATTTGAAAATACAGATTCAGGATGTATATCGAGGGAAAAGTCTAATATCGAAGCTATCGAAACCTAGATATATTGAAATTTACAAAAAACAAAATTTTATTGTTAAAATATCGATATCGAAAAAGTACCGAACAATTTCGAATATATTGATCCGATATATTGAACCGAATATCTTTTTATTGGACAAACATTCATAAATAAGTTCATAGATTTTTGCGTCAGATATCTATATAGTATGGATCATTATTTTTTTGCCTAACATACTTTTAAGACAAACAAAAAATTGATTTAAAAACCACATCGATTTTCGTTAGTCAGCTTTTTTTTCTTGAATAATAACTATAGGAATAAAATTTAGGAATAACAAGGCTATAAAATATTTTAGCAACATCGATTAATTTTTGAATATTATGCCAATAACGGCCACAACCGGCAGCACTGATGGCAATGGTGCGGGGGAGGATACAGAAGAAGGAACGAAGGAGGAAGTGCCCCGAAGTAGCGACTGTTTCGACTGGGCCATAGCTTTATGATTGCTTTTGTATTGCCCGTTGCGTTTGGCTGGGTGAGGGGAGGACCAGGCACGTGACACAACGGGCTCATAGATAAAATGCCGATACGGTGGGAAATGGCCAATGACGGACATTTCCGGCTGAACCCATTGGATTCTGTTGGTTTGTTGGAATCGGACAATGACAAGCGCCGGCCTTTTTTTCAGTTTCGAAGCTGGGCAATTATTATTGCGCTGGTTATGTCCGACAATCGATAGTATTGAAAATAAATAAAAATAAAATATAATGTTTCCAAAAATTATGGAAATCGTATAACATATCTATAAAATATATCGGTAAAAATATATTAAATGAAAGTAAGTAGCCAATAAAAGTGTTATATCTCCATCTTGCTCGCATAGTCAAGTCCCAAGCCATGGTTTCAAACCAGGGCGGTCTAAAATTAAATCTTTCTTATTAATTTCCAAGAGCTTTGGCTACTGGGTATGCGATTTTTGAGAAGTAATGAAATGCTTAAGGATCCATTACGGCTTAGTCATAAGTCGCCTCTAAATGCCCCAGGACTGTAAATCGAAGTTAAGTAAGACCATAAGCCGATTATTAAAGGTTTCTTGTACTCTGTATTCTGACATTGAATTTCTTTAATTTGTCAACCATAAAAATATGATTTTGTGTCGCTCTCATTGGACATTCCACTGTAAAATACACACGCACCTTTAGACCGCGCCGATAGGCATCCCTGGAAGACCCCAAACTGGCGAGGGAAATGCCAACAAAAAATATATGTATAAACAACCAGAACCGAAAGCTAATGCAATTAAAACAATAACAACAACAGTCGGGTAGGAGTCTAGTGCTTGTGTCATAACTCCTCGGAATGCAGCAGAGTCCACCGTCGTCCATGGAAGCCATCTTCCCTGCCTCCGAGCACCAAACCCACCAAACTCCCCTATTTGTTTCTGTTGTCGGTGTGCCCGCAACAATTATGATTTGCGGTCTCCGACTTCCTTTGGCCCACTTCCTTCAATTTTCTACTGGTGCTCCCACTGATTTCAGGATAAATTGAACGGGGACAGTCACCTCCTGTTTTCTGGGGACAGGGAGACTACAATTAAATGCCTTGCGTTTAAATAACAACGGAGCAGATAGACAGAAAATATTATCTAATGAATATATTAAATAGTTCAAGGAAATGTAGCTGAAAAAATGTATATGGGAAAGATTATTAAATTAAGGTAGGGCAATATGAACCTCACCTTAATTCCTTTTTTTAAATTATAAAAAATATACAATTTTGTAGAACTATGATGATGATTCTCATAAATTGGAACCCAGAAATTCTTCTACATTTTAATGTATCTCAAATAAATGTAAAGGAGTTAATTATTGAAAGTAAGATGAAATAATGCAACATTTAATAAATTTTGAATGCATATGCAATATTTCTTAGATAAAAACTTGGCAATGCTTGATTCTGAAACTGTAAAACAAGAACAATTACCAATATATGTTTTATTTTTATTATTAATTGATGCTATTAGAGGAATCCGATAAGATATTCTATTCGCAAGATAAAAGGGCTTGTGGAAATTGAGCTATGCTTAAAGGAAAATGCTTGAAACCCCATCAATGTGTAGTGAAAAACTTGCTGACATGGCCACTCCATCCAGCTTCCTGCATGCTTGCATCCTGCTTGCAACGAGCAGTCAGCAGTCAGTCTCCCCTCCCGACTCCGCGCCATCTTCAGATATAATATTTCGTTAATGGCTTTTCATTTTGTGTGCATTTCATTCATCTGGCCGTCGCTCTTCTCGCCATCGCTCAGCTATTACTCTTCGCTTGCATTTCATTTAATTAAAAACTGAAAAGTGTTCTGAGGGATGTGAGCAAGGGGTGTGTGTTTACGGGTGTGTGTGTACGGGTGTGTGTACGGGTGTGTACGGGTGTGTACGGGTGTGACGAGAACAATTGCTGTGCGGTGACTGTGATTGACACTTGCTTGTGACGACGAGCGTCTTGTGGTTATTGTTGTTGGCTTTTGATAATAATTCTGCGCTAGGCGACAAAAATCACTAGAAACTTTTCGTTATATTAAAAACAATTTATAAAATTAAACTAAAATATAAAACAACTCTGAAGATTTATAAGAAAAACTAATTTAGAGAAAGATTTGGATCATTTTAAAGAACTAAGAAAGCTCTTTCTAATTTATTTATACATTTTCGTAAGTGAAACGTAAAAAAAACTGTTTAAATATATAAAAAAATATTCAAGACGCCTTTCTTTAATAATAAAAATAAAATAATGTCAAGAATTAGCATTAATGACTTTTTAAATCCTATATACTGATAAGAACTTCATGGTTTAATCGAAATAGCTGTATATTTAATATTTGCTTTAATCGTTTACCGATTGAGTCGATGTGAATTAAATCAAGCCGATTAGACCTCCAGTTATCTGGTCTCTTAAATAATGTACACATTTGTTTTAAGATTTATTAACTGCCAGATTTTACCAATAGCTAACCAAACTGAACTGATTTACCAGATATTATTGCATTATTATTTCATATGCCGCAAAATTTCCCCGAGAGGTCAAAGCGAAAAGGGAAACGCCTGTCGGCTGGCGACTGTTAAAATTTCCCTCGGCTAACAGCGGTTATGTTAGAGCGGCCTCGTTGGCAAACGAACGTTTTAAAAACGGGGACTTCCCCTGCCTGCCATGTTCTTTTTGTGTTTGTTTTTTGTTGCTGTTGTTGTTGTTGTTGTTGTTGCCTTGTTTTGTTTTGTCATTTTTTTCCGTTAGCTCCCCCTAATCAGGCATCATTTGATTTTACGAGCTATAAAAAGTGTAAAGGAAATAAACGGTGCTGCAAATAAAGCAATTGCCGTATTACAAAAAAAAAAAAAAACAAAAGAGAAGCGGCTTGTCTTTCGTTTGTTTGCCTCTTTATTTGGTATTTGCTTTCGTTGTTGTTGTTTGGCAGGTAACTCCATTTTTTTGTTGTGAATTATGCAACTGGAAATTAGCATAAATTGTGTGTGTGTGGCGAGCGTGGAAAATGTTAATTTGGGCGGCGAAAAAGAAACGTGGAAGCAACTTGGGCGAGCTTTTTATTTATTTATTTATTTTTTTTTTGCCAATTAGGCAATGCTGGTGCGCCCAAAATTGAATTTGAATTTCTAGCGGTGATTATTTACTATGCACACACATGCACTCACACCCGCACTCACGAACATTTCGGCATAATAACTAAAGCTTTGTGCTAACTAATTGCCCTAAGGCGAAATCACGGAGGGCTGGATTTCGCCCCACACCCACTTTCCCGCAGTCCCCTCTCTGTTTATTTGCACTAATTTGCATGCCTCATTTGCAGCCAAACACACACAATCACACACACACACACACGGGGAACTCACACTTGCATAGCGAGAGAAAATGCAAAGGATGAAGGCTGAAAGCCACACTGTTAAAATCCTTGAGAAAGAAACAAACGAAAAAACCCCAAGACCTTCGAAATCAGTGGTGCTTAACAGACACCACTGACTCGCGAGTCGGCCCATTTCTCTGCCTAGCCTCTGCTGGCACACGCACAGTGTGTACAGGAATGTAAGCAATGTACCAAACTCTACTTTTGTGGCTTAGTTTGTTTTTGTTTCCTTCATTACAGTTAAATAATACCTATTTTTTAGTCATAACTATTTTTTATGAAATATTACAGAAAATTGTAGCTAGTTTTGTTCTATTTTTTACTCACACAAAGGCAATTCTAACATGCTTAGACACCACTGATCTAAATTCAAGATTATATGCCGTTGACTTAAGAAAAAAATCTACTCTGTTAACTATAGACCAGGCGATATTATAATAATGAATTTAGTTCAGTGGACTTTTGTTGTTAACAGAAAGGAAAATAATAAAAAAGATTTAACAATGGCTTGGATAATAATATTTATAATTCTGGTATGATAATAAATAATTTGAATAATTGATTTAGTGTTTAATTTTAGCCATAATTTAAAGGAATAAGTTATACAAGGCAATGGCTATAATTTGCGGTTTTTGTGAGAGCTTCTAACGAAGTACAGAAACGGCCAGTCAATTTAACAAATATGTAACGTTTTTGAACCAAATAATTTCTGTATATCTTTTTCTCAGTGCAGAGTCACACGTAGATGCACACACACTCACATTCACACTCACATATATAAATATATCTATATTTTGTTGGTTTTTTTTTGTTCCTCTATGTCTTTTTTTGTTGTTTTATTTTGTTTGCTTAGCTAACCAATGTTGGCCTCTTCCTCCGCATTTTCTTGTTCAACAAATACACATTTTTATGTTTATCTCGCTATTCTTGATGTTTGGCTAGGCTAATTCAATTTCACTAATATAATTTCGCTCTCAATTATTACCATAAATTGTATTTAATTAACTGTTGCATACTATTTGGCGCTTCGTTTCAGTTAAATCGGGTTTGGGTCGAGTTTCTGTTTCTGTTTCTGTCCATTTATGTACGTTGCCTAAAAAAAAACCGCTTTGTTTTCGCTTCTTTCGCTTGCTCAAACATTAGTGTACAAATTATTTATAGTTAGTTATACCATTATGTATACAACAAATACAATATTACCTTTACTCTGTTAAGATTATAGTTACTTGGATTTTCTCCCACGGATTACCCATATTGTTCGGTTTTTTTTCGTATTTTTTGTTTAGGCTTTTCTAACAAGTTTTTTGTTTCTTGCGATTGCTCTTGGTTTGTTCAAAGGGATAAACAAATGCGAATTTCATTCATTACTCGTCGTGCATCGTCTTCCGTGTGAGTTTGTTGGTTATCGATAACGATATCTGTATCGAACCGATAGGCTTACAACACGGGCCTGGCCGCATTGGGCTTGGCCGTCGTCGAGGCAATCTCCGACAGCTTCACATCGATGGGCACCCGGGTGTCGTAGAGCGTCGGAGCCTGTAGGATGATTCCAGCGGTGCCCACGACCACGGCTATTGTGAAGATCCACAGGAACAGTCGGTCCAGCACCATGGCCACGTACTTCCAGTCCTCTTTCACCTTTTGAGATAAAGCGAATTATAAAGCGATTTAGTGCGAGTATTAAATGATGTAAAATTAATTAAGAAAATATCGAAATATTGATAGTGTATTGATATTTAAGATTTTTAAATGTTGCAGTAAATCAATATTCTCTTTGATATATCGAAACAATATAAAAGAAAAGAGAAACAAATAAATATAAGATTATATTTTCATGGAATATTCGATTCGATTATCATAGTTCGATATATCAATGATTATGATAATTTTCTACGATATCGAAAGCCAGAATGCCAGAAGTCTTGCTTCAGAAATTGTAATATTTAGTTTAAAAAACATATCCTGCTGTCTATTTGTATTAAGAAAACTAATTTACATTCGATATTCATTCGTTGGGCCTTTGGGTTCATAAGCAATCCCATTCCAGTCCAGTTGCCAGTCAATATGTTCAATATGTCCACCGACTAATTCCCCAGTCACTGTCCCCCCAGTCAGCCCATTCTCCCGTGGCCCCTTGGGGAGCGTGGCGTAAATGACACGCACTCAATGTAAATGCCTCAACAACTGTTCGAACTAAGCCGTCAGAGCTGTCTTACATTTCCCAGCCTTCTCGAAGTTGCAGTGTAGACAACGTTGATTTTTTCTAGCTACATTTTTATGCTTTCTAAGGATGTAATAGGACTCTTTTGAACTGATTTAATGCGTTTATTATGGACATCTCTGCGGAGCCTCAAAACGCAAGACAAAATAGTATTTAATTGACCTTCAATCTACAGTTAACTATTAGTAATAAATTCATTAACATTTTAAATTATTATATATAAAATCGTGTGTAATTTTTTCAATTTATATTCTTGTTTTCGTATTATTTTTTTATTGTTTTGGAAAAGTTTTCCCGCTTAAAATCCCGAGTCTAAATAGCTGGCAACACTTGATGGGCACCGGAGCTGCAATGTTCCTTGGCTTTCTGCCCGCCTGTCCAACGATTTGTAGTCTCCATTCTACGTTCGGATGTCCTTGCTCTCTCCAATTGCCAGGGAGTGTCCCACAGCCTCCGCTAAGCCCCCGCATGACATTCCAATAATGATTGAATGTGTGCGTAATTTTAATAAAATACTTTTATTGGCATTTTGTTCGATGCCACAAGAAAACATTCATTATGATGAGTATGGCAACAGCCACACTCGTAACTACGCGAAACGGTCGTATATGGCTGCACTGCACAAAAATAAGTCTCAACTTAAGTTTACGAATTGACAAAAAACTATCTTCTATGAAAACAAAGTAATGCTTCTTCACTTTATTGTTATTTATTTATTTTTGATGTAAAAATTAAGCTTTGATTTTTGATTTAAGGTACAAAGTCACTCATTTTCGGAGAGTGTGCTGGACGGCAGGACATCGCAATAGTCCCTGCTCAATAAGGCGCATGAAAAGTCATTAAAACTTTTGCCGCAGCTGGCATAAGTTCGCCCATAGGGCGACATACTAGAGTCCAGGGCTCCAGGACACCATGCACGCTCCGGGGCCCACGACAATGCGCCAGGGAACGCAGAAGAAAAGGTTAACAAAAGGCCAGTGACAGTTGGACATCATCATAGACTGTGTCCTGGCGAAAGGTAGGTCTCTCTCTCGCTCTCTTTGTGTCCTGGAGTCTCGCGAAGAGTCCAGCAACTATTGGCGTTTCAATAAATCCCGGCCTAAGGCCGCTCTAATTTATGGCAAAAGGCTTTGGGCTTTGCTTCATGCGGTGAACGAATTCAGGATGGAATTTCGTGTGGAGTCCCGCCCTGTCCCCCGGTCTTAGGCAGGATTTCCCATTCAGCGGGAGATTCATGTACAAAATGTGCTTGCAAATAGCAATTAAAATGTATGTGCGTTACGCATCTTATGCCATATATTTAAATGAGAGGGAGTCTTTGATTTTTATGCTTCATAAACATTTAAATAAGTATTTAATAATATAATATAGGAGCTTCATCTGTTTCCCAACTCACCCTCGTGCTCTCCTCCTCCTTGCGCGTCTGATCGGCTATATAGTTGACCCCGTCCATGGCCTTGTGCAGTTCCGGGCAGGTGTGCCAGCGCTGGCGGACATTGCCCCGACCGGAGCAGCAATGGGGACCGCCCTCTCGCTGGCAGGCGGGCAGTATATCACAAACGCCGGCCGGCGGTGGCGGTGGAGGTGGGGGCGGTGGTGTTCCGGCCGCAGCAGCCGCCGCCGCAGCTGCTGCCGCTGCCGCCGCTGCCGATGTACTGGGTCCGCCCGATGCTGCTGCTGCGGCTGCAGCTGCCGCAGCGGATGTGCTGGGCCGCTGCTGGTGCTGATGCTGCTGCTGCTGCTGCGAGGAATGCAGCTGGTGATGCATCTGCTGGTGATGGAGCAGCTCCGAGGACTGACAGGCGACACCGGCGCCCATGCCCTGATGTATTTGGATGGCGCCGCTGCAGCAGGACTCCGCAAGCGTGGAAGCGGTGGCCACCGAGTTCACCGTCGTCGTGGACTTTATCACATTCGGATTGGCCATGCCAAGGTCGCTGGTTGTCGTGGAGGCGTGCGATTGATGGGCATGCTGCGGCAGCGGCGAAAAGTTGGCCGAGCAGCTCGATTGCTGGCGATATAATTGCCCCGGTCCCTGTCCCTGACTATGGCCCTGCCCGTAACCGGATCCATTGCCATTCTGACCCGTCTGACTGGAGGTCGATGTCATCTGGCGGAACTTAGTGGGCGTCAGCGGGTGATCCAGCAGCGATCCGCCCGTCTGCTGGTACTGATTGTGGTACTGGGCGTCGATCAGCGAGGACGTGGTCGAGGTCTGTTGGTTCACCGTCGACATGGTCGGCGGATATAGCGAGCTCAGGTGGCCGGTGATCGTGGAGGCGCCTCCGCCTCCACCTACGCCTCCGCCCATGCCCATGCCACCCATGCCCATGCCACCCATGCCACCCATTCCACTCATGCCACCCATGCTCATGCCCATGCCGCAGTCGTCTAGTAGGTTGAGTGTCTGGACACGGTGCTGCAGATGGGGCGAGGTGCTCCGGGATGTGGTTTTCGGGCTGTGGTGCATGCTGCAAAAGAGTGGCAACAAAATCCAAATAAATACAATGATGCCACAGAAATTGCTGTGGATTTGGAAAGTGTTCAAATGGCATCCAAAAAGAGGCTATTAAATATTAGAGGAACCCCTGTTAATGTTGAATTTGTTACCCATAACTACTATATATATATTTTGTATAGTTTCAGCCACCTTTGTAATTAGTTTAAGATTTCTAGCGATCTCTATGGCACACCTGTTATGGAAAATATAATATAAAACCCCTGAAAAGGTGTCCAAAACTATGGTAAAGAAAAAAACAAATTAACACTGAAAATGTATAGTTTTAAGGCAGATTTTTAGGCGTCTTAAACACTGTAGAAATTTCTAGGGCACCCCTGGATAACTGATTTACTATATTTTCATCATTCTTAAGAGTTATGAACTTACCGGGACAGGGCCACCGGTGGCGGCAGCGGTGGTATTTGATCCCTTAGTTCGAGTCCATTGCATGTGCGCACCATTAGACGGCGCGAGGATTTGCTGCAAGTGAAAGGAGAATCATTAGAAAATATAAGAGTAAAACTTACTATAGATAATTCTAATTCTAATAATATTCCCTGGAATTTGTTTGTAGTTTAAGTAGTGCAAGGATCAAGGATCTACTCACATCATCTCGCTGATCGGATAAAGAGGGCGGCGCATGACCAGAAAGCGGGGCAATTGGTTGATGAACACGGTCCGCACCCAGGGCGCCATCGTGTGAGTCTGCGGCGACCGGAAGTGAATGTTCAGCACCAACACAGTCACACAAATGCTGCACGGAGAGAAGAGAAAGGAAAGTATAAAGAAAAGGTTATTAACAATAATATAGAAATAATAAAAACACACAAGTAATTATAATAAAAGTTAAGAAAGACATGTTTCATGAAGCTGTTAGTATATATTTTCTTTTTATTTGTATTAACTTCTGACCAGAAAGGTCTGAAGACGAAGCCTGAAGCCCGATCTGTGCTCCTTAATTTTCCCGACTGTTCGGCAGAGGAGTCTTTCTTTTTCCGACGTGGAGAGGATTAAGTGATGGGGCGCGCGAGAACATGCAGCAGGGACGGGTCTTAAGTGAGTTGCTCTCTTAGTCTGGGTAATTAACTTTCGACGCCCACGTCTAATTAGCAGTTGGCCAAGGCGTCGCAAAAGAATACGGACAAGTACTGGGGCAGTACGGGGTTAGGGTTTCCTGCCAGCCTTAATTACATCATTTGAGGCGAGGTCCTGTTGCGCCACCGAACTATGGGGCCCTCAAAGACTTTTCTTGGTAAAAAATTAATAACTCGCTCAGCTTATGAGATATTAACAATTGTTAGTAACTATCTCTGAGTAGATTTTGGATGATATTTATCTGCAATAGACAACTAAATTTTATAGCTTTCATTAGACCTGTGGTTACTCAAACTTTCTATTGTTTCTGGTCAGTTTTCAATCATAAAAGTTTGCAATATCAGCCTTCTGTTTATGCCAAAATGTTTCTATTGACTTTAACCAATTTAGAACGAAGATTTTGTTCAAGAAAAGTGTTTGTAGCCCATGGTAGACTGGCGATTCCATTGTTAGCAGACTCCACTACCCTCTTGCTCGACTTTTGTTTACCAACAATTAGGCGGCCATCATTTTGGGGGCCTTGTGGGCGTTGCAAATGACTGTAAATTGCCGCTGCCATTTAGACACCTACCCCTCCCTCCCTGTTCCCTGCCTTCCCTGCAACCACCCAACTGATGGGCGTGGCACTAAGCCAAAACAGGAGTGGAACATCTGCCGATGCAAGGCCTTCACTGGCCATCAGCGGCTTCTAATACAGGGATTGACGGAAGGCAATATAAGGAAAAAGGTGCGTAACGCTTTATTACCCAGCCAAATGATACAAATTTAAAAACTGTTCTGAATAAACTGAATAAAATTGCGCCTGTCTATCTCTGTATCTCTCTAGCTTTATTATATCCTTCAAAACTTAAATGAATGATATTTAAAGCTTGCCTTTTCAAAAAAATCTGCACTTAATTAACGATTCTTTTCTTTAAAATACAAAAAAAGTTGTTGGTACGAATTAATGCAGCATTTTTTTGGTCCAACCAACAACACTGATGGAGATCGGAAAATAAAGCATTGCGAAAATCGGAATCGCGGGGGAAAAAGAAAACCCACCTGAACGTATCCAGTATCATGGTGAAGAGCACGAACTTTCCCAGCAGCGGGACCACCAGCGACGTGGGCGGAATGATTTCCGCCAGAAGCAGGAAGAACACAGTGAGCGACAGCAGAATGGATATGCTTAATGAGACCTGCAAATACAGTGGGAGCAAGGGAAACACTTAGAAGAAATTCGGCAACATTCTTAGGCATATAATGAATTAGTTTCTAAAGGCAAAATATCACTATTATTTAATTTGTACTTACTTTATATTTATAGTTCTTAATTGAGGATTCTTTTGGGACTATTTTTATGATAACTATTAATTATAAGCTACGATTTCTTATAACTCTAAAGATTATAATATATATATAATATTATAATATAGAATAAATTCTTACAATATTTAAGCATATATATTAATATACGTATAAAGAAATATATATTTATTAATATATAAATATATTTATATCTTAATATTTCAACACATAAAATATGCAAATATTCAATCGGAATAAATATAAATAAAGTAACTTCAAATGGATTTATATTTGGCCTTTACTTTCTCTTATATACGCATTTTCTCTGCGTGTACAGGAAGTCGGGCACAATGAGTTTTCCAGAGGAGGATGGTGGGGGGAGGGCGGCTTGAGGCAGTGGGGGCGTGGCAAATTGAGCTGCACGTCGAGCGGAAAATCTAAAGCGCCGTAAAGAAGCGACAATTGCGAACTGCGAACAACAACGGGAAACTCCCGGCCCCGATAAGGTTTCTCATTTATAATGCATAAATATTGCTCAAAAACAGCTTAAGCTGTTTCTCCCCCGTGGAGAATTTTCCATTCACATTTCCCAACCAAACCCCCCGTCCCCCCATCAACCTTCAGGTTAATAGCGGCATAATCAAAGGGAACATATCGATTACATAATACTGCCTTTTAGATGCTGGAAAACGAAGCAGTCCTTGAACTTGGCTACTTAATATTGGTTAAGTTTATCAAAATTTAGGAATTAATAAAGATTGTTTAATGATTTGCTGGAAATGATGAATTTTATAAAGAAGAATATTATAAAAACTGCATCCATTGGTGCCAATTTATGTATAACTTCAGTTAATTATATTAAATATATATACAAAAATTAAGATGCGTGAAAAAAATAATTAAATATGTATTTACTTAGGTTGTCGATATAAATTAATTAACACGAGCAACTTGCACAAGCCGTTTAGCTTAATTAATTAATATACTCGTGCGATACGCGTGCCAAGGGATTTACCTAATTAATATGGATTAGTAACATAAGCTAGTCGGATTTATTAATTATTATTATTAAATAGGCACGCACAGATTGAGGTGAGTGACTTTTTGTAAGAAAACTAAGCTAACATTGGGTATTATAATTAAAATTAAGCTACAAATTAACATCTAAATAGTTAATTTTCAAAATAAATCAGAAAATTACCATTTTAGGGTAAACTTATACTGTAAACTGAGTAAAGCAAGTAAGAAAGCGGTTTGCAACTCGACTAATCATCTCTGCTCGCCTAAGTGCGAGTGCGTGCGAGATGGAAGATAGACTAACCCTATTGTGTAATAACTTCCATGTTTATCATACGATTTTATTGAACTTTTCCGCACAAATGTTTATTGTTACTCTTTACCCCCGAAAATACCATAGTGGTTTTATTCCCATGCCCAAGCAAGTGTCATATTTTGTGATTCCCCGGTAGGAGTCGTGGGCATTAAGATACCGCTCGCTTGGCCGAGCATTTTGGCCACAAATCTAAATTGATTTAGAATGCCTAAGCGCCGGGCATCGTTGGCAAATAATAAGCGAGGGCAATGGGCGTATGAAAAAGCGATTTGTCAGCCGGCAATCGCGGCGGCCTTGCCAAAACCTCTGGCCAACAAATCATATGCAAAGCCACAACAACAACAACGAGAAAATAAAACCCCCCAAAATTAAAAAAGGAAAATAAACGCAAAAGGGAAAAAAAGAAAGAAATCGACGTGGAAAATTTGGAAACGTGGAAATAAAAACGCGGCACACTTTTCGGTGGCGCTCAATAAAGCGCAAAATGATTTTTGCCAGGGCGGGGGATGGGTCGACCTTGGCAGGAGAGGGCGCACTGTGTGGGCGGAGGAGCTCACCTTATTTATGCCTAAGCTGCTCGTAATGAAGTGTGTTTGTTTGTGTGTTCAGAAAGTAATTAAATGTCGAAAATGAGACGCGCGATTTGAGCCGCATTTCTGCCTGTGTGTCTGTCTGCACGGTGTGTGTGTGGCATAAATTTTCGATGCTTAATGATTTCATGATAATTAGCCTTAGTTTTGGGGCCAGCGCTTGTAAAGCGATTAGTGACGTTCCCTAATTAAGGTTACAACATCCCCGGCAAATCCCATGTCAGAGATCCCTTGACCTTTGAACAGACGGCAATTCTCTATACTGCAAATAATTATATCATTCCTCTAAAAATGTAGGAAAAAAGTATATATATATTTTTATGAGGGCAGGCCTCGAAGGAAGGCTCCACGCTCCCGTCACAGTTGTGTGTTTGCTCATTATTTATGCAAATGCTCGGTGTAATTAAGGTGGCCAAATGCATTTCTGTTACGATTTCGATTCGCTTCGGTTTTTGGGGCTGGGAATCGAGGTTGGGGTTTTTGTCTGGCCGTGGCAGCCATCAGATGGGACAGTTTCAATCTGGACGCTGTTCGTAAAACGTAATTGTTTTGGCCATAAAAATACAATACAAATAACCGAAAGGGAATTGGGAACAGGAAGCAAGTACAGTGCGGCTACTTAGTATTGACAGTGCAGCCTGGTTCGCTTCTGTGCACCGTTAAAAAAAGCCCTGAAGTTAACAAAGAAAAAGTAGTCAGGTTATAAGACAAATCACCATTTTTACTATTTAAATCATAGTAATTTTTTAAGGGATAACTTTGGAAACCACTTAGAGATCGAAGATTATTAAGGAAGACCGTGTTATATATTTTCTTTTGGTGTACCAACACCTGACCCAGTCACGTTCGGTTCTCCCTCACATTTTTCCGCCGATTTTCGCAACCCCTGCAATCGGCAATTGCATGAATGAAGTGCGTTGTGGCGCATATGCATGTAAATGGGCAATTCGAATTCCAATTCTGATGCCATCGCCGGGTCCGAAAACTTCTGCCCCAAAAAATGGGGAGGATGGGTTCAAGGGGATGTGCCAGAGTTAACTGACCAGTGGTGCACTATGGGCCAGGGACTATTTTTAAGAGACCAAAATTAAATCGCTCATTGAGAGAGAGAGATCCACACAGAAGCATATACTAATAACATATCTCTTTGTGTATTCTCTTTGCATATTCTAAAGGATAAGTATATAAGTATATATTGTGATTACCAACTTTGCGTAAATTTCTCAGGGAAAGATCGGGCCAAGATATTAGACTGCCTAGAGGTTTTAAAATACCTACAAAAGTGTATTCAAGTATGGAATTCAATTTTCTGGATAACAAACTCAGTGTTAATCTGTTTAATTTAAAATGTAACATTTTATTATATTTAATATAATAATATAGGCATAATATTGGCCTTATTCTTAAGGGTGTTTGAAAACTCCAGTGATTTATGTAGCACTCCCAATACAAGTAGTTGTGGTTATACTGCTTGAAAGGCTATTCTTCTTTTATTATAAATAGCTGTTAAAAATGACTTTAAAAATATATGTTTTGTTAAGAAAATGTGCGCATTGGCCCCATAGTCCAGTTGCGTCAATTTCGGAAAGTATTCCATTCCGCTCGTAGTTCGTTTCCGCAGCTTCAGTTCAGTTTCGGTTTCGGTTTCAGTTTTATTTCGTTGCCCGCTCTTAGGCGTAAATATTTGCGCGCTGAGTGAGTGTGCGTGCTTGGCCATAAAAAGGACAACAACAACAGTGCCAATGAAATGTGTCCACACGGCACAAATCGTAAAAGTAACCAAACAAAAAAAACAAAATAAATAAATAAGAAAAATAAGTGATACAAAAAAGAATAACAAGTAAGAAAGCTGAAGCGAAGAAAACAATAATGTTTGTAATTTCTTTAAAGTGGCTAAGCAGCCAAAAAGCTGATAGAAAGATCAAATTATTTTTAAAGAATAAGATAGATTTTTAGATAAGATAGATAGTAATTTTTGTTAGGTCCCAGAACTTTCTTAAAACTATATTTGGCGCAGACAAAAATACCTGTTTTTAGCCTTCAACTCTCTATCTTTTTAATAAATTTTCTAAGGCTGATGAGTAGCTACAAGGACTTGTAAGACACCTGCCTACCATCAACATTTTAATGCAGTGAAAAGGGACTCTCAGGAAAGAGTAACTCCTTCAGCTTAGCTGGGCCCCAACGCAATCGATCAAAGAAGTCGTTTTAATATGTGAATTACGAGTACTCAACGCACCGGCCGGACGGCCCCTTAACTCGATAATGTACACGCAAACGGCAAACGGCAAATCGGGAATTTACATAATAAAGCCTCGCTGGGATGTCCCATCAAATGCCCTGTGCTGTCAATATTTTTAACATAAATTATGCTTCATGAGCGATGTGCAAATGTCGGATGGCATCAGCATCAGCATCAGCATCGGCATCGGCATTGGAATTTTTTTTCTGTTGTTGTTGTTCTGCGTAATCCACAAACCGCTTGCGCACACAAATTATTTTTGCATTTTATTTATTTTGAAAATTGGCCGTAATTTATTCATAAGTCCCAGGCAGCATGTAAATGTTTATATTTATGCATTATGCCATTTCGTGATCGTTTTTCAGCGTGCTTTCATTTTCGTTTTGGCTTTCCCGGGTACCTCTAAATATGTACTGTGTAACCACAGGGTACAAGGGTATTCTAATTTTGTGTTAACCCATGAAAATATATTATATTAAGTATATATATACTACATATATTTCGCAACCCTTATTTCTGTAGAATGTTGGTAGATTTTAAGGGAAATCCGAGACTTATATAGTTATTATAGTCAGCTGTGTTAAAGTAATCGAAATGGTATGAAAATATCCAATTACGTTTGTTATTCTTCATCCGGCTTTAGTCCAAAGGGATCTCTATTAATCCATTTCCCTTTTTTATTAAATTTAGCTTTCTGGCTTCACTTGGATTAATTTCTTTTACTTTTTTTCTAATTTTAATATAATTTCACTCGAATACTTGCATTTATAACCTGAATTCATGAATTTGCAGCATCTGTTGTCTTTCAATTCAATGCACAAAGCTTGGCGTACCGGGTATCACATAGGCGAACCCACTCGCCGGCTGCTTTCTTACTTGTTTTCTCTTTTGTGGTTTTTGCATTAAATTGAAGGCATCGTGTAATTTTATTTACTCAATTTTAAATGATGGCAAACTGAGGGACACAAGTAAAATCAACACAGAAACAAACGAAGAAGAAAAAAAATGAAAGTCGAAATGAATAAAATGTTAAAATGCATTTTCATTTGAGTGTGAAATTATTTTTGTTTTTTTCTCATTTTTTTTTATTTTGCCTTTTAATTAAAAGCACATTTTGTTGGGGCAATGGAGCTGAGCTGGCAATAAATTATGGCAATTTGTTTAATGAAAAAAAAATGCAGAATGGTTTAAAGCGCTCGGCAGCAGATGGGAGCCAAGCACATTGAGAGGGAAATTCGGATTTACTGTATGGACGTTATTTTGTTTAAAGATTTGGAATGGATGTATTTTAGGGAGCTACTATATATTTGAGATAAATTGTTACCCACCTTCTCGCCACTGTCCGAGGGCAGGTAGAAGACGAGGATGGTGAGGAAGCTGATGCCCATGCAGGGAATAATAAGGTTGACCGTGTAGAAGAGCGTCTTCCGGCGCATCGTGATGTTAAAGGTGATGTCCAGATAGGGCTCATCACAGCACGTATAGAACTTTTCATTCCTGTAAATAAATAATAGGAAGGAAGTCCCCCCGTAAGTGTTTATAATCTTCAGTTTAAATTTATAATTATATGTTCAAGAAGCATGATTAAATGAAATCCTTTACGATGAATATTTAAGGCCGTTTTGTAAAGTGATTGCAATAAAAATTAATCCACTCAAAAAGTTTCTCTAGAACTGCTCAACTATTACTTAAAAAAACTTTAATCCATTTTCGTTCAGTTCGACAGTTGTTATTTGAGCTTTTCTCATTTTTTTGCCCTTTTATTTCCCCCCTTTTTTTTTGTTTGTAAGTCCTCACTCAACCTATGCATAATTTATAAGTTAATTATCTCCCCCACCGACAAAAATAAAACAAAAAAGAAAGGAAAGGAAGCTTACTTCGGGAAGCCGAAGTTTCTACATCCTTGCAGTTTGCAGCCTTACCAAGGATATAACCATTAATGAAGGTTTATTTAAATATAAAACCTAGGTACGGCTGACTTTCCCATGTTGTCATATAAATCTACAGATCGTGACAAGCTTCTGGCATAATTTATAATACCCTCGGCAAGGGCATGATGTGAAATACATGGAACGAACGAAAAATGTTTGTAAATTGAGTCAGGCGAACTTTTCGTTATGTTTTTTTCTTTTTTTTTTTACTCTTGTGGCAAGGACACGGAACAAAGAGCATAAGAAGAAAAAAGAAATGTATAAATAAAGAAAATATTGTAAGTAGCGGGGGGCCAAAAAAGGGGTAAAATATTGAAGGGGGGGTGCAAAGTGTGGTTTCCCCCAGGCTCCGCAATTTTTCGCTATATAGTATATGGCCGAGCCATCAATAATTCTGAGAGGCTTGCGGCTTCATTTTGAATAAGAAAATATTGTAAATAAATAATAAACAAGCAGGGAGCAAGGATAACGCTGGGGAAAGGGTTGGGGTCGGCGGAGAGGGGCTGGTGTGGTGGTTTTGAGGAACGAAGGCAGAAGGACACCAACAGGGATGTGGCCGGCAGGCAACTAACTGTTTTTGGCAGTTGACTTCCCTCCAAATAGAAATGAAGTATGTGGCAATAGGCACACAGAACGGGAAATGGGTAAAGGTCGTGGAAAACGAGGAGCTTCCCTCAATACATAGATATGTCTGCATGTGTGTGTGTGTGGCAGGGAATCCGGCATTGAAGGCCAACATCTTGTGGGTTAGTTTTGATGGCTGCAGCAATAAAATATAATTTGCCAAGGCAATTCCAAATGTCAGTCACTCAAATGGGGACGAGGGGGTGAAACAGCCAAGGGGTCGGGGCGAACCGGGAAGATACAAGATACAAGATACACGAGAGAGCATGTGGCCTATATCTGGAAGCCCGAAAGTTATTGCCAAAAGGGCCTCTTTGTAATGATTACCAAAAGCAATCCCCAATCCTTGGGATTCCTACAGTTAAGATCTTTGCAAAATTAATGTTTCGTATGCGAGAAACCCTTGGAAACCATTTCTTAACTACAAATAACGCAAGTTTATTAAATATTTACAAGTAAAGGGATGCTTTTTTTAATTGCAATAATAAAATACGAGTACAAGGCATTCCCTTGGCTTGTTTATCTCCATTAAAATAACATTTAAATACACATTGCAAAGAGCGTAAGAGGATAGACGATTCTAAGACCCAATCCCAATCCCTGAGCTCACGTGGCTAGGCGGGGAAAATGTAATATTGCCTGCGGATTAAGTCTGCTGAACTGAGCTTTGGTCAATGGGCCATGGAGTGTCCAAAATCGGTGGAATTCCCCGCCATTTCACCATTTGCCGCCATAAAGATAAACCGGGAACGGGAACGGGAGACACAGGAATTTGCGGGGCAGAGTGTCTACTTGCCACGGACAAAAACGTGTAAAGGTCAGTATAATAAGTTTGGTGAGTTGACTTGGTGGAGGCGGATGGCGTTGGCTAGCAACCACGATGGCAAAACATACCATAAATCATAAAATAGGCAAGAAAACACTCGCACTCACACTCGCACTCGCACTCACACTCGCACCCACACTCGCACCAAGTGATACACACGCGTAACGCACACCCACACACTGGCAACACGCGCACGGATACGGCGCCGGGAGATGGCGCCATATAGGCAAAAAAAAAAAAAAAGAAAAGAAAAATAGAAAATAGCAAAAGAAACAGCAGAAAATCAGGGAAATAGAGAAAAGACTAGAGAACTCGAAAACACAACAAATACCAGCTAAGACCAGCAAAACTTCAGTTTGATTTGACTTCCAGGCACACACAAACACACACACACACACAGAGAAAATAAAACACCCCACCCGGCGCCATCCCCGGGGCCAAGAATCCGAAATTGGCAACAATTCATCAATGCGTTGAGCCACACTGCGTATGCGTAATAAAGGAAAAACACAGTGGCAGAAGCAGAATCGAGCGAATATATACAAGTCACCCGAATGAATCGAAGCTTTCGACACCCTGCCAGTTTTTCTATTAACATATTTCTTCAACTTAGCATATTTTTTTGGGTCAAAATTGAAGCACATAACTGGTTTGTTTCATCTCCCATTTTATTTCCAAAGAGATTGTGTTCAGAAATAAAAATGGAAACTATAAAACGGGGCTGTATAAAAGCGTTTTCATTTAGTTTTTATGTTTGTATATTATAAAGTAATTACTGGGTATTTCACGAATAAATACAACAATTAAATAAACACAAGTTTTAATAAAAATATATCAGTAAGAGAATTAACTGGGAAATACATTCAACTTTGTCTTTAAATATTTACTTCAATGCTGTAAAGACTTTAATTATATTAATCTTTAATCGATGTTCTCTAAGATAAAGACTTTTAATTTTGCCTGCACAACAATCCTTGGATAGTTCCTCACTTTATGCTCTCTCTCACCACTTTAAATTGAAATAAATCATTTGCAGGCAAATGTGAATGTGCAAATGCTCAAAGAGCCAAAGGAGGGGCAACCTGCTCTCCTCCCATCCACTTTGCGTGAATGATTCTCTAGCGAAACAGATTCGAAATCAAATGTTATTTAGATTTCGAAGCTCCCAGCCGCCGCCTGTTTTACATTTGGCATTTTCTATCTCTCCGTGGGTTTGAATCGCCAAAAAAAAGAAAACTAAGTGAAATTCCAGCGAAATTGAATGTGGAACTCGACACACACATTTATATATATATGTGGGAGATATATATATATATATATATTTGGGAGATTCGGATTGGGGGGGATACCGCATTAAAGTGACCGAAAATGGCCAAAACGCTGATTGACAACGGGGAATAGGGGGCAAACAGCTTGCTGATTGGAGTCAAGGAACAAACGCATAAATACGAAATGATTGGCAACATAAAAAAAAGAGAAAGAAACGAAGACATTAAAGGGAGCTGAGGAAAAGCAGCTCTAGACCGCACCGGCCTCTAGCCATTGCCACCTAGTCGGCGGGAAGGGAAAAAGGGAAAGGTCTCAACGCTTGATTGATTCCAAAAACTTTTTTGCCCAAACTTCTCTATGAGCTTTCAAGTGTTTTTTATGCTTCGCTTTCTTCTTTTTCCCCATGCACGGTGCAAAAATAATTAAATGTTAATTGTGTTTTCGATTCTAATCTACATTTCACACCTAATTCGATTATTATTGGTTACATTATATTAAACAAAAAGAATGCCACTCTTGGGATATCAAATATTAGTTATTTAATTCATAAACTATTTATATTTAATTTAAATAATATAAACAATGATTCAAATTAAGAATTAAAAGATTAAATTGCTTGAATTTATAGCCCCAACTCGTTAGTTCGCTTTAATTCCCTTGAATATGGCTGGAAATCAATCCTATTCGCTCTGTGTAAGGGCGCTTTAGATACTCGACTCGAGACCAGCCACAGAAATCAAAGTAAGTAATAGAATTTTAAAAACTAACATAAACACGCTTCGCTGCATGACTTGAAGAAAACGAACCAAAATCACCTTGGAATGGGATATACTTGTAAAAAAAAGAACCTCCCAAGGCCTGGCAATTGAGGTGAGACCGCAAAGGCGAGGGCGGAGGACTCGTTGGAAAGTTTGCTAATTATGATTTTAATCGATCTGTGATAAAGTTGGAGAACAAGGTCTGGGGAGCGAAAAAAAACTCAAACTCAGCGAAGAATTTGTGCCCGGTAATCAAGCCTACTCAATGAGGAAAAGGTAAAAGCTGCCAAAGTTTGGCAAAGACAAAAATAAAGAAGAAAGAATGGCGGTTGGGGAGGCAAATAGGGTTTAGGGACTCGGAATGTCAAGTATCTGGCTGTGTATGTGCCCTGCGTGTTGATTTGATGTCGTACGACCCATTGCGGCAATTAAACAAAATACAGCCCCCAGGGGAGTGGAGGCCGGGAATACGAGCATGACAACGGAAGACAACTCAATAAGCCTAGAAATGTAGTCAAAGGGGCGGCGGTGGAGCGAGGTTTTGGTAGCGAAGTTTGTCACCGGCTTCTGGGAGATGTTTAAAGGCTTCAATGTCAAACAGTTAATTAGCGAGCAAAATATATAATTCAATGGAGTTTGCGATAAACCAACAAGCTAAGAGTTGGAATTAAAGATTATCATCAACGGAATGGCGATAAGTGCAGAGCGAGTTAGCCAAAGCGAGTTGGCCAGAGCGAGTTACGAGTATGCTGAAGGAGTTATGCATTAAACATAATGTAAAATATATATTTTATAATATATATAAATATTTGTAGTAGTTTATTTTAATGTGTTAGTGATATAGTTGCTTGGCGCTCAGTATTCATTCAACTACAGAGAACAGAGAACTAAATCTGATGGCTTAGGCAACCAGTTTTGAGGCACTCAAATTACTGCTTAACCCGTGACTGACCAGACAACATTGTCGACCGCCTTGCGGCACTTGTGCGGGCAAAACTATAAACCGAAAATTGCTAGCCCTGCCACTGTCATTATTTTCCGGATCTCAGATTGGAAGAAAAGGGTTTGAACGGGAATAAGCAACGTTAATTTTATGACTGCCCGCACCCGACTTTCGATTTCGATTACGTCCACTTATGTGTCTCTGGCTGGCAACTTTCTCAGCTCGGTCTTAGTTGGACTGCCGACCTACCTGTCCGCCTGTCAATCAATGCCGGATTGTCCGCTCCGCTCCGATTAACCCTGCTGCTAGTTGTGCCCACCTGTGCTGCAGTGGCACCGGTGCCACCTGTACGTGCTGCGGCCTGCCACGCCCCTCATTTTCAGAGCGCTTCGTGCGCCCTTCAGTTAATTTAACTGTCGATGCGCATTAAAACTGAATCCTGTTCGGGCCTGTACACAATTTTGCTGAGGAGATTGCGAGGGCTGGGAGGTGTTACGAGGTGGTCCAGGCTTCACAGGAAAATTGCTCTACGTGCTGTGAATTGTGTTGCAGCATTTTAGGCGCAGCAGTAGCAGCCTGCTTGCACACAATAAAAGCTGCCAAGGGAGTAAGCCAAACAGATTCCAAAGGCGGCATAAGGAATGGCAAGGGGGCAGGCTATTTACACTGAGAAAGAAATCATTATTTATGACAGCCTAGAGCAGCATTCGATGCTTGACTTGAAACAAGAAGGGTGTTTGGGGGAAGGCTTTCCTTATGCAAGGATCTTGCTTAAATAAATATTGAAATTTTATTAGAGTGAAACTTATAGTTGTCTTTTAATATTTAAATGGTTGTCCAATTTTTCTCTGTGTGTGCTTGCCTTACACACACCCACACACACACTCGGCTGTTGTGAGTCACGCACTTGTGGCATAATTTACTGCGAATGCGACGCCAAAAAAAAAGAAGCAACGCCCAAACATAATCATACTCGCAGACCTTAGCACACGCTCACAAATTCACACACAAATTCACACACACATATCAAATACACACGCAATAGCACAAATACATGCCACTACACACAAAGGGCAACACACACACAGTCACACGTAATTGGCGCTGTCAACTTTTTAATTCCCGTCAATGACTTGAGCCCCGTCAGTTTCAGTTCTTAGTTTGGCAAGGGGTCTCAACATGCCGTTGATACCCTGGCTTAGGGTATTATGACGTGAGCAGCATGCTCGACACGTACACCACAATATTACCATTTATTCCAAATATTTATTTTTTAAAGAGTTATATTGATAAGAATCGACGCTAGAGGTTGCATAAGGCATTGATTTTGCTTGCCAGGTATTTCGAAATAGGCTAAGATCATGATTATTGCACGTGTTGGCATTAAAATTCTTAACTGGTTCTAGCAGCAAATCAGGAAAATATTGACATTGGATACTTATTGTCTGGCTAGAACAGCAGAATGTATGAGAAAAGGTTTTTTTAAGGAAGAAGCTTTAGGGAATTATATTTGCGAATAAAGTGTATATAATAAATATTAAAAATAATATATTTATAAACATGTTTACAGTAAATGTTATATTTTTGTTTTTTATGTTTACATTTTTCCTAGTATATATACTATATATACCATTAATTCGTTCTCAGGGTAGCTTGATGGTTAAACATAGAGATCGGCATTGTCATTGCCGCCTTTGTCACGTGCCGCTTATGAAATATGATGGGAGGAGCGAAGAAATGTGGCCTCCCTCAGGCTTGGGGGTGGGTAGGTGGTATGGGGTATCTGTGTGGGGTTGGGGGTCAAAGAGCAAACGAATTAAGATGTTTGAGTTTTGTCTATTGCTGTCGTCAGGCAGGAATTGTTTGTCGTTGAAGTAATTGCTTTATTTTCATTCTCTTTTGTTTCTCCATATTTGTTAACAAATTCACATAGGGATTATAACTTTTAATTTAATAAAAATAACCCCTCTTACTCTGGTCTCCCCCCAAAAAAAAAGTATTAGGTAAGAAGTTCCTTGGAATTTCCAGCTGGCAGGAAAATAATTAGCCTAATGAAAAAGTATTTTCTAACTGAATTTACGCAGCTCATCTAGCACGTGTCATCAACTAATTAGCAGCACTCAGCAGTATTGCAACCGCTGCCTTAACTCCCCCTAAACGTTGTGAACACCATACACCCTCCTGCCCCTCCTACTTCAGCTAACTCACCTGTTGTCTGGCATAACAGACACAAGATTCCAAACAAAGTTGAGCTAAGTGAAACAGAAAATTTCCTGTTGCCTTTTGTCTGGAGCTTAATGCATTAAAGAGGTCCTCATTCTGAAAATACCATCCCATATCCGCCCTCTCGTGCTATCTCGGCCCCAATTGTGTGCACACAAGCGTGCCGTCTTGCTCTCTAAGAAAAAGGGGCGTGGCAATTAGGCCACCGCCTCCAGGCGCCACAGAAGCAAATTTGGCCATCATTCACTCTCACTTACAAAGGAACCAGCTTGCATAACGATGAGTAAATAATTTAAAATCAAAATAATAAAGTTTAAGCTATAGATTTAGCAAATATTAAACATTTATATTTACATAATAATATATTAAATATTAAATAATACCGGAAGCTTGCAGGAATAAATACTTATTATAATAAATAATACAAATAATAATAATTTCTATTCAGAGCTTAATGCACTGCGTTCCTAACATTCCCTTCAAAATATTCGAAGCTGAAAAATGTGTGCAAGTCTCTAATATTGGTTAAATATTATAATAATGCTATTAATGTCACCTTTGCTGTACAAACACACACATGAACAGCACTAGTTTCCTGACCAGATGGAAAGGGCTCCCCAATATATGTATTTATATGTATAATTTTATGTTGCTGTTGTTTCTTGCCTTGGCAGCTCCTTTTGCCAAAGTTTTTTAATTTAAAAACTTCAGCAGAAAAAATCTTGCAAGTATAAGCAAGGCAGGGCGTGAGGGTATGAACTGGAGGGGGTGCAAATTGTAAATAACGACCATGCCCCTCGTGCAGAATAGATGCCCAAGCTCCAGAGGAAAGATCATCATCGGAGCGGCAACTTTATCATCTCGTTGCACGTAGAAAATTGAAAGTGAAGCTAAATACAAAATAGAAGCACTTAATAGTAACTTAAAATTAATAATATTAAGAAACCTATACATGTAAAGCTAATTAACATATATTTCGAACAAGAAAAACACTTCCTTATTGTTTAATAGTAAAAACAAAAGCCTCAATTTCCAGAATGCTCCAAGCCTTTTCTCACTGTAAATTTCTCTTTCTCTCAATGGTAAAAACTTGTATCCTTGACCTATGTATGTGTATGTGTGTCTGAAATCCTAAAAGATTTGTGTTTGTGTTTTGTGACTGCGTCCAAGGAACTTGCCAAAGGAGTTTCTGTTTCTGCCAAAAATAATAGTTGTTCCTGTTGTTGTGGGTGGGTGTGCGGGTGTGTGTGTGTATGTGGGTGACTGCACTTACCTCACTGCTGGAACTTCGAGGATATCCCATTCGACGGATGTGTAAAACTCGGACAAGTCCACGCCCACCTCAACGACATTGGTGCCGTTCAGCTCGTCGATGTGTCGCAGATCAACCTGAAAATTCAATTAAAAATATTTATTAAAACACTAATAATTAATAAGTATTAGTTAATTGAATAATATTTGTTTATTTTCACTCAACCTCTCATTTTTAGAGCAACGTTACTTATTAGGAACCTGGGGCAAACGAATATAGTATTTCATTTTTCTCTTATGTTTAACATACATATGTTGTACATATTTTGGTAGACATATATTTAATTAAAACCCTAATCGTTTAATAACGTAAAATAATCCCTAATATATCTCTTGGCAATATTCTCAAACACACCCAAAAAAAACGAAGAAAAACAAAGTCCCAAAGACAAAACAAAAACATGTGCGAAGGCAACGAAAACCGAAGGAGAGAGTCTGGCAGGAAAAGTCCAAGTGTGGGTGGCGAAATGGGGCTGGCAGGTGGTGGAAGGTGCATCGATACCGAAATGGACAAACATCCGAAGGCCGCACTTCGATTTCAGTTTCAGTTTTGCTTAGTTCGGCACGAGTGCAGCTGACAGGACATGGACATCGGACGCTCGACGTTGGACTCTAGACGGAGGACATCGGGCTTTGCAGGACAACACTGCAATTGGCATGCCACCGCACACATGCATGCACCTGCCCAGACAGGTGTGCTTGCGCCCCTCCCATTACTCCCCCTTTGGACTGACATTCCTTTGCCTTTTCATCTCCCTGACTGCCGTCGCACCGAGAGTTTCCCCAGCACGAACGAGCGGTTCTGGGCGAAGTATTTGACATGGGATTGCAGCACTCAATGACGGCCAAGTGGAGTGGTTTAATCAAACTTGATTCCTGGCGCTCGAGCGTTGGATTTTCGCAGGATTCTCGACAGATTTTGGGGCAGTACTTTGCGGTCATTATGTGGTAGCACGAAATCCTTAACATTTTATTTAAAAGACTTGCCGAGACCTCGAATTGCTGTCTGCTAGTTTCATCTCAAGTTGTTGTTCTTAATTATTAGAAAAGAAAATTAGATAAATGGTTTCTTCAAAGCCAAATGTTGAAATAAAAACGTTATTGCATCACTAAATAATATATTATTAAGAGAAGATTTCCATGTAGTGAAGCATACATTGCCGACTCTGTAAATTATACATAATCTTAAGCAACAGCCGAGTCGATCTAGGCATAACCATGACATCCTACCTAATAAATACCCTATAAAAGGGCTCTCCCTATTGATTGAGTAAGAGTAACCAAGTCTTTTTGCTTTATTCTCTCCACATCGCAAATAAACCCTTTTCTCATTGACTGCATTTTCCGAATTGCTGTGCATTTTGACTTTTAAATATTAACCCGCAAGTGCATTCTTTCCAGCAACAGCTTTATCTTTTTTTTCGCTTTCTTCTAGTGAATTTCCAAAAGCATTTTGTCTGCAAATTTACACTTCACCGATTTTGCATGGCGAAAATGGAGTTGGAAAGGTAAGGGAAAGAGTGAAAAACCGGGTTAGAGAGGTGGTAGGTGCCTGACAGGTAAGTTGCTGCAGGTGGCAGTTGACATCGAAGGGTAATTTCCAAGGTGGGCGGAGGAGAACAAGGAAGGAACCGAGTGAAATTTGAAAAGTGACGTTAATACGATTTCTCGTTTCTAAGCGGACTATCTCGTTCTAGCCAAGTGTTGGGGCGACAATATGGCTACACTTAAAAAAAAGGCAACGAAGCTGCTTGGTCTGGTGATTACGATCAAGATTATATAGGCTTTATGTGGCTGACAATGCCAAGAAATAGAAAAATTTATAAAATACATACCACATGTCTTAATTATATTATAATTATAGGCTGAGAAACAAAAGGAATTTCAGGAAGGTTAAAGAACGAATGTGCTTGAGAACGCCCTATGAATCTCGTGAGTTTGTGAATTTTCTCTACCGAATTTAGGCAGTGCTTCTCCTAGCATTTATTTTCTGTTCGAATTCGCTTCTTGTTGGCGTATCCTGTGCCAAATCAAGTGTGGAAATTGAGCCTATGGAGTTGCCATTGCCTTTTGTTCAGCTCCTGTACACACACACACACAGACACTCTCGATCTTTGCTAAATTTTTCCATTTTCTGCTTTTGAATGGAAATACGATGAAGATGCAGGCTGCGCGGCAGAAGTTGTGGAGAAATAATCAGGATGGCAGGAACGCCACCAGGACACGACTCCAGTCTGCCAGGTGCAATGCCACAGATCCTGCTGATACTAATACAGTTACCGGCGCCTGCTGCTGGATTTGCCGAAGCGGAAATTGTTATTTTAAGTGGTTGCGGAAATTTCGCTATAAGGAAGTGATGATTTAATGAAATATTTCCGCTCTCGAGCAGACTGATGCTTGTACTGGAAGATGAACAAGGAACCAAGTCCTCCTCTTCCACCATATGTACATGTATCTGTATATATATATATATATATATATATATATATAAAGCATATATAGAGGAAGAGAGAGAGAGAGAGAGAGGGGGCGAGCCCATTCCCTGGGAGACCATTTAAATAATTTGTTGCGACTGTGTGTAGGATATCGCTCATTTTGAGGTTGATTTATGCGTGACGTACAACGTACAACAGCAGAACGCACAATTTCCACAACAAAATATGCTTACACATTTAAAAAATGTGGTAGCTCTTAATTTTATGTGAATTAATTAGTAAAGAAAGCACAGCTTGAAAGTTAAGCATTTGGAAAAATAATATACAAATAGATAAGTGTTCGGGAGCAACGGATATCGATTGTAGATTGTTCTGATAAAAGTTAACCTTGTTTGGCTTTTTAAAATATATATTTATTTGTTATGAATTCCAAATCTGGGAAATTCATAATACATAATATATTTCAGTATTTTGTTTAGTATTCTATTTAAGTATTTTGCATTTTTTTATTATTGTTTATGCCTTATTACAAAAAAAAGGTTAAATATCTTTATTCTAGTATTCTCTATTCTAGTATTTATTCGTCTAGTCTTTCTTTTATTACAAAAAGTGTTAGCTATTTGTTTTGCTCATAACTAGCCACTTTGATCTAGTTTTTATGTAAATCTTGATAATTTGATTATTTAATAATTCAATAAAAATGAACCTCTTCTGCTTTTTTGAGTGTACTCACACCTGTGTGCATTTCAGACCCCATCCCGGCGTCGTGTCAAATGCTTGTTAGCGCCTTTGCCTTTTTAATAGTAAATGAGCATTTAGCTTTTTACCAAATTAGTCAACTCTGTGTGTGTGTGTTTGTAGTTTGGCCTAAAAGCCAGAGGTGGAAGGAGACAGAGCAGGGCATATTGTCCTAATTATTCTGACAATTAAATAAGGCAGCAAAGGCAAGTTAAAGGCAATGGAAATAGCTTGATTGAAAGATATTCCATCTCTATCTCTGTCATTTCACTGGCTGTCTGGCTGCTCTGCTCTAATTGAGTGATTGAAATTCAGTTAAGCCTTCGCCCTGAAAACCTTTAAATAGGCATTAATATGTGCCATTAAATTGCAAATATTTTGCAAGACAATAGCCCTCTGGTGCTAGGACAGTTTTCACAAAATTAATGCCTTATTCATGGCACCTAATTCGAAATTATATACAGAAAGTGTTTGATAAGCTGGAAACTCATTTATTTATTTAACAAATTAAATCTAGTGGATGCAATCAATATAATGAGCACTAGCTTAAGGGGCCTTCCACTTGAAACTTGTGGGTTTTAATGAATAATTCAATTTCCTCGACCATTTTGTGTGTGTTAGAGATATTCCTTTGAGGGAGATGTTTTAATATTTAACTGAAGGAAACACAATAGCTTGAAGGTGGTATTTTTAAATTTTGCTCAGCCAATGGAAATCTAGTCAAGCGCGACCTGACTAGCGATTTTATGACCTGGCTGCAATGCAGCTCTCGGTAGATGCATGTGGTTAACCCCTAGCTGCCTTTTTGGCCAAAAAAGGGGTAGCAAAAGCTGGCCGGTAACCCGGCTAATGCCAGTTCATTATTAGCTGGCAAACACCCAACCGCAGACCGTAGCCACAAAGCATCCATCCGGGCGGGAGGTTCTCTATCTCCATCTGCCTCATGCACTCCGACAAAATAAATCAATTAGATGGGAGAAAAAGAAGGAATTTTAAGCAGTTTACTTAGATATTTTCCTTAACCATTGCCATTGGCCATCATCGTTCCTTTTTTAAATATTTTAATGAACCTTTTGGAATGATTTCTGATTGTTTTGTTAAGTGTATGCCTGCCTTGGGTCGTATTTTTTCTGTGTGCAGGGAATTTTACGAGGCTGCGACGCCTGCGACCGTTAGTCGGCGACATTCTCCAGGCAGGTGTCAAGCTGCCCCATTGTCTCCTGTTCCCGGTGCCTTTTAAATATTTTCCCGACCACTGTGTCTCCTCCTACTCGCCACCAGTTTGGTGTCCTTCGGCTTCCCCGGTGTTCCGGCTACCAAAACCACTAGAGACGTTTTTATGAAGCTTCCCTGTGGTCGACTGTCGACTGTCTATCCGTAGCCCATTTCCATTCCCATTGCCATTCCGAGCCCATTTCCATTTGACAGGCCATCTCTTTCATTGTTGCCTCTCGCTCTCGGGCTCTCTCATTCTCTCTCTCACTCTCTGTATCTATCTCTGTTGGCGTGTGTTTTGCGGCCATAAAACATGAGAAATTCTATGCCAGTGTTCCAAAAGGAATTATGACCGTATTTCGGTTTATGACCACTAAACCGGGTTCAGAGACACCTCGGCGAAGCCGAAGAAACGGCAGGTGAGCAGCAATTTGTAAATGTGTAAATGAGATGGCTCCTGGGGAACGGGACGCGGTCCCGGACCGGAAACGGAAGCCCAGATAAGGAAGGAGTATCCTTTAATAGCAGCATATCTTCCTGATATATGTCTGTCTGTGTCTGTGTCTGTATCTGTGCCTTTGTGTGTGTGTATCTAGCAATTGCAACTTGCCAGTTGCCACAGATTTATAAACCAATTAGCCAAAGGCCAGAGACGGCTGAGAAAGTTACTCATTTGTGCGGTTTAAATTGGATCACGTATGAGGGCGGGGAACTCCATACCTCTCTCCCCCCTCACAAACGTAGTGCCAGCCAAGTTTTGTGGTTCACATAAAGGGAACATCAAAGATTTGTTGGCTCAAAGTGGGCACAATACAAATGGGAATTTACAATTATGGAAGGCACTTCTCAAAGCAATCCTCACAATTTGTGGAATGAGATGAGTTTACGGACAACAGAAAACATAGATATATCTCTACTGTATCGATATTTGAAGTGAAAATCGATACATTAATCGATATAAGTAAATCTGTTTGATATATCGGAACTATATAATCGGAAAACAGACAAATTACTTTAATAACATACATATTTCCGATATTTTTCATTAATATCGATATATTAACGATAAAAGCGATATTTATCGATATTTAAAATTTCAATATAGAACAGTTTACGGTATTTTCGATACCAATTGATAGTTCTTTCTTTGCACTTGAAATATTCAAAGATGTATTTACATTTTTAACTGTAACCCCTATAAAAAATGGTAACAAATTTCGCCTTGTTCGCTCACCTGAAAACCATCGTAGGTCCAGCTGCCGAACTTCATGACGCAGGTCTGCTCGTCAAAGGGAAAGTACTCCACATCGATCTCGCAGGAGCTCTTGTAAATGGCCGGAGGTCGCCACTCGACGCGTCCCGTGTAGTTCAACGTGGCCTTGGTGGCCAGCGTCACCTCGAAGTTGCCATCGGCGCTGAAAACGAATATAATTAATCATCAATGTTGCAGAAGGACCCTTGGCTTAAATTTTACTATTACTTAAACCAATTAATACGAATTTATTTATAGTGAAAATGTGGTGAGAACTCACTTGTTGTAGAGCACGATGTCCGGACGCCAGATGTGATCGGAGGGCACATGGAGCATCTCGACGCCGCCGTACTCCTTGGGCTCCCACTTGAGCTTGTAGTCGTACCAGGACTGCTCCACCCACAGGTTGGTGGTCATTATTTGGTTCTTCAGATTGACATCAATCAGCTGGGAGAGCTTGAGCTTGATGCGAACGGTGAGAGCGTCCGTAACATTCACCACCGGCCGGACCAGTTTGTTGTAGTTGCTCAGCAAATCGTCGTACAATCGTTTCGCATCCGGATTTGCTGTGCTGCCTGCGGATTGGAAAATGCGGACACGGAGTTGGTTACTTTATTGGCATCGTATCTGGTCAGCACGAGGAAGGGGATTTGAATGTGGATTTGGTTTTAGTTTGGGGTTGAGCTTTGGGCTCTGGGCTACCGCACAAAAAAAAATAAAAAAACTTTTCTCGATTGCTATTACAAAATCGCCAGCGGCTGGTCAAGTTTATTAAATGTCCAGCAATTGCAACGCTATTGAAAAACTTTCTCTGGCCGTTTGCTGAGTTAATACTTTTTCTGATATATTGCGATTTATAAATATTTATTTAGAGGGGATAATAACATATGCCGCTCATTTAAAGGAAATACTAAATTGCATTGGGATTAAATTAAAACCGGGAAATACTTTAAATATCAAAATAATCAAAAAGAAATGAGGCTTCAGGGGAAAGTTGAAATTGAACAGCAATGTTATTTTATTTTTAACTGATTATTATACTCAATTTGTCCTTTAATTACAGGGTAAAGATATATCAACTTTATTAACTTAATGGATGTGCTATCCCCATGAATTCGCTAAGCTACAACCTGACTTTTAATTAATGTCGGCCACCTTTGGTCTAGTTTGGAGTCTTGGCCCGAAATCCTCTTAGGTCATCATAATCTGGCCCAAAGAAATGACTGGAATTCAAAGCCCCATTCAAAGCGTCCTTGGGTCAGAAATTTCTCACGAGATCAATCCCTCAAGCTTCTCCCCTCGTCCGTCCCTCCATTATTCAGGGAGCGCATTTGCTTACATCCTGGACACGTCTGTGGCGTAAATGTGCGAAAATTGCAGGTGCCCCTTAATGATGCAGGAAATGAGTTAATGCGCCGTCAATGCCAGCGACACCAGTTAAAGGCTGCCAGGACAACGCGGAATGGGACTAGGGGGGGTGGAAATGGACTCCAGCCAGGCATTCAGGATGCCCGAATGGCTTAGTCAACCGTTGGCTCCATTGTTGTGTTAGCCCCCTTAACCCACACCTCACCACAACCCTCCTTCGCTCGACATGCAAAGCAAAGCGAGCAGAGCGACAGGACCAGAGCCTGATTGGCATCCTCGCCTGGGGGCGATGGCCAGAACAGGCCCCGAGGGTCTCTGTGCTCTAGGATCAGGACCGACGCAGTCTGGAGAGACTGGCGTCCAGGGATCTGAATTGGAAACGGAATCAGATGAGGGGGCAGCCAGTGAAAGCGGCAACGGAGGGCAGCTGGAAAATGTCGCCAATGTCATTATGCGAAGCTTGCGCTAATCAGCTTATCATTACTATATAACATGGGGTCTGCTCCCATGATAACGAGGGAGTGGAAGTGGCAGCGGGAGCTGGAACTGGAGATGGAGATGGAAATGGCAACAAAAGCGGAGACAAAGAGCAGTGAAAATACTTGTCGCTGGGATCTAAGAGCATTAAAATAGTTGCTATTCCCCCTCCCCGGATTGAAACAGAGAAGCTGTAATGCCGTTACGGCTGCGGTACTTCCCTATACATATAAATAGATATCTATATATATAGGAATATATCAACCATATACTAATGGTGCCGCCAGGCTTGCGAAAATAAATCAATTAAAAGATTAGGCGACCCACGAATGTGTGGTTATCCACACCACTGCGAAAAAAAGGAGTACAAGGAAAGGATTCTTAAAAAATAAGTTCTGTTGTATGAGTTCTAGGTTATCCCTTACCTAAGTCGGGTCTGGCTTGTAAAAATAACCAACTGATAGTTTCCTATGCTATGCTTTGTAATTTATTTAACTGTTTATGTGTTATTTATATTTTTTTTTAATAATTTACTTAGTTTATTTGAATTTATTCTTTATAACAATAGTTATAGTACTTTTTTGTTAACAGCTGTCAATCCTTTTATGGAAATTCGAATTAATTTAGTTTTTTAAGCAGTCCTTAGCCAGTTTTAATTATTTTTATAAATATTATCATATCTTGTTGTACTTATAAATAAAATCTAACTTATTTAGTTTCTAAACCTCCTTATCGAATTTCAGAAGAACAAATCCCCTTGGTTTTTTGCTCTCTGTGTAGCTCTGATTTTTCCCTATATATATTCCCTTAATTTTTTCTTTTTTGGCAACCGCAGCGAAAGTAAAAGGCAATGGCAGAGGCAAAGGCCGCAGCGAAAAGCTAATTAGCGGAGCGACCCATTCGACAACGGTCAGATTAGCCCCGACAATGTGGCGGAATGGGCCAGTTGGCCCAAAGAGGCGTGGCCGGTCGTGGTCGGCATATTCCGCCGCATACCAGCCAGTTATCAGCGTATATCATTAATTTAATGTCCCGCACATTAATTGACTTTGTCGAAGGGGGAGGAGACAGACGATACGAACAATGGCCATAATACGACGAATATATAATGCTGTATGTCTTTGTCTATACACGAGTGGCCGGGGAAGGGGAAGGGGAAGGGCAGTGGTGGTAGGAGTTCTCCGGCTAATCCCGAATGGTTATGATGCCATGAAGGCATCAAGTCGGCTTTTGGCTCTGGACCGGAAGTTGGCCTCTAGGTATATGGAGAGGTAGGGCGGCAACTAATTTCGCCAAATTTACACCAAATAAATATGTTAAAATATTCATTTTGAATTTAATGTCTGTGGCTTTAGTTGGACTATAAAGAGTATTAGGATTAAGCCATTTAATTGAGGTTTAAATATATTTTTGTAGCCTTTTAAAAGCAATTAACCTAAGCATAAAAGTTTCTCAATGGTAGTTTGATGTTTTTTAAGCTTATTAAAAATCTGAACTGTGGATTTATTAGTATCTTGTTCAATTTATTTATATTCTTTAATATAAGCTGAGCAGTATAAACCAATTTCATTAATTTGTACTTGTTTCTTCTATTATAAAAAGAACCCTTCAATTAACCCCTTAAATAGGAAGCTCTCAGCAGAATCTCTTGTATTTACAAATAATAATTATAATAAGAAATTCGATCCTTACATTGTAGGGTGCCATAAGCCACGGTGTGCCGACACCTCAGCCCCTTGGCTGAGGCAGGGCCTTACCCATCTGGTTTACACAGTTTTGGCCACATCTTGCGGTTGGCCTAAACAGCTTAAACGAGCCTTGAGGCAGTTAGGAGGCGTCGAGTAATTTGAGCAGCACATGGCCTGGCCGGGATCTGAATCCTGAATTCGGGCTACTGGTTACGGGATATGGGATATGGGATGCTCACTTGCTCATTCATTTGGCAAGGTGTGCGTTTTTGGCGACGACTTTTATGCGACACTGTATGGGTGTGTGTACAGACTCATACATAAGCAGCGGAGGTGTGTCTGTGTGTGTGGATTGTTGCTCGCATGGGAAACGTTAAGTTAAACGGACCTTTGCGGCGAGCGCTTTGTTGGTGCTTTTTGGGGCCTGTCATATACGGCGTATGCTTTATATTGCCCAAAAAAAAAAGAAGGAAAACCTGTGTAGGTCGGTCGTTTGATGGTGTTGGTGTTAATCGACTGCCTGCTCTCCTTCCTTCCCGTGTGTGCTACTGGGTGTGTGTTTGTGTGTGTGTGTGACAATCACATTAAGGTAACCAAAAAAGCACATTTTATGATTGCTTTGCGTGTTTTCCCTCCACCCGCCTTTTGCAAATGTGTTTATTGTCAAATGCACGCACACAAAAATGAACACGCATAAATAAATGTACACGTTTATGGCTTTACATTTGTCCAAAGTCAGCCGGGGGCCTCTTTTTTTTCCATATCGAATATTCGAATATTTTTAATGGGTACATTTGCCCTTTTGAACATATGAATAGCGGAGTCGAGTCAAGTTAAGTTGGGTCATAAATAAACTTAGCTAAGAGGAAGCCTTTTTGAAATAATATTATCTGCTAATTACAGCACATTTCCTTTAATTAAACTCAAGGGATTTGTGAGTATTAACTGAAATGAAGAATAAATAAAATTGTAACTTATAATAAGGCTTTCAAAACTTGTGTTATTAAGTTGCCTTTAAATTTA
Source organism: Drosophila kanapiae (assembly GCA_008042475.1). Classification (NCBI taxonomy): domain Eukaryota; kingdom Metazoa; phylum Arthropoda; class Insecta; order Diptera; family Drosophilidae; genus Drosophila; species Drosophila kanapiae. Next base: position 107,808 of record VNJM01003479.1, on the reverse strand, counting down.
TATATAAGTCTGCTCTCTAAAGAAAAGGAGTGTAGAACAAGTGAAGCCTTAAACAGTTAACAATTTACAAATATCTAGGTATATTATAACCCTGAATCTGGAATGCTGCCTTATTAATTTGTCTTTAATCACTTAGTTATCTTTAGAAATTCCCTCATATTTATTGTATGGGTGTCCTGGCTCCGCTAAGTTTGCTGTATCTGCATCTCTTATATGCAGCAATACAATTAAATTTCCATTAGGCCTCGTTAGTGGAAATACCAATGAATCGAAATTGAAATAGAGATATTAAAATTGGCCAAACAGCAGAAACAGAAACAGAAACAGGAGCCGAAACCAGAGTCTCTAATTGAAGCTTAGAGGGAAATGCAATTTTCCTATATTTTCTCCCAACTAGTTTTGCCGCATTTCCAACGGACAACTAGCTCGTATTCAGCTGGCCTGGTCCGAATCCTTAATAATTATTTGCCGTGTCCTGTTGTTTTACCGCACACACAAACACACCCTTTATGGGTTTCCGCAAATGTGCGACCTCCATTCCGAGTCGTAGTAGCAGCAATCCATGAACTCCTGATTAGTTTACCGGCGTTCCTTTCACTCCTGCGGCGACAATATTAATGTATAAAAGCACACACACACACACAGGCAGGACACTCGGGCAGACGGTGCTTTTAGCCTCTGTAAGGCGGGGCTGTAAACAAATCCCCAACTGGTCCTGACAACCAATTGAGTATTGACGCAAAGTTTATTGTGAATTACAGAGAACAAGGCACTGAGAAATAAAGGAAGTATATATCCTCAAATGCAGCTGGTAAATATTTTAAAGGAAGAACCGACCAATGAATTCAAGATGAACTTGTTAACGGTGGAACTAAAACAATATATATATCGAGCTTCATATTAAAACGAGGATAATGCTTTTCTTGCTCAATTATATAGCACACTCCTCGCGTCGCCAGCCTAGTAACCCTCGACGTATACGCAATGTCTGGCGCAATACGTATACGCAGTGTGTAACGCATTACGGATATGCAGTGCTGGCGCTGTTCCCAATACGTTCTCTCTAATTATCTAGCCTTAACCCACGCCTTTAATTAGCCGTTGGCACTGGGCGTGGCTTTGGCATAGAAAGTTGATAACGAAGGAGGAGAATTGGCAAGTGCATGCCTCAGATGTGTGGGCGGGTGGGTTGATCCTTCTTGTTGGGTAAACTTTTTGCCCACCACATGCCCGGGAAAATTTCACTCAAGATATTTATTTATTCCGCAGAATTTTGCTCAAGCAGCTGCACCTGTTTTTCAGCTTCTCTTCAACTTCGTTTTTCAACTTCCTTACTGTTGGGTTTTCCACCATTTCTAGTTTTTTGTTTGTTTTTTTTTTTTGCTTACTCAACTGCAAAAGGCGAATGCAATTTTTGTGTAAACAACGCCATAAATTTCAATGGAACTAAACAACAAAACGCTTGGCATTGGCAGACAAGGCCGCAGCCAAAAGGGAAAAGCGTTGGAAAAGCGGCGGAATGGCAGGCAAGTGCCACGCAACTTCAATAGCCGCAAAGAAAGAAAGGGAGCTGGAATTATCAGGGAACTGCTGGTTCGGTTATTCGCTCATTCTTTGTTATCCGCCAGGCTCGCTTTGCAGTTTGCTTGAGCGCTGCAAATGTGCACGCAATTATTGTAAATGAATGCACAGCAATAGAGGCGGCCAGGGCCGACTTCAAAATTCCCTATTTCTCTTCTTCAGAATGCCATACAAAGAAATCTGCAAATTATTTATAAAATTCGTTGCAGAAAGCATACGGGGGCTCTGGGCTCTTTGCTTTGTGCGTATTTTGACGCCACTTCTGCGGAAAAGGAGTTCTTTTCAGGGCGTCGGGGATATATTTTTGTATATTTTTTTCACGCTAAACAAATAATTGTAAAGGTACGCAGTTTGATTTGAATAAGCCTGTAATTGTGTTAAGCGAATGCTTACATTCTTATTTGTATTATTCAAATTGTCTGAAGATAATTATCCACTTTAGGAATTAAACGAATATGAGTTATTCCAATCAAATTTAAACGTATTTATAGATCTTTTAGAGCAAAGAAGGACAGACAAACGGACATATGGACTGACGGAAGGAAAGGAAGAAGGACACTCGTACAGAGGGAACGGTAAGGACAGACGGACTTAAGGACAGAAGGATATACGTACAGAAGGACAGAAGGACCGATGGACATACGGATAGATTGACGAATAAACGGACATGGCTAGATTGACTCGTCTGATGATGCTAATTAAAAAAACAACTTTCTGGGCTAGGAAATGCCACCTTCACCTCGTTGCCAACATAATTACAAAATCACAATACCCCCTACATATAAGGGATAAACCCCAACCTTAACTTATCTGTACATTTATATATAGTTAAAAAGAAAATAAACAGAGGTTCTTTCCAACGATTGGCACACATGTTTAACTCGTTTTGGTTTTTTTTTCCTTTTGTATCAAATATATTTTCGGGTGCTGCTGCAATGATAATCTGAATTGATTCAGGTCCGATCTGGTGGCGTTTTTTTCGCGGATGGCTGGCTGCAGTGCTTGGGCCGAAAAAAAAAAGAGAGCAGTCCGCATTTTGCTGCAGTTGCAACTGCAGTCGCGGGCCCCGACGGGTCGCATGAATAATTAAAGACTGCAACCAACGCGGCGGCGGATGAGGAATGCTGAAAGTTTGCGGCTCCGCGGCCAAACAATGTGAATGGGCAATGTGGGAATTTCGAATGTGGGTGACAAACTGGCCGCGTTTTGTTAACCCGCAATCGCAAGTGCCGGCCAGTTTCAACCGTATTTCTCTGCTTCGCACTTTCCCCAGCCCCCCATGCATCCAAGGATGGCCTGGGGGCGGTGGCAGGTGCAAGGGCAGGTGCCACGCACATGGGGTAACACGTGCACACATGCACGTTTCACGCAGAAGTGCAATAAGAGAAAAAAATAAGGTACAGTGCAGCTCCTAAAGGATTCACATGTGTAAATAATAAAATAAAGGAAATGAACAAAGCACAGCTTACTCCCTTGGCTTTATATACTTTATTTATTTATTTTGCTTGTACTATTAGTCATCTTTCAAAAGTTTTAAATATTCAGGCTATAATAAAAACTAATTTCGGTATCTTAAAGGTTACAAATTGTTTGAAAGCAAAGCAAACACCATGAAAACTAACAAAAAATAAACTGCGGGTGGGCAGCATTCCATGGAAATGTTCTATAAATAATGTTGTTAGTCCTTTTGCCGTTTTAAATTTATTCTATTTTATTTAAATTTGTTTTTTTTTTTTTGTGTTTGCCTGTCGGGGCAAACTTCACTGACCCAAGAAGATGCCACAGCATAAAGTGCTAATTCGAGAGCCGTAAAAAATCAACGGAAACTGCTGACCATGCCACTTGTGTGTCTGTTTGTCTTTATACCCTTGCAGAGGGTATTAAAAATCCAAAAGATGGCTTTACTTCTAGTGTTCTCTTTAAATTGAATGGAATGTGTGGAGAGTTGGGTGTGGAAATTAGAAAAACTTAAAATATGTGAGCTGTCCTACAGGCTCTTAAAAGTTGATCAAGTTTTTCTTCCCAAAAGAAAGCAAAACTAAATTTTTAACCCAAAATTAACATTGATTTCTGCTTTATATTAGGTTACTTCCATGACATTATCGATGCAATTTGTAGCCAATCCCTGGATCGCTGCACTCGACCACTTTCCGAGCGGGAATTTTCGGGCCATACAGTTTGATATATTCTCGGTGATATGACCAATTACATGGCCATCAAATGCAAACGAATGCAATCATTCACTAACTGACACCCTGTGCCAGTTGCCACCATTCTCCAACTATTGCCAGTTTTCCGCCCCGATTTTTTCCCCCCGATTTTTTTCGCCATTTCTCCCCGAGTCCACAGCCCAGGCGTTCGTTCGTTCCTTTGCCATTTATCGTCATATCCATTCTGGTCCTGTCAGGGGCGTAAACGCTGCGTCCGAAGCTTAAATGGCAATATTTTTGCCAAGTGTCAGGCGTTGGCCCATCAACTGGCCTCCTCTTTACCGCAACCTCCTTTAATACACATTCCGTCCTGCCAGCGGTCCCCAAATACACAGCGGAAAACACACGGCCTTGATTAATAATCTTTACACTCTTAGAATTAAAAAAAAAAACGAACTTGTACTTGTATTATTTTTTGCATAATTTCAATTACAAATAATTGTCAATCTTGGCTTTTGTCATGGTAACTCCAGAGAGTTTGTCTTGCAGTGTAACGAAATTTGATTCGTTTTGTAGGTGTTGCAACCTGATGAATTGAGCGTAGAGCACGTGCATGATCCCCATCATCATTTTTTATGGCCATGCGTCAAAAAAGGAACAGGAATTACCTACCCACTGGCGAAAGGGAGCTCCTACCGAAATGCCGAGAACACCTGCACCGCACCAACTGATACCATCTGGCCTGCCAATGTGTCAAAACGCTTTCACTCGCTGCCTCAAATCAAAAGTTCTTCGGCTAACCAAAAAAAAAAAAAAAAACAAGGGAAAGAAAAAAATGGAGGCCCGGGAGGCGTGGAGCAGATCGGATTTCAGCTGTGTGTAAAAGTAAGCGCCAAGTAAGTGAGGACTCGAGAGCGACCGGGAAACGGAAGTTGAAAATGACACTGGCACGCACACACACCAAGCCAAGTGTAATGGGAGGCCGGCGGTCGACATAGTTAACGCATTTCTAACGAGGGAAGACAGCCAAAAATCCAAGCAACTAAAATACAGAAATAGGAAATATGAAAATAACCAGAGAACCGACACGTGGCCGTGTATAAATTTGTATTTCGACAGTTTCTATTGAGAAAATTCACTTTATTTTGGCAGAAAAGTAACTGTGACTAAAAGATAAAGTTTATTTTTATGTATTTCCAATTAATATGATAGATATTTGGATCTAGTTTTTGGTTTCAGTTATATTTCTTTGTTTGTATTTTAATTGCATGAATTAAAGCCCAGTTTACAAAGTCGCACAAGCCGTGAATTCCTTTCCTTCAATGATCGCAGTTCCAAAGCGAGTGTGTGTGTGTTCCAAGTGTATCCCAAGCAAATGACAGTGTAATCAAGTTGCCTCGCATTCGCTGACAAGATAAAACACGTACGTATACACGCTGACGGGGAGCGCAGTCCCAAACCGGAAACGGAAGTGCAGCCATTGACAGAGCAGCAGCAGCAGCAGCAGAGTCAGCAGCGGCAGCAGTAAAAAGATAACAAGATGGCGATGATGATGACGCGATAGCTGCATGTGTGCGAGTGTGCCCCGCTATAAATCTAATATCGCTTAATGTTGAAAGAAAGCCTAGGGTTCGCCTTACGCCCCCCGCGCCTCGTCCTGTCAAACGCACACACTCACGACTACATGTCAATGTCAACACGGCAAGGATATGGCAAGGCAAAGGAGCCGGGAAATCTGTCCTTCTCTCTCTCTCTCTCTCCGTTGCCCTCGCTCTGTCTGAAAGAGCGGAGTTTTCCGAGTTTCCGAGGGTGGCAGATTGACAACGCTCGATTGGAAATAAATTGAAATACGCGACCATAAAATCACTTAATTGCGAATTCGTGTCTCTCTTCCTCGCACACTCACTCTCTCTCGCTCTCTATCTTTCTCCCTATCACTCTGTCTCTCTCACTTGCTCTCCGTCTCCCTCTGTGGCCACTTTTAAAACGGGAAGCGGCCAATTCCCGCGCCTTATATATGCGAAGCCACATGTACACGCTAAATAATATTTATTTCTATTGAATTTGAGTTACTTTTAACGTCTGACTTTACAAGGCCCTGACTGGCGAGTTAGGTAATTTCTCTGCCCGGCCTCTGGCGCACAGAATGTAAACAAGCCACCAGAGCTGTCATATTGTAATTTAATTTTTGTAATATAATTATATAAATAGGTTTATATTAGTGCTATTTTTTTTTCTCATTAATTAATTAATAATTATCTTTCTCTCTTCATATTTTCTTAATCTTCTCAGTGCTTTTAAGCTTTTGTATATTCATTAATCGGTTAACTATTGTACATTAATTACCCCATTTTTTTGCCAGTGCCTTTAAGGATGTAATTGCATTGAGGCTGACACTGTCACTGCCAGTGGCAAGCGCATCCAGCCTTGTCACTCATCATCCTTTCTGGCAAAATGGGCAGGGGTTCAATTACGACTCCCTCCTCACTTTCACTCTTACTTTGAGTCACCTGCGCCAGTGTGCCGAGTTTCCCCTTGCTCGATGATTATGGCAAATTGATTTGTTACCGTGCACTTTGCGGCTTTTAAAAGACGCCGCCGCCACCACACACACACACACACAGAGAGTCGGCCGTAGATTGAAACAACCGGAAGACAAATGAGCAATTGGCAGTTAACACTCGATGGCGAGGGGAGTTGAGACTGCAATTGGTTAGCTGTCACTGCTGCTCGGGCGCCAATGAAAAGGTAACTGCCATGAGTGACAGTCAAGCGGAGAGTGAGCGGCGTGGAACGACTTGGGGCAATAAATATGCAAAACGTGAAGGCGGAAAAGCTGTTATCGCGGTTAAATTTAAATGGCAATATGTGTGGGAAATTACAGGCATCACAGGAATGCCATTACCTAATTGAGCGGTTTTTTACAAGCTCGATAAGGAGTCCCCAAACTAAACGTTAATGATATTCCAAAACTAGAGTAAATCGGAGTCTTTCTCTTATACAAAAATGTGCCATTTGGCATCGTTTTTCATCAGCATTTGTACATATAGCATCTATATACATATACTTGTATGGTGTGTAATCAAAGATCAGCCATGGAGACACGGAAAACGTGAAGTTGGAGACCCACAGGGCACGCCTTAATGCCTAGAGCAAACAAAGACCGACTGCAGCCAGCACTCCAGAGATGTTCCAGCTTTTTGCTGACATTGGAGGAAATACAACAAAAAATTGCAGAAAATGTAGTAATAACACACAGACTCTCGGCGCAGGGAGAGCAAGGAAAACAGGATAAAGGAGGAAGGAGGTGGGTTGTTGGGACAAGTTTGAGAGTCGTAAAATGCAATGCGTCACCGAGCTGAAGATTGAACTGCAAGATACACAGATATGGCAGCGGATGCAGATGCAGATGCAGCTGCAAATATATACACACACCCACACACATCTCGTGGAGCTCTCAAGTGCAGCTGGTAACAAATTTGCACAAAACTCGTCGTCATTCCGGAGGGTGGGTAGGGAGTAGTGGAAGTAGGACTGAGAAAAGTTCGCGCTTTTATAAACAAATACAAATGGCAGAAGGTAGGGTCCGTAACCCGTAAGCCGAGCAACCGATATAATCCACTGTCCCCCGCTCTTGCCACTAACCGCCCCCGCACTAAGCGTATGCAGAACCATCAACGTCATGCCACCCCAATCCTTATCCTGCCCGAATGCAGTTGGAGAAAGATAGGAGCTGTATCGGGCTGTAAACTATCTGAGTATCTGAGGCAGGTGTAATTTCAGGGCAAGACACAGCATAGACAGGCAACACGTAAGGTTGAGTCCTAAGAAAGTGGGAATTATGTGCGATAAGATGAAGAGCACTTGCCACAAACTTTTTCATGTAGAATACATCTGATCTGTGCTCAAGGTGTGAGATATTTATTATTTTAAAACAAATGCGGCTTCTTTTTAGCTATTTTATTATGTTATCTGTAAAAAAGAAATTAATAGGGATACCTGCACTGAGTTTTACTCATTTTAATGTGCCATAAATTGAGTTTTGAGGTGTAAGAGTGCAAATTACATGCCACCTTAATTGCATAACCAGAAACTCGAGTTACATCAACTTTTCGCCCCATGTAGTGACGGGGGCTTACCGGGTTTACTGGCAACTGGCAACTGGCAAATGGCAAATGGTTACTGGCAACTGTTTACTGCGACAGTTGCTTCGTTTGGGGGCACGCAGCGAACGATAAATGTAACTGTCACTTTATGCCCAACCATTTATGGGTGTGTGAGTACAGTGTGAGATGCAAATTGTATCCCTACTCCTTATCCCACACAAGCACAACCACACAGGACATTCGCATCTGGAAGACGTTTTTATTGCGTTATTCATATTTCATTTGCACCGGACTAAGGAAGATCCTTGAAAGTCGGCGAACTACATAACTGCAAGCGTTAGTGGTTCATAAATTTCCAGCATTTTATTCAGGTTTCACTGCCATTGCCACAAATCGGACCATTACGACTTGCCAAGCAAAGTGGCCAAGGCTCTTAAAGGAAAGGTTAATATATAGATTATAATATATATTTTTATTATATTTAAGCAATATATTATAAACTTATCGGCAGAGTTTAAGCAAGCCCGAGAGAGAGAGAGAGAGTCTGAGGCAGATCTTTAACGTTTCAAATAGCTTAATCTGTTTTAATTTAAAGATAATTTTGAATTCATCAATTTCAGGTTAAGCGAATATCTTCCCCTTGATTGATACGCAAGTATTTGCTAAGAAAATCCTAAACTGAAATGAGTTACACACCGGAAAGGGCATATAGCGATCCACTGTAACGTTGACCAATGACCAAAACCCTACCCTCCACTCACCCAAGCAGTAATCCCAAGCGCCACACCGCAACTACGACCTCGGACCCCATCCGGCACCCAACTTAACGCCCACCCAAGCCATCACTTTAATCTCCGCTTCTGGCTGGGCCGCTGGCATTGACACGGACACCTTGATGTGGTGTGGCGCCACACCAGGTGGCAGGGTGTGCAGGGTGCCGAGGTTGCTGCTGCTACTGGTTGAGAGACGGCAGGAGCAGAAGCTGATGCTGGTGCAGGACCTCGGGCCGTCGGCCTGGGCCTGGGTGTGAGTAGCGTGCTTATGAGTTCATGAAATGCTCTTTGAATATGCATGAGACCCTAAGGAGCGTTGAGTGCTGCTTCTCCGGCATCTCGCCGGCTCCTCACCAGCGCCAGCTCCTCCGGCAGCCGGGATTTGGGTTGTTTTGGCCCCGCTGGTGATTTTGGTCACGGCCCATGAAAGAAGGTAACACTTTTTTTTATTTTTCTTGCACTCTTCCATGCACAGCAAGAAATGTTCTCCTTATTGGCGAAGTATTAACATCGCTATAATATTGTTAATATTATTATATATATGATGATGCAGAAGGAAGGCAGATTTTCTTGAGGTGCAAGCTCAGTTTTGGCGGCTATAATGGTTCGTCCGGCAACTAGAATGACTTGAAATTAAATTAAAGTGCTAAACTTGGCCTGGGGAAATTATGGAAGATATTTAGACGGAACGGGTAGGCAACCGTTTGCAAAGTGAATCTCTATGCCTCCGAAGTTACTCCGAAGTCCTGAGTGAACTGCCAAGACCGAAGATCTCTTTGGGAAGTCACAGCACTGATTAGCACTGCAACTTAAAGTCAAGAGAAGTTTGCCATTCCATTCAGTGGCGCCTGGCAGCAGTCAAGCGAAACCCATCAAATTATGCAAAGGTTAATGCAACAAAAGGCAACGAGGTGAGACAGGTGGGACAGCTGGCTCAGGAGCAGATATACTTGTATGTATATATTCCCGACATATGTAGGCAGGACTTGCAGGTACAGTGGCAGAGACAGGTGCTGTCACAACCAAGAGTGCATTGATAATATACCATAAATGTTTCTAAATAAATATATTTATTCAGGCCGAAGTAAAGTAAAGTAAAGGCTACATTTTGCGTGCCTGGAGAGCTCTGTATCTTTATAAATAAATATTAGTGTAACTATTACAAAACGTGGCTGATTTTTAGAGGTAATAATCTTAAAGTTACTTTTCCATTTTCCATTGAAAATGCATATTAATTTAATTTCTTGCTCATGTATCGAAAGAACACTGTACTCCTTTGTGGGGCTCTCTCTGCGCTGAAGCTCTCTCAAGTGGCGCTTAAAAGCAAATTGCATAAAATCAGCCTAAAAGCGGGCAACATGCAATCCTTGTTTCCTTTTCTGGGAGACCACAGCCATGCCCAAGCGGTATGTGTGTGTAAGGGAGCGACAAAAGTATCTAAGAAGGAAACTCAAACTAGAAGATAAATGCAATTTTCAGCTGCAGCTGGCAAAAAAACAACGGCAGGGAAAAAAAAGGAAACTAAGGGGGAAAAAAATGGAGTACAAATGATGGAAAAGAAGAAGAGCGCTCTGCCATTTCCGGCAAAGTCAGCTCTCTCTTCCTATTCGCATAGTTTCGCCGCCTTCCCAGTTGTATTTTATTTCATTTTTAGTTTATTTTTATTTCATTTTATTTGCGGTCTGTTGTCATACTTCCGCTCCTTGCCTTGCCTCGCTGAAATTCTTTTGTCGCACAGCTTAAAAATTTTCAAGTGTCCACCGCCTCATCCCGGCCATTTTTCAAAACCGCTCCCTCCCCCACCAGGCCAGGCTCATTTGGCAAACTGGCCAACATTAATGTTAGCTGGAAAGGCGAAAAAAAAAATGAGAAGGGGAAGAAATGTGAGCAGCAACTGCAACTGAAATAGCGACAACAACTTCATTTATCAAAACACTCGTCGCCGGGCTTTTCCACCTCCTCCGCCTTCTCGGAAAAAAAACCCGCACCCAACTGACTGTCCGAGTCAATGAGCCAACTAACCCAATTCTTGGCCAAAATGGCCATGCCACGCCCACCGCCGGCTTCTTAACCAAGAAACTGGCACTTGGAAACAAGTAAGAAATAATTTGTTGGCCAACGCGAGCTTAGCCAAAATCGTGTGGAAAATTGATGCAAAATAATACAAATACTGAGAGTTTCCAAGGAAAATGTATTCAAGTTATACAAGTAGTTTAAATAATTCGGGAAAAACCCTTTGAGTTTGTTTTGGAAGATGTTTCAGGAGATATTTACACAGATCCTTAGAACTTTACATTATAATAGAAGCCTATATTTGAAGGGATTTTAAAACCCCACCATTTATGTATATTGAATTATTATAGAAGCCCCTTTTTCAAGACATTTTAAAGCCCCACCCTTTATATTGCATTCCTTTTTGAAGGCATTTTTAAACCCTACCCTATTTAATACACACTTTTAGACGCCTTCCGAATAGATTTCAAAAACCTTTACTGCGTAAACTCTTCATATTTTATATAAGTATTTTGGATCGTTTTACAAGGTTTCCAACGTTTTTTTAATGACAAATGAGTGGCGGCACTATTATCGCCATATCTGTAGGCTCCGTGACACAGACCTCCTACATCCCCCACCAATTACCATCAACTTTGTGGTTTTTGATGCAAACACAACTACGGTCTGGGCATCAATCAAGCGCCTCATCTATTAAACAAGCATTTAAGGCCCACTTTACTTCGCCCACCGACAAAATGTCCAATCAAAAATTTGTCAACACATTCGGTGGAGAGTTGGGCACTTTGTCGCATTTTGCCATTTCGCCCCGATCTGAATACTCATTTGTGTAATTACATTTTGCTGCATTTGCTGAGGACAACAATTAGCGAGGCGTTCGCGTTTCGCGACTGAACGCGACTCGTTTACAGAAACGCCATCAGAAACTTTCATGTTGCCGCGGCAAGAGGCAACATCATCAATCATACATTTGAAAAGTTTATTAAGGCCCACACACACAGAGAGGGGTAGCCAGGGGGTGGCTTCAAGGAGGCCAAAGGGCAAGTGTGCTTAAGAGCTGAAAACTTTTCAATGGCTTTTTGCGTTTGCGAAAGCGGGGAGAGCAGCAAGTCTGGGAAGCGGGAACCGTGGACAAAACCAGGACACCAGCCAGGATCAGGAAAGTTAGTGCTTCACCAACTGCATTTGCACAGTCAGAGTTGATCCTTGAATTCTGAGTCATGTTTTTGATAAAAGAAACTAAAAAGTAATAGATTTAGGAATTTTAGAAATCAATAACTTGATGCTTGATTGTGAAAAGTCCTGAGCTTAAATAAAGTATCATTGTTGGTATATTAATTATAATATTCTGAGCAAAAAATACAAGTTGTAAATTAGAATATTATGCCTTAATTATTATTTAAGAAGAAGAGACCATAAATAAACGATTTCTTTGGTTTAAAATAAGAAAAAAGTATTATTTTTGTTAGAAGACAAATCTGGCAAGTTGTGTTTCTCATCAGTAAACTTGGCTAACGATCGGACTATAAATATTCGCGGCATGTCACAGAATTCCGACTTCAGGGAATTCAATCCAAAACTGTATTATTTTTGTACGTTATTTGCTTGCTTTTTTACTCTCATTTTATCAGCATTTTCCTGGCCTTACCCAATCTGCAGGTAATAATAATTATTTGTCGCTGCTCGTAAGCTATATTTATCGCTTGAGGGCCATCGATTGTGCTGGCTATGAATTAATCATGAACCTAATCCATTATCCCCCAGGAAACTTTCTCGAAGACTTTCACCTTTGCCACGCCCACGTGGGGCGCGACACTCCAAACTGTCCGCCTCAATTTGTGGCCGAGAGAAAGTCTGAGATCGCATTTTAATGCCACAAGTTCGGAGTAGTTCGAATGGCGAAATGCAAATGGAAAATCCAGCCATCCAACCAGCCAGCCAGAGAATGTGTCCTTTCCAGGCTTGGCAGCCTGGCAGGCTGGCAGCCTGTGGCAGCTGGAAAAGTTTTCATTCGGTTTTTATTTTTCTTTTGTCGCTGGCGATTTTCACTTTCGCTAGATTTACAGCTCGGAGAAATGCAGTCTGCAATAATTTTGCCAGCACTTTTACTGGCGCCCCGCTAATCTTCCGGCTGTGTGTGTGTGTGCGAGTGTGTGTTCATCAATTTTCAATAACAATAGAAGCCAAAAGAAAGGGAGAAAACGAGAAAACGAGATGGAGAAAGAGAGATTCAGACAAAGGCAGCACGTGGCGAATTTACGATGCAAAAATTTGCACAGGGAAAATAAAATAAAAGCGAGGGAAATGGCAGCAACATGAGGAGAAAAAAAACAAATGGAAATTCGCAGCTTTAAGCTATTTCAATAAATTGCAAATGATATAAGGCAATAGAGCGGGTAATGCAATATTTTTAGTCAATAACCAAAGCGATAAACAAAAGGCAGCAGGATGGAGTTCGATAACTGTCCACTGATAAGAAATCGATATTAATTCCGCCATGGCTGCATTTATTTTATTCTTAACTTCTATAATATATATATATATGTGAATATATGTATAGAATATATATATATAGAAGAAATATACACAACTGCTCGTTGTTTCGGTGTCCTGTGATTGCAAGTAAATATTTCTATATATTAAATACAAAATAATACAAGCTAAATTGCGGAGCTATCGCCTGTTTGAATCACTCTTCATTCAAACACATTGACCGAGCAAGGATGTCGCAGGCTGCAACATCTACAGATGCGTCCCCTCTAGTTGTTCGCCCTGCTTTTTTAAGAGTTATTTAACACTTGGAAAAAAACCTGATGCAGGAAACTAATATTTAAACTGACAAGTTTTACGAAAGCTTGTAGGTTGAAAAGTATTTTTTATTTATAGAATTCGTATTTGGTTTTTTGTAAAAGTTTTTCAACACCAAATTAACATCTTTTTAGACCTTGCAACATAGAGAAAAATCTTAGTGATAAGCTATAGTATACTCATTATTATTATTCAATATTCTTAGCATTTTATTTAAGTGCTGTGGTGCCCTGTTAAGTCGCGCGTAGACATGGTGCGGTCATGAATCATGCCAAAAAATTGCAGTCACCGTTCGAGGATGGCGACCCAAATACGACGGCCCCAAAAGCATGCTCCCACTTCCACTTCCACTCCCCCCCTGTTCGGATTCTCAGACTTTCTGCATCTCCGCTTCGCCGTAATTGCGATTCTCGGACTTTGAGCCGAGAGGCTGCTGCTCCACTTGAGGCAACGCAGACAACGCAGGAGGAACGAAGGACAACCGATGGACGCCATGGATATGGCCATGGAGACGTTGGCGATTTGCTCCTGTTTCAGCCACCAATGTCTTCCCTCACCCTCCGAAAGAAGGGGGCGTTACGCGACTCACTCACTTTAGTACACAGACAAAAACAAAAAGAACTCAATATAATTAAAAACAGAGAAAAAGGATGCTAAAGAGGTTGCTATTTTTTTTGTGAGCTAAAGCGGCTTAGGAAATACTTATAAAAAATATTAATTAAATTCCTTTAAATATAAATTTATAATATTTTGCATTGTTGCAATAATTTTCGCTGCCTGCCGAGCGTCTTGAAAAAGGGGCGTCGACGCGCCCCATTTTTGCAAGTACCGTCCTCGTTGTCCCAGAAGTTGTCGTTGTCGTTGTCGTCATCGTTGCCATCGTCAACGTTGTCGGTGGCACTTCACTTTTCTATATTAGCGCCGCGTAAGTGCAGCAGGGGCGTGGCAATTGCATTAGTGAGGAGAATACCAAGGGACAGGGTGAGGGACAAGGGGATAATGGGGCGTTCGAGGACATTAGTATCGCAGTAGATAAAGTGGTTGGAAGTGAAAAATTATGCGAAGCTATAATGTTAACAACCGGACAATGGCGAAATGTAAATACCCTATAAAAGGCCCTTCGTAAGTCCTATGTGTTTTTATGTGTTTATAGTTTTAATAAGTATTTTAGAGCAGATATTATCATTTACAGCGAGTATTAAATGACTTAATTTGAAGTCTGATGGCTAAGAAAATATTGTTCTCTCTTCCGCAAAAGGGTTTAGAGAGTTTATTTTTATTTATATTAAAAATCTACCAAATATAAAAGGCGAAAATGAATTTTTGATAGTGTTTTGCGCTATCACACACACTATTTTTAATTATTCATTTTTTTAAATCTAAAAGCCTTCAAAGTAATGTTTCTTAAGTTGTCCAAAGTTTCTAGTATTTACCAATAAGGGATTCTATTGAGTGCCCTGTAATTTATTATTCGATTTTTAAACTGAAACTCTTCTCCCATGACCTTATTCATATATGCACTTCTAAGATAGCAGCCCTGAGACCTTTCGGTATATAAAATAAATTCAAGAGGTAAGCAATGAAAGCATGAAAGCCGAATTTTTTTGCCCAATGAAGTATGCCAATAGAGGGCAACACATTTCGTGTGTAATATATGCCGCAAAGTTATAGTTTGCTCTTTGACCCACCGATTGAAATAAGTAGAATAAATACAAGGGGGGTGAGCGGCCAGCCGGTAGTTGTGGAAAAGTGCTCAGTTGTCGTCGTCTGTCGTTTGATTCGAACAAAAAAAAGCGAGAGAGAGGACGTTAGTTGCACTCACTCCCCCCTTCCATGGGCTTACACTGAGCTCAAATATCTTGCACCAAGCACGTGCTTGTTAGGTTTAGATGTTAGTAGGCGCATTAAAAGAAAGTATATGCGTGCTGCCTGAATGTTTGCTTGCATGCGTACTAAGTTAGTTAAGATTCAAGTTTTTAGTTCAGGAAATTAATTTAATTATAATTATAATTCGCACATAAAACACTAAAGGGTTCGCAGGCTATAAACTTAAAGAAATGTTGAATTAAAACTGAAGAAGATGCTTAAATAAAAAATAAATATTTAATATATCTCCGAAATATTTAAAGCCAGAAAATTATGATCACGAAATTTAGTAAAGGTGAAAATGCAATGAAGTGCATTCTTAGGGAACTTTAATTTTGGAAAATACGAATCAGAGATGTGTCCCATTTCCCCTAGATTATATATATATATATAATCATTTGAATTTGTAAGAATTTTCTTATCTTAAAGGGACAAATATAAAAGAACAACCAGATTGACTATTTTCCTAAACATTTTCCCACAAATCAAACAAATTATATGTTAGAATTCTAATAACCGATCTTAAATAGTTCCAAATTTATGTTTCCGTGTATACAGCGATTCAGATGTGTGTGTGAGTGGCCTGAGTGTGTGCGAGGACTGCATGTGTGTGTGTGTGCAGCTGCTGCGGTGTGTGTGTGTTGCTACTGTGTGTGTGCTGCTGCTGCTGTGTGTGTGTGGCCCGTTTAATGGCCACAAAGCGGAAACTGGAGCGTGGCAGTTGCTGCTGCTTCTTCTATGTCTTTGGCTGATGCAGCTGCATTAGCAGCCATTTGCAGCAGGATTGCTGCATGTGTGTGTGTGCTCTCTCTCTCTCTCTCTCTTTCTCTCTCTCTGTCGGTCTCTCTTTCTCTGTCTGGCGTACTTTACTGCCGTTTATATTTATGTTTGCTTGCGCTGCCCTGTCCCCTTCGCCGCCCCTCCGAAAAATGATGACATAAAAAATTGTGTTGCCCGCATTTTCGGGGGCTGCTCTCTGATTCGGTTTCGCTGGCTTTTTCGGGTGTCTTCCGGGGATCCCCCTCCTTCGCCTGCAATTCCGGACTGGCCCTAAGGCCAGTCAGCAGACAGAGAGCCAGGAAGCCTTCCGATCGGAATTTATGGCTTTTTAAATCGAAAGAAATTCAATGCTTGTTTAAGAAGAATGAACGAAACGAAACGAGAGCGCGCGCCCCAAAACAAATTTCAAGATTTATGTTTACCCCAAGCCAATGCTTATTTTATACTCCGTCTTTCTTTTATTCCATTCAAGCAACTATTTTATTTTCCTTTGTCTATTCCCATTTACGCCAACTGCACCCCAAAAATATCTATATATTTATATATATGTAAGTATTAAGAAGAGACTGCAGTTAACTATAATGCTCTTGAGATAATACTTTGGCAGTTTGACAACTGTGTGTGTTTCTAATGAGTCGCATTCCAAATTTAATGAGCTTAGTGAAATAATTTCAAGTGGAAAAGAAGCTGGAATTACTTTTGTAATAATAAAGCAAGACATCCGGCTCGTAGGACCAGTATGTAAAATACAAATTAGTTAACTTCGGTTGGGTTTATTGTAGGAAATGTATTTGTATTTATTTATCCTTAGTAATTGAAAGACAGCAATATTTATATTATTATTATTTTAATGATATTCAGTTAGAAAAGATACTGATAAAAATGCGGGGGCATGCTGCCTGGGCTCAAAAGGCAGCTTAAATCTCTTGCTGATCCCAACTATATATATAATATATATAATATCCTTTGGCAGGTCAGCGAATATACAAATATTGTTGAGTGGGCTCTGAATAATTTTTCAAGGGGCGTTTATGTCCTTGCACGCATTTCCTAACCGACAAATAGCATTCGTTCAGCGTTCACACATGTGTTTTGTCCCCTCAAGTATCCGTGATGCTTGAAAATACTCCTAAATCGCGTGTGCCATCAATATACATATATATATATATATTCGATTCCTTTGTAAGCTTCGATTTGCGCCTGGGAGTGAAAGTGAACACACACAGAGCAGAGCGGAAGGAGACCAGGGAACGGGGGAGACTGCGAATAGAAGACCTAGGACCGAGGACTATTAAATGCTGGCTGGCCTTGGTGACGCGTCGCGACGCTATGCGCATAAAAAATGGAAAATCAAATCGGAAAAACACGCACAAAGGCGTTGGCCAGCCCCAAAAGTGTGCGGGGGGGGAGGGGTGTAGGAAAAATTACAAAAAAGCGAGAAAAATGGGAAATAGAAAATCGAGGGGAAATGGAGAGTGGGGAAGGGGTCGCCTGAGATCGCATTCAATGCGTTGCTGCCACGGGGGCGGATGGCTGTGGGCGTAGCTGCCTTGTGCTACTTTCGGCAACACACACACACCCACGCATATACACACACACACACACTTAGATGCTGGCCGACACAGGCGCAGAGTCACAGACACACACAGAAAAGCAACGGCCCCATTTTGTGGACTGAAACAGAATCTGATTCCGAATCTGAACCCGAAACTGAATCTGAAGCTGAAACTGAAACTGAATCTGAAGCCGAAGCCGGAGTTGGAGTTGAAACCGAAACTAAAACTGAACCTGAGACCAGAAACCGAAGCCGCAGACGAAGCGAACTGATGTGGCATTGTCCTTTGTCCTTTTGGCCATTTCCCACATTGGACTACGCCCACTAAATATATGCGTATCGCTTCAAAAAGTGAACCAGAATTTCAAACTGAAAGAACGTTTTCTTATGCTGATTTCCTAGAGTTTTTTTGAAGTATATTTCCATTGTTTTTTTTACTTACTTAAAGCTGTTAGTTTGATTTCTGTGTCTCCTCTACAGGGTATTAAAATTAGGTTAGCTTTCCAACTAATTCCCTATCGTTTCTCTCAAGTGATTTTTTACTTTTGTTTCATTTATTTTTGTGTTCTTTTTTTCTGATTTCGCCTTGTGCGTATTGTTCTTTCTGCGGCAATTGCCGAAATCCAAATTAAGCTGTGGCAATAAAGCCTGGCACAGACAATAACGGCTAACCTCAGTCTCTGGGAATCCCCCCGTCCCGAACTGCCTGCCCCACATATTACACTGCTGCTTCTGTTCCACTTCCGAAAAGAGAAAAAAAGGGGTTTATTTGCCGAAAGTGAAAAAATAAGATTTGTTTATTGGCACAAATAACTGAAGTCGTATTTATCCGTATAGAGCGATTCCGAATTCTTTTAGCAGCTTCTAGACTAGGCCTAGAGGGGGCGGTCCTGATATTTTCTGCGAGTGCAGGGCGGCCTTGTCCTCCAAGTTCCGCCCCCACAACTAACTCAAAGCACTCGAGCGCTTCAATGGACACACGGATCCGGGCTGGGGCGAAAAGCTGGCGGAACTTGGAGAATGTTTTGAGTGTTGAGAGGATGTCGGGCGAAAGTCATGCGATTGTTTTGTGTTATGTTGCGAGTCCTTGCCGTCGACCGGGCTTTGTTTGAATGGCACTCGAATCGAGGAGGGGCTTGGGGCAGGGACAGGACAGGACAGGACAGGAACTTGGAACTGCGATTGGGAGTGGAAGTGGGATTCGAAATGGGAATGAGACTGAAACTGGACGACTATGTGGACTGTGGACTATATATGAGATTGGGGGTTGGGGCTAATAAATACGAGCCACTTACTTGATATAAATGAAAGCACAAGAATCATATCTATGGTCACTTGAAACCACTTCATCTCATTTCCCTCTTTCCCGCTTTTTGGCCTTAGCTGCGGTGGTGCGGTGGTTCGGTGCAATGCTGGATTTCCCCCTCAATAATTTCACTATTATTTTGTGGCAGCTCCAATCCGTTTCCTCGGCTCGATTCTTGATTTCCGAAAGTTCCCCTTGCTCGATTCAAGGCTCAGCAGCTGTTGCGGGAAAATATAAATTGCTTTCAGTGTGGCGCGGCTGCTTATTGGTATTGGTGTTGTGCGTTTTATGCATTTCAGTTGCTGGCTTTTCTCTCAGTGTTGGTGTTTTGGCAATTAGTCGTTGTGGCAGCATTTATTTACATCAATTATTATTGCAGGAATCCCAATCCTGCCTCTTGATTTCATCGTAAATATATTTTTACGTATGGTTCCACTCCCTCTCTGTCTATATGGTACTATATAGTATATTTGGCATATATATATATATATGTTTGTATATATATTTATGTGTATGTTTTGTTCGATTTACTAGGTATATAAATATATTTGTAAATATATTTGTTTCTTGGCAGTTTTCGATTAAAATTCTTCAAATGTTCTTTATTTTTTGGTGGCCTTCCTTTGTTGTGCAGTTGCTGTGCTCCTAGCTCCTCGATGTCCTTTTTGCCTCCTCACATTGTTTCATTCCCCCGCTTCCTCCTCCATCTGTCCTTTATTCGGCTAAAAGTGAGTGCGAATTGGTAGCGAAGAGCGAAGTAGACAGGCAGACAGGCAAACAAAAAAAATAGACGGAGAGATACGGAGAGACCTGCAAGAGAGAAGAAAAACAATTGAGGCAATCATTTAATTAGTATTTTCATTAAGAACCAAATTTTCTTTCTTTGAATTTCGCTCGAGAATTGTATGTAGGCTCCCAGGCTCCCAGGCTCCCAGGGGAATTTATTAAGAGTTCGAGGAAATGACATACCTAAAGGCAGGGTAATAAATAAATCAATTAAACTCATTTAAACAGTTTAAGTTCGACTTCAAATTCACCAGCATAACACAAGTTATCTATACCTCCTTAAAAGTTATCTTTAAGACGAATTTTAATGAGTATTTTGTTCCTGATTGATCTGACTTAGTCCTCGTCATTTTTGCACATTTCGTTAGGTCAAGCTTATTCGCTTCCCGTTTGAGGAACAATCAACTTTTCACTCCCAAACTGAAAATCCCAAACACAATTTTCCCACTCAAAGGACTTTCTCTATTCGGTTTTTTTCTTCCTTTATTTTGTTTATGCAAATTGATTTTAATTATAATTTTCTTCTCTGGCTGCTGACCCAAATTGGATTGTTTGAAATGTATATAGAAGTGTGTGTGTATTAAAATGAAGAATTTCTGCGTCTTGGGCCGCAAACATTTTGTGAATTTTAATTGCTAATTTTGCGTAATTCATTTACCCCGAAGCTGAAGGTATCCCATGGCATTCTCGGCAAAAGTTTTTGTTCTTCGCCAGAGCCCTCTTTGGGTCTGTTAATTTAATTAATAACTCTGGAAGAGACTTGACGAACTGGTGTCCCTTTTTATACCCGGTACGCATAGGGTACAAGGGTATTATTAGCTTAGTGTCAACTGAAAAGGTTAAGTACGTCGCAAAGGGTATATATTTAAATATTCTTGATCGGCGGTCGATTTACATTACATAATAAATCAATTGTAATGTTCTATTGGCCTCTATTGTTCTCTATGTTCTCTATGTTCTATTGCACTCGCTATCACCTAAGTCGAGTCTTAAGCCGCGGTTTCAAACTAAGGCGATCATAAATTATTTTTTCCAACTAAAGTAATATTTTTTCATTTTTGTATTATTTAATTTTAACTTTTATTGGTAAATTCCATTGGAGTAATCGTAAGCTTTGGTAACCGGGTATCTTACAGTCGATCACTGTACCTTTCTTACTTGTTTAGTCTTCTGGACTTTCGGGTTGACTTTGGATTGGGTTGGGTCTCTTCCATTTGAATGAGATAATCACGAAAATCCCATAAGTGGATGAGCCATTGCCAAAGTTTAATTCGCAAGGCGTTCATATACAGAACAACATTTACTAAATTAAACAAATTTAACTTATTTTGCTCAGCTTTATTATGTATAAATGTTGTAGAATAATTTGCTCGTTTGTCCCCCGGCATCATGGATAATTACAGATTGATGGTGTTGTTGCAGTAACTTGAATTTTACATTTGTTTGGTGTCTAGTTCCATTGCATTTTACAAGAGTGAGATTCCGTGTCTGGCCTCCATTCCAAAGTATCTAAGAAAGTCTTTAGAATACCTAAATCTTCGTCAATCTATTAAAATGCAGCCTAAGATGAGCAGCTGGGATAGCGGCGTCATCTGAATGGGCATACAGCAACGTCCACATGCGAGCATTTAAGTCATAAGTTTGGCGACTCGAATTGTACAGCTGTGCAAGCTGCTCCTCCATCGGATCCTCTGGGTCTGGGTTGGCCATAAGGTAGGCGATGGCAGTCAATATGTTGGCCACGGACAGCACCGGCACCCAGAGACGCTCCAGTGAGTCGACGCATAATTTTCCCGCGGCGCTGATGTTGCAATGGTAGGTCTTCGTCAGGAAACATACTTGCGGCGGCACATGGGGATAATTGTGCGGGAAATCGAGCATCAGCTTAAAGATGCCTCCCTCGTAGGGGGTATCTTGCGGCCCTGGAATAGTGGCCACCCATTTGAACAGGCTGTCGCCCCAATTCTTCACTTGGCAGCCCTCCGGTCGATCCTGCATTATTTTACCCAATTCGTGGGTGAGCCGGATGCGTGCCACGCGATTAACTGGCGTTTCATCGGACAGTGCAGGGCGCTGACCAGCGTCGCCCCTTATCAGGGAAATTCTAACACATCGAAATCCAACAGCTGTGCCGGCTGCACCGGCCGGAGCACCATCTCCTTCTTCATTGCGCTTGGAGTCCATGATTTTCTAGGCTAAGGTAATCTTCTAAATTGCAGGTAATACAGAATTTATGTCTTACCTAGTCTCTTTTAAGGATGGAATAATCAAATCGGAATGAGCACAAGTTTAGGGCTATACAAATTTTGACACGTGTTGCGTTGCCACCTCGACCTGGATTGCGATTGAAGAGTACTGCATCGTTGCCATGATAGAATTATACATTATATATAATTCTATCATGATCGTTGCTATCTCGACTGCTATTGAAATGCCTTTCATTGTTTTTTTACTTTTTACAAGCTTGCCGGACCGTTGGCGGAAGTACACGACCAGTTTAAAATCTTTATGAAATATGTATAATTTAAGGCTTCAATGAATAACAAATATATATATATATATAAATATTATATATAAATAAATAAATCTGTTTAGAGAGTAGCAATAAAGAAGCGAAGGAGTACGGAGAAAGTTGTATAAACAAAAGAAGAAGCTAGACTTGTATGTAAGCGATATTCAATTAAATGAGTTACCTTAAACCGAATTAGCTAACAATTTCAAATTTGATGAAGCTAACGACTTGATAAAACTTACTTGAAGGGCACTCATAAAAAAAAACACACCCAAAAACGATCCGGAATTAAAACTTGCAACATTTGAGTGGCACTGAAAAGTTACGTTAAATTATTGCGCAATTCAATTAGGACGACTTTAAGACGCCACTTGAACAAAATGAAGGGGGAAAATGAGGCAGCAGGGGCTAGGGCAGTGGGAAAAGTGTCAAAAGTGGATGTGAAATAAGTAGTCTGGGTGGGTGGAAGGAGAAAAAATTGTGAAACGGGGGCTTGGGGCTTAAGGATGGTGCGGCATGAATGAGAAATTTGGCAAGGGCGTGAACCGGTTTTCGGAAGTAATTTAAGAAAATGTCATAAGAGTGTGCACGACCTTCCCACCTCCACAAGGCACACCTGTCCTTGCCCCCAACCCCAGCAGCACACACACAGCCTGGCGGCGGCCTTACCGAAACGCGCTGTCAAATATTTAACCCTCTAAAGGCACATGTGACACATAAACATGTCTGTCAAGCACCAGGACAATGGGTAATTATCACAAATCACTTTAAAAGGGAATTAAACTCGATTAAAAATATATAGATAATTATTATAAATTGAAAATAATATTTCTAAATATACTAAGAGATTAGAAATTGAAATAATTGCAATATTTATGT
Organism: Drosophila kanapiae; assembly: GCA_008042475.1. Lineage (NCBI taxonomy): Eukaryota > Metazoa > Arthropoda > Insecta > Diptera > Drosophilidae > Drosophila > Drosophila kanapiae. The sequence goes on along the minus strand of VNJM01003479.1, from coordinate 84,693 downwards.
GCCACCACTCACCAAATCAAGTTGAATGACTTAACCAACGATTGTTTCTTTCTGTGTACAGAGACATATATATTAATGCAAGGACCAGAGGGTCCTTAAGTTGGAAATTTACTTCTATTTCGACACTTATATAGTGAATATTAAGCAGAGGGTTAAGTGATTGCGGCACAGCCAGCGCCAGGTGGCAGGACACGGCTCTGGATGGCAGGATGGCAGGATGAAGGGATCAAGAGATGGCAGAATGGCTCGGCTCGAGGACGACACGTTTTTGATGCAACAAAAGATGCCAAGTGTCAATTTAAACAGCCGCACCACACTTGGCATGCCGGGCAAAAAGGGGCGGGGATGCGGGGATGCGGGGGGGCTTGTCTCCCAAAAAACAAAAAAAAAAAAGTGCCAGGGGCATTATTCGCTCTCGTTCTCGCTCTCGCAGGACGAAGACCTGCCACTTGAAGCCTGAAAAAGCCAACGTTGACAGCGTTTAAGACTTTACTTTCTCCATTGTCCTTGCCAGCGCCATGATGGCTTGACAGGGCAAGGCCCCGCCCCTTTCGTCCTGCTTCCATCCACAGTCCCCCATCCCTTTCAGCCTGTCTTCGCCTGTTGTCTTTTCATATTAAATGCATTGGGAAATGTGCGACCAAAAAATAAAAACGAGGAAACAACGCAAAAGCCAGAGCGAACGCATTGTTGCACCTCGAATCTCTGTATATCCTGGATGTACAAAATAATTATATTGTCCCAGAGCTAAATTGGAAGAATGAAAGAGCTTAAGAGTTTAAGAGTTTAACTTCAAACTTTTCCATCAACAATGCAAATTTATTTATATTACATTACATTGATTTTATAAAAGAAATACTACAAAAGATGTCTAATATTATTTTTAAATATTTTTAGCGCGATTTTAAAGTGGAAATGTAAAAGCATTCTAAATAATTTCAAGTGGCTAATATCGCCTACAAAGAGGGTACAAAATTAGTTAAAAAGCCATAGGGAAATTCGATTTTTCGCCCTCAACTTCCGTTTGTCTGTCCGCCCAATTTGCTGCGTCATCATCGCGATAGTTTCCCCTTCTGCCATGGGACATGCCATGGCCATGGCCCCACCAACAAAAAAAAATAAAAAAAAAAAGAAAGTAAAGTCCCTACCCCAAAAAGCCCAGCCCCACCAGATTTGTCGCTCATTATGGGCCTCATTAGGCGGCGCTCGCGGCATGTCAAGTCTGCAAACAGGGGCGGCGCTGGAAGACTGGAAAAAACGACGGGGGCGTCTGGGTGACCGGGTGCCCGGGTGCCCGGAATGAGCCCAGCCCCTGACCCTTAACCCTTAACCCCTAATCATGCGGAGCAGCGTGTAAGAATAAGGGGCGTAGTAACTATATTATGCAGTCGCCAAATTAAGTTATAGAGCCACCGTCTGGAAGTTAGCCAAGTTGCTGAAACTAAGTATTAGTGGAAGTTTGCGAACTTCTAAAGCACCAAGTATGTGGTTTTTGATACATTTTTATTTAAGGTAACCAGAAGGTGTGGGAATAAATTGGGCAGTCTTTGGAGGTCTTATTGTATTTATTTAAAATATATTTAAAGCTTGACAGACATTGCTGTAAAGTATATATTATAGCTAATACTAAAACCGAAATTAATGCATTAAGGAGAATCCTACCCTTTGATTATATATACACATATGAAAGAGTAGAGAATTTTATAAATGAATTGATTTAGGATTTAGGATTTGAAAAGGATTTCCATATATTTTCCTCATTATTTCTGGCTCGAAAAAAAGTTCATAAGAAAGGAGTCAAAGCTGGCTAAGGCCATGACAACAATTTGGCTTACATCGTCAACATAAACATCGTGATTATGTTGGAAAATTGAAAAACAAACATCTTGGGTCTTATTCGCATGGCTGGCATGCCTCTACCCGGCCTCTGCCCGCCCACCACGCACGCTCCCCCTTCCCGCCTCTGTCGTTGTCTGGTTGTTGCTGATTTCGCTATTATTACATGCATATTTCGTGTAATGACTGCGATTAGCATTTTCAATGAAGTGGGGTTAACAATGTGCCCTGCATTTCTAGTTCCTCCTCACTGAGCGAGATCCTGCCCAGAAATCTCACTCTCCCTCTTTCTCGCTCTCTGCACTGATGCTCCAAATGGGGCAGCATCATCAACATAATCATCGCCATCAACATTTCGAATTTAGCAGCATTATTTCCCAGTCGCACATAGGAATAGGGATACATATGTATACTCGTTCGAATCGTCATTTATTTGCAGTCACTGCAGTTGATCAGTTGCCAGTCATATTTATGAATTGCCAACACTGCGAGCAAATAGTAATTGGGATTTATAAAATGTAACTATTTCATGGAATTGTATTTCATTTACTGTAACCCGGAACTTCGTGCGGAATCTTAGTTTAGATCTATAAGGAAGGAGGTAATGTGAGTAATTAAGGACATGATTGCAAAGATATTAAAGATACACCCCGTTAATTGTTCAATATTATTTATGTCTTATTATTGGCACATAATTCCTTGGCAAATTTTCTTTTTCTGTCGTATGTGTGTGCATAATTTCAACGTTTAGCACCATTCTGAATGGCTGGAATATGGGAATCGTATGGTTTTTACGAGTGTAAATGCACGATTTCCAGTTGAATTTCGCCCCAAATTCAATGGCAGCCGCACACATTTTTGTGTGTTTTTTTTTTGTTGTTGGTCCCTTTTTTATAGCCACTTTGCTTAAACCGAATACCGCCATCAGTCGCCCCCCCGCTCTCTACGCGCCACCAGCTGAGCCTTGTCCTTGAGTTGGCATCTTTAATGTTGCCTACTTTTTTTGCGCTCGCTTTTCGTTTTATTCGTTGTTAGGGCATATGTACGTGTGCGAAAATATACATATATATATATATATATATAGTATATATCTGTGGGGATGATGCTAGATTTTCGCTTTTAACTCATTGTCTACTTATTGCTCGCCTTGGGTTTTCCGCAAGCCCAACCCCTTATCCTGTTGGTGTCCTTGCCGCTGGTTTTGCATTTTTGTGGCCTGCAATTCGCACACTTACACTCACAGGTGACAGTCGCCAACCTTGCACCCTTATTTGTTTTTTTTTTATCCTTCTCTTTTTTTTATGACCCCCCCCCCCTGGAAGGAGGGGGTATGGGGGGCAAACCATTTCCACGAGTTTCGCCTTCGCCTTGGCAGTTGATTTCTGTCACAGCTGCCGTCTGTGATTTGTGTTTTTTTTTTCGTATTTCGTATTCGTTTTTTTTCTCTGATTTTGTTTTTGTTTTTTTTTTTACCTCGCCCATTTTGCCTTTGTCTATGCCGCTGTCAGTGTCGTTGTCGCTGCCTCTTTGCCTACTTATTTTGGATTTCTCCTTTTTGGCATTCGGTACGTAGATTTATTGCCCATACGCACTGTGTGCTGTGTGCCATGTTTCATTTCTTTTGTACTCGTATTTATAAGCTGTTTAAAGCGCTGCCAGCAGGCAGGCAGGCAGGCGAGAGAGCTCGAGTGACAAATTACGAGCTGGAGAATTGATTATCTTATTCAAGATTATCCCAAGTGTCTATGTGACGGGTTATTGCCCCATTCGATGTGGTTCGACTAAGCCGCCATGAATTATACGAGTTCATGGCGACACATCCGCCAGACAGAATCTTTTTCTTGGACAACCAAAAAAAAAAAAAAAAAGAGAAAAGAAAGGATTCCGAACTCGTTGGAGGGCCACAATTTATCCTCCTATATAGAAGCAGTTATTTTTTCTTACACAACCAAGGATGTGTCCGGACCTACCTTCATTTCGGGGCCACTCTGTCAAGTTGAATATTTATTGATCTGGAATAATATCTGGTCTAGCTGGTAGCCCTCTTTTAGTCTGTGTTATTATTTGATAATAATTTAAGATTCAACAAATGCACGGCCTTAACTTATTTCCACCTCAACGTTCTGTGAATGTCAGTCGGTTAAATCGGTAGAAAGCGGTTCCTTTTTTTTTTTAGCGGCTTGAGACCGACATTAATGGCTTAATGCCAGGGCCATTTGATATCCACTTGATGCCGTGCCATTCAGGCAATCCTTTCACCCATCCTTAGACCCCGCCCTCTGCCTGGCATACTTTCCTTTTTAATGCGAACTGCAATTTCTTCGTCGCTCTTTGCCTGGGCTTGTTATGATGAGGCGCAGTTTTACTCGTTTCCGCTTGGACAGGATCCGTTCGCGTGGAACTTGTTATCGCCATAAGAACATCCCGAACGGGGGGAAGCGGAGGCTGTTGCACATTTTTGCAGCTCAAGTCCTGTGTTTTATTGACAGAAGGTTGAAAAGGAAGACACGCTGCAGCCGGTCTCGCCCCCCGCCCCTGGAGTATTCTGACCGGCTTGCCTCGTACACAAAATGAGACACTTGACTGAAATGGTTGTCATGGTAATGCAGATGCTGAAGCACTGGCTGCTGGCTGCTGGCTGCTGGCTGCCTGCCCTGGCTCAACATTTGTGAAGGGTTTGTTCCGGCACAATAATGATACATTCTGCAGAAAGTAGGTAATAAGGCGAGTCCTTTTTCAAAGCAACATCAAATCCATCAAATTCCTTGCCACCACATTTAATGGTCTGCTTGAATTTGCTTTTATAAACTACATAAACATGAAGGTGCACTTTCGATTATTAGCATATATCCTAGCAGGAGTCCTTACAGGTCTTCCATTTATGATAATCCAACAAATTCATTAAGTTCAAAGAACTTGTTAATGTTTAAAATATCAGGTTTAATTAAATAGTAAATAGAGAGCCTTGAAGACCAATCTTATCTTAAATTCCTGATAATTATAACCTGCATTTCTTGAGCTACAAGCTAAGTATCCAGGGTATGAGCCTCGTTGCTATGCTGTGCCTTCAGCTTGTTTGGTGCTTCAGTTGGCTGATGTTTTAGCCCCCAACGATGGAGAGTTGTCCTGAATGGTTTGCTTTGTCATTAAGGTTGAGTTTTCCGCTGCAGTTTGTGCAGTTTCTGTTGCTGTTTCGGGCTCTCTGTTTCTGTGCGTTCTGGCCAGCTCAGGTGAAGTGGCCAGCGAGCTGTGGAGGATGCTCTAATTAAATTTCCCCGGTCGCTTAATTATGTCGCCTGGCTAGGGCCACGGTCCCCACCGACTCTTCACATGTTGACTGAAGCAAATAAATCAAGTTAAATAATTGCCCCTCGTATTGTCAACTCACCCCCCTGTGTGTGTTGTGTGTGTGTGTGTATCTTTGCAGGGCGTTCGAGCCTGTGTAAGGGACTGTTGTTTGGTCAGAAAGCACACACGCACACTGCGCGAAATGGGTGTATAAAATGTTACTTTGCTAAAATAGTTGCAGGCTTTCTACTCTTATATTTACATGATATTTGAATATTTTTAAACATACAATTAAAACAGAATTATTTCAGTAATATTTATGCGTTGAAAATTTAATTAAAAATAAGTTTTATTAAGTAAGCAAGCCAAGTTATAAGTATATAATATAAGTAGTATTGTTAAAAAAGAAATCAAATCAAATAGAAATTATATTTTAATATATTTTAATATAAAAATACTTTAATTATATATTTTAATTAGTTAAAAAGCAATTAAAAAGTATGCTGGACAAGCTCAAGAAAATACAAAACTATTTTAATGAATATCAAAGAATTTGAATAAAAATTAACATTTTTCCCCATGCCTGGGAATAAAGGATCTGATGGCAACAGCACGTGGGCACACACACACACACACACATAGAAAGTTTTCTGTTTTACATTAATATTGCCGGATCTTTACCCCCCCTCCCACCCCCTACAACCTTGAAACAACAAATTGTTTGGCGAAAATTGTATTATAATTAAAACATTTTACTAAGCACCAGGCCGAAGGGCTCAGGCAAAAAACGCTAATACACACACACACACATAACAGGCACATTATCCACTTCGTGTGCCAGTCACTTCCGGTTCCTGGCGCTGAACTTCCGGTCCGGTTGTCCCTTCCCCACTGTGCGATTCTTTGACGTTAGTTTAACTATGCATAAGCTTTGACTCGGTCTAGGGAATACGTTACGACGATACACACACGCGCACTATACCCGAGGTTCTCTGGAATAAACTATATAGATTTTTCAGGTATTTTAAAGTAGTTTCCAGGCGGAAAGGTTAAGGAAAATATTTATATTTTGACAATTTTAGTTCTTGAGAGCAAGGACGAGTTATAGCTGCATTGTATCTAAATCGGATGATTATATTACATAGCTGTCTTCGGATATTCGAGGGAAATGAACCAGAGTTTGGTATCTCCAGTAGGGGTTTTCCTTTTCTATATAAAAATCAAATATATATAATAAAATCAAACAAATATTAAAATATACAGTAAAAAAAATAATGTTATTGTAAAGAAAGAGCGTACTTAAAATATTTTGGGAGGCATATGAAGCCGAAAAAATTAATGATTGCCAAATGAGCATATTTGCTCAAATTTTCCAATAAAACTCTAATAAATCACTAATAAAATATAACAAATTCTGTATTTTCTAATATTTTATGAAAAATATAAACAAATTCATGAATATTGTCAACAGAATCTATTTGTAAGCCACATACACATTTATTAACAACACAGAATAGCTTCCTTTTACTTAATTTGTCTTAATTTTGACCGACTTTCGATTCGATCTTATTAATCATTTGCAGAATAACACATATTTCCACAAACTGAATTTTTTTGAGTTGATCCTTGGCCTCACGGTGCTCGAACTCGATTCTGGCCATTTAAACTTGGCTAAGCAGGCGCCCCCTCTTAAACCGCTCAAACCACAGCCTTGTCTCTAATGGCATTTGGCCCGCAGGCAAATGCAATTTCTTCCATTTTTTTCGGTTCAAAATGAAAGCAAATTTTCCGCATTAAGTAAGCCATAATTGAATAACGTCATAAGCTGCTCGGAACACAACCAGAGCAGCGGCGTGTGTGCGGGGTGTGGGTACGCGTGGTGTGTGTAATCAATTATGCTTTTTATGACAAACGCCATTAGTAGGAGGAGGAGGAGGAGGAGGCGTGGCGAAAAACATTAGCATCAACAACAGGCATAAAACCACCCACGACAGAGCACCCCCTCCCACCCAAAGTCATCAGTCAAAATTTAAACTTATTTTATTTGACACAAAAAAAGTGCGAATCCCTGAAACGTTAAATTTGATTTAATTTCCATTTTAATTGCCTTCCTTGCAAATTTCGATGCAGGTTTTCTTCCTTTTCCACTTTAAAGATTCCACTTAAATTGTTTTTTTTTTTTTGTGGGAGTGTATTTTCAGTCATTGGGCTCCATAAACCGACTCGTCATCGTTCAACCCCATTCCCCCTCCCAGCACATCCTTGTCGCACGCCTCGTTGTCATCATCTTTTGTCATCTGGCCGGGGATCCTGGCTCTTGGCTCCTTCGCTCCTGGGCCTTGAGCCTGTCTCCACCTAATTCCTTGACGCTGCGCTTAACGTCCATTCATCTTCATCTGCGTCATGGCTTCTAAGCTTCGCCTTTTGTTGGCCCCTCTCTCTAGGTCCTTTCGCCTCCTTCAAAGTGTCGAACCTTTCAACCTTTCGATGCTTAAATTTCAGCAAATATTTGGCCTTTTTTCCAGCTGATTTCTGGTCGGACTTGGGGCCTTCGGTTTCCGGTTTTTGGACGGTCTAAGGTCCAGTTGTGTTCGCACCTCTCAGCGTACCGGGTGTCTTTAGGGGGTGCAAGGGTATTATAGCTTTGTGTCATTCAAAAATAATTGTAACATATGTAACAGGTAGGAGGAGAAATCTCCTAGCGTATAGAATATATGCCAGTCGAGTCAATTTAGCCGTTTATTATTAATTTATTTATATATAAGTTAGGAATAAGTGGAAAAGTTAAATATATTTATGCGGATGGTTTGCTGTGAATTTAAATACAATCGAACGATAATCTTGGCAGTAATCTTGACAGGTAATCTTTTCCTTTAAACTACTTTTAACTTAGCGTTGGGTATCAGGTATCTTATAGTCGAGTACACTCATCTGTGGCTTTCCTACTTGTTATATATAAACATATATAAGCTTGTTCTTGTTGTGTGAAGAGGTACTCAACATATTGACCTAGGTAATGGAAATTTGAGCAAACACCATTTGGGTTCATATTGAGGGGACATTGTAAATACAGCAATCTTTTCAATTTAACAAGAATTAAAAGTAAAATATATGTAGTGGACTTAAAATAAGTAAATAACTGGCAAACATAATAGGGAAAATAGCTAAGCACTAGAAGAAATCACCCAGAGAATTACGATTTCCATTCTGGATAATCAAAACCTATTGATAAAGAGATAAATCACTTAAAACTTGATTAAAAACAGCAAGCTACTTACAATATATAAACTATCAGTATTTAAATAAAAGAAATCTAACCAAAGTCCCAAATTTTAAAGGCCTTGCATTTGATGCCTTTTCTCACAGCTCGTTGCCGATTCTTCACGTCGCCATGAATGACGATGGAGGGAAGCATGGAAAAAAATCGTCGCTTCAATGTTTTTGTCATTAAGACTTAGCTTGTCCCGTTCTGCCTTCCGATGTCCTTCCATATATCCATATATAGTAGCGTTGGATAAAGTCCTTCGCCCTTAGTCCTGTCCTCCAGCCCGAACTCCGCAACGAGCCCGCTGCCGTCGTTTGTGCTAACGGATTTGTCAAAGGCATTAAAACGAAATCTCGCGCAAACTGGGCATCAATCATGACGGGGAACACACGACGGTACACTGAGGAAAACGGTGTAGCAATAATTTTAACCTTTGCAGTTTTCTAATAAAGGAAACTCGCATAGTTTGTAACTAATTTGTTCCATAAATCAGCGAATAATAATCGTATTAAAAGCAAATTAGTTTCTAGCAATATATGTAAAAGAGTATAAGTTATAGGCAGTTTGGCACAGTGTAGAGCCGGCCCCGTTGGCATCCTTATCCTTAGTACCAATGCCATCGCCAGCATCTCCAATCCACACCATACAACGCATACAAAAAAGGCTTCGCCAAAGGATCCTTTTACTCCTTAGCCCGCAGGGATGGGGGCCCGTTCGTTCGAAGGACTGCAGGGGCGCTCTTTTTTTTTTTTTTTCTTGTTAACCCTTTTGAGGGTGGAGCTTAACAATGGCCGATGGGCCGAGTCAAAGGCACAAAGCGGCCGAAACGAATATGGAAAATGCCACTCTGAATTGGCTGAAGGGCTGCTGGCAAAATTTTCGACGAAGGACCAATATGTAGGGGTCAAGAAATTCATCGAGCATGAGCGTTTGAGGTTAGCAAATATGCGCTTTATTTCATTTATCTTAACAACTAAATAGGCATAGAAATATTAGGTATTAGAAGCGTACTTAGTTGTTAATTAATAGCTTATAACGACTGGATTTTTAAAAGTTGCCGGGATGAAGCTCTCTTTTTATGCAAAGCCAGTAATTTATTGATTAAATCAGTCAACAGAAATGCATTAACTTTTTAGCCAGACGTAATCGCGATGACAACGCTGATTTTACAACTCACTGATGGCCGAGTTTAATGTCCATAATTGATATCATTTGATTCGCTTTACAAGCTTCACCAGCCTTTGTCAACGGGAATGTTTCAATTATTTTGATAATATTATTCTTTTTTTCGCAGTTAGTATTTGCTAGTTCACTGGTTTTCCATTATTTTTTTGTTTTCTTTCTACCCCGTCAATGTTTTTGGCTGCGGTTTGTGTTGGCGCGGTTTGTGCGGTTGGCGGAGCGCAGCAAAATCTGCAGATTTGCAGCGCTTAATGAAAATTTTCAATTCACTTTGACACTTTATGACAAACTTTGGTTTTGGCCAAACAACGGCGACAAAAGCCATCGATGTGAGCGTTATGGCGTTATGGCGGCTTTAATGCCACGCCTGTCAGACGCACTTGTTCCTCGGCCCTCGTCCCTCGTCCCTCGGCCGTCGGTACACGGTCCTCGGGCCCCTCGTCCTTTTTGCCTGGCGTATACCCCTTCTTCCCTTTCACTTTTTGCCTTCGACGCCAATTTCCAAAAGTGCTGTCAGCAATTTTTGGCCGACTATTTTTTCCCTTTTTGTTTTGTTCGTCCGTCGTCAGCTGCCAGTAGCACTTAAGGCCAAACAGGAGCGGCAGGAGCAGCAGCAGCTATGGCAAAAACAGGACACAAGGCAGGCCTACAGGAGCATGGATACCTTAAGGCAAAAGTATTCCATCATAACACATAATAATAATACGTAAATAATATTTAACTACAAATTATTATAATAATTTAAAGATATTTAGCTGTAATATATACATTTCTCAGAAATATAACAAATATTCCCTCTGAATTATAAAAATATATATAATCTGTGGTTCTTCAGGTTCATTTCGATCGAGTCCCATAACCTCCGCTTAACAATGGGTACTAAGAGGTAGCGCCAGTGACTGGCAAAGGTGTTAAGACTTCCAGGGGTTCCCGCTTTCGTTCCCCATTTCCGTTTCCGTTCCCGATACCCGTTGCCAAGGCCCGTGCCCCGAATTTATCCCACTGCTGGCCTCATCATTTTGCGAATGAAGTCACGTTTTGCTTATTTAACATTTCGTTGATTTCTCGCCTATGCGGCGGCGTCCCTCATCTCTTTTGCGCCCAGAAAGTGTCCTTAAAGCCATATGGCAGCCATTGGCGTTGCTTTGCATTTATTCATTTAGTTGTCGAAATTCATTATGCATTCATTTCGACTCTGCTCCATTCGCTAAGCCCCAACATAAACAGCATCGCTCTGCGCAGAGCAATAACGATAACTTATCGATTATTCGCATTAATGGCTGTCAAAAATAACAGCAGTAACAATAATAGCAAGAAACGGAAAATTAAAATATATAGCTTTGGGTATTCGAAGCTTGTATGCCCTTGCAGTAAAATCATGAAAATTAGCTTTTTATCGGGGTTCATTCGATATAATATTTTTGTATTACTTTTCCGATTGTTCGGAATATTTGACTTTTATATATTCGATTGAAGTGGACCGTTTAAGCTTTCTGCAATCAAGAATATATTTATATATCGAAACTGCATCGATATTTGGCACAAAAATCGATATAAATCAATGTTGCGATATACATACATATGGGATAAATCGATATGCTGTTTCATATATCCAATTAAAAGAAAATTCAATATTTAAAGATGCCATATAACAAAGTTTACATTATTTGCACTTCTGACGATATGATAATCGGACTATTGTTCCCGATATACATTCCTTAGCTGCGTGGCAAACTTCTGACTTCCATAATCACTTGCTATATACAATTTTGTTGCCAGCCGCGAAAAACTTTTGGCTTAAAGTATGTTGCCTACCCTTTAACCACTTATCTCTTACCCAAACTTAATTTGCTGCTTAAAGAACTGCGATATAACCATTGAAATTATTATGCCCAAGGCACTCAAAAGGCACATACGGGAAACTCAACGGTATGGCTGTGTGGGAAAAGTTGCCGATGGCACAATTTTCTTTTGTGTCTTGTAAATTGTGTGACTTTTAACACTTGATATTCTTTTAATGAATTATTTCGTCCTTGCGCCTCCTCGTTGGTTATTTACATTTTTCAACTATTCTGCATGCCAAGGCTGACCAAAGGGGGGTGAAAATTTTGGAAAATTGCGAGCAATGCCAATGGGAAAGGGAGAAAGGGAACTTTAGTAAGTCAACAGGCTGCCGCAGGGCGAGGGAAACTTTTCAAGCAAATAGTTTGCAATTGAGTTATTTATTGTGTGTGTGTGTGTGTGTGTGTGTGTGTGTGTGTGTACTTTAGAGACGTGCGTGTGCGTGTGCGTGTTTTTCGGCCAGAAAATGGCCAAATTATTTGGTCGAGACAGAGTCCGTTTTTGGCCATTTATAGTTCCCAAGTAGCTGTACCGATTTTGTATTGTATTTCGTATTTTCCATTGCCTTTGTAGCTGCCGGCCAACATTTTGTTTCATTTCGTTTTTGTTTTGCCTGGCTTTGTGTTTTCTGGTCCCTGCCTTTCCCCCCGCTCACTCCTTTCTATTTGCGTTGCGGTTGCCACTTTTGATTGTTTTGACCAAAATATTTGCTGGGCCACTGCTGCGTGAGAGCATTGTTGTTTTGTTCCTGCACATATATACTTGTATATATGTCTATGTCCAAGAACGTAATTTGCTGTCCCCCACAAAGAATATATATAAAATGAAGAAAGAAAGACAGCATCGCCAAGTCGAAGGTTGTATATCCTAGCATTTGCAAAAAATAAAAATAAATAATGAGATAAGTTGAGGATGACCGAGAATTAATATTAAATATACTAATATTACATATACTTTTACGGGGTTGCAAACTTAATACATTAAAAAAATATCAAATGATCAAGCGCACTAAAAAAACGAAAGAAAAAACGCTAAGCTATAAAAACCTAAAACTATAGTAAACAGAAACGACCATAATAGAGGCATGACACTGTAAAAACTTTATTAACTCGCGTTTTCATTTTACGACAATGACACTGCCCTCAAATTCTCCACGTTATCTGAGTTATCTTGCTATAAATTGTAATTAATAAGTAAATATATTATCAAATTTCAATGACAAACCTTAGAAATTTACAAGAACTTAATTTGCTATGTTAATAAAACAATATATCAATTTTAATGAAGGTTTAAAACAAAGAGGTAAAGTTACTGCATAAGTTATATTATGCGAATTCCTACACCATCAAAATATTTAACAGTAATAATAAAAACTTGAGTTAATCAATTTTATAAAGACAGTGTCAATGCCGCATAAGTGGCATGCAAGCCAGTTTCCTTTTCATATTTGTTTTATTTTATTTACTACATTATATACTTGAAGCTTAGAGCTGAGAAAACACATGAGTATGCAGCTAAAATTTATAAAATTAAATATTCATAAGGAATGTTCACTAATTAAATGAGAAATCACGAAATAATAGCTTTTTTTGACCTACTTGCCGACTCAACCAATATGCCCGGTTGGGGTTATAAAAAAAAGAAATAAAACGAAACGAAAATTAAAAGAGTGAAACAACAACAACAAAAAAATAGAAGAAAGTATCAAGCCCAAACACACAAAGCTACACGCTGACACACATACGCATTAAGGACATAAGGCGCAGTGGTCCTGAATGCTCGGTTGCCTTTTTATAACCAAACGCACTTGGTAGCCCAAATATACTGGTACACAGAGGAAAACACAAACGGCTGGATCCCAAAAGAAAGATATATTCTATTTTTAATAGGAACAATTAATATGGGATACTTTTCCTGAGCCATGATAATTCTATCAGAGTAAAAACAATATTAGCAGGCGGTAATATTTATAATATAATATCTTTAGAGTGTCCTTGAGTTCGGGTCCTGCTGGCCACTGAAGGCGCTTTAACAGTTCATTGTTTTGGAGTACCCCCGGCTACTTGTGTTGATCCAAGACCAGCAGACCAGCAACCTTCCATCTTAACCGCTTTCTCCCTTTTCTACCATCCCCCTTCGAGTGCCAATTGCCTTTGCCTTTAGGTCTTTACCTTAGGAAAACTTGAAGCGAAAAGTTTGCGCTGCCAAATCCTAGGCCACGGGAAATTCGAAGAAAATTTCCAGGGCCCAGCAAAATGAATGTGGCATATGGGAGAAAGATGAATAATGACAGTGAGTGAGTGCACTTGTGAATGCATGCGGCGTGATCGAGGGCTTGAATTAAATTAAATTAAACTACGAAAAGCGCCTTTCCAGAAGCACTTCTCCGAAGCTGTGCTTGTCTATATAAATGCTTCGTTTTTATTTATTTATATATGTTAACTTATATTTGAACATTAATTTATGTCCGTATATGGGAAAGAGCAGCCCTTTTCAATTCAAGTTCAGTGGAACAATCTGCTACGGCAGTTCATAACCAATCCACTTCATCGCCAGTCTGCTGGCTCCTTGAACCACTTTGCCGCACAGACACAAAGGGAGCGTGGGCGTGTATTCGATAACTCCTTGAGCCTGCAGCATGCAGCGCCCGGAGCCAGGAAGGATCCTTGAGCCATCAAGGCAAGGCCAGATTCTAGTGGTGGCTTTAGAGACTTCGAGTCCAGAAATTGTTCCTAAGGCGGCCTCGTGAACTGCATGCAAATAAACGCCTGAAGGCGCCTGAAAGCGATGCGAAAACGGACCGGAAACGGAAAGAGCATACGGCAAGTAGAAATGCCAGAGTACTGCAAAGAGAATGCATGAGCAGGCGTAATGGAAAATGTAAGAAAAAAAAAAAACCAAAAAGGAAAAACTACTCAGGAATTTGTTTTCGCCATTCGACATTTGCCATTCGCCATTCGCCATACGGCATACGGCATTCGGCATTCGACATTCGGCATTCGGCATTTGGCATGTGCAAATGCGAGTGGCAACGAGTCCTGAATGTGACACGTACATCTGCTAATTCAAACACCCATTCACACACTCGCAGACGGTCTCACAGAGGCGGACATTCAGCCGGCAAGGAAGGAACGCTTTGGGTGGAGTGTCCCGGCCATGAGATACTCCATATTCAACAGCATCTACATATTTCCTGCTAGTTCTTTGCATAGTATCTGGCATTCATATCCTTAACTCAAGGCTTTGTAGTCTCTCGGAGACGGATAGAGGACCATGGCTAAATCAGCTTGGCTGGTGATGTAGATCAGTGGTCCGCACCATTGCAAACACGTGCGGACATTGCATTTGTGTTTGTTTGTAGAGATGAGAATGACAAATAGCTAGGTCTATAAAAATAGCTATTTAAAGCTAAGAACTGTTCGATTTAGCTACAACATGTCAATGGGACAGCACTAATGCTGTGCCGACAGCGTACCCGAAGACCTTGGCCGATGTCGCACGAACTTAGGTATTGAGCATGTGCCTGTTTGTGTGCATCAGGGGCCCGGCAGAGAAATCTGCTTCAAATATTATAATTTACATGCACACAAATAATTTATATAATTTATAATTTAATATAATTTAGTATAATTTAATAATTAATTCTTGTAATTTGTGATATATAAAATTCTGTAAAGCTGTATATAGTATTTAATATATATATTTATAGGATATACAACCTTCAGCTTTCCGAACTTAGCTTTCTTTTTTGTTGTAGTTTAGCCATTAAAATCCCAATTTAATTTGGTCTTCGGTCAGCTTTTAATTGTTTTAGATAGCTTAAAGTTATCAGTTCATTGTTAACTAAGTACAAAATAAATAAATAGGAATTGATTTTGGGGTTTCCGGTGCACTACACACTTTGTGTGTGTGTGTGCGTGTGCGGTGTCTGTTTATGTATGTGCGGGAGACCCACAAATGCGACTTGCGGTTGGACTCAAGAGTTCAAGAGGTGGCAGGAAGAGGAATTATCGCTGCGGCTGCAATTCTTCACAATGTTTTTGTATATAAAATAATACAAAATATGTTAAGCCTTTAAGTAAAACGATTAAATAAGCTCCATTATCTTTGGAGAAAGATATATCAATAGATGAAGACAAATATAGATCGTAACATATCAGCCAATCAGCTGTCAGTTGAATATCTGATATATTTGAAATATTAACCCCAAGTCAGGCAACTGTTTGTTGCCCCCAGAGCATCTTTCCGCGTGCCTTTCAACTTTCTTGTGATTCCTTGTGAGAAGTCAAGTTATTTGTTGTAACTCGTACCCCTTGGATAATATGATATGCTAATGCATTGCACTGACAATTCCGGCGGCAGGGACTTGAACTCGCAGGTCGTGGGTCCTTATATGCGAATATATGCGCATAAAGAAAGGCTCTCGTTTTTTTTTTTGTTTTATTTCATTTAGAATTTGTTTTATTTTATTCATTCCCTTAGATTTTGTTGTTGTTTTTTTGTGCGCTCTCATGTTCTGTAGAGTGGAAGGTGGTGGGCGTGGCACTGGTGCTCTCCTTTATTCCTTTTGGTACGTGAGCTCACGTCAACATTCGACGCAGACATGATGCCTGCAAATTTAGTATACGACATGTTGGCATTGTCATGATAAAGACGCCACGCCGGCAGCCGGCAGGCGGCAGGCGGCAGGAGCAGGCAGTGTGGAGGCCTGCGAAATTGTCCTGGCACTCAGCCAGAAGCGGAAAAAATTCCAAGCAACAGAACACTCAACTCGACGCATTAATTATTGTAATTAGAAATTTCTCAGGCTCTCGCCGTTGCCGCGCACAAAACACAAGAAAAAAACGAAAAAAAGGAGAAGTGCTTTCTTTTACTTTCTTGGCCATCAGTCACGAGTTGGGGCGGGGTGCAACTTTAAGGAAATTTAATTTGATGTTAAATTAACCCTTAAATCATGTGTATGTGTGTGTGTGTGTGGGTGTGAAGTGCTGTCTGTCTGTCAAACAATGTGAAAGAAAATTAACTCACAACAATTTGGGAATACAACAATTTGGCCCCCTCCTCCGTCAGCAGCTCAAATTTCAAATTGCTTACTTAAAGCTATAAAGACGCGCAAACACTCGCACACACTCAGGCACACTCGCACACTCGCACACTTACACACGACGTTTGTGAAGCACTCAGCCAAAAATATCTGTTAAGTAAAATGGAAAAGGCATAGAAAGCGCGGAGAAAATTGAAGCAATAGAGAGCGAAAATGGTTCTAAAAACTGGGCTAAAAATATGTGAAAACGTTTTCCCGAACTCAAACTATGTTAGTTTTAAATCGAAGTTGTTTCTTAAATACTCCTTGATCGTAATTAACTTATCAGACTCTTTAGATAACTTGCTAAAAGCAAGTAAGAAGCACTTTTTGCTGGATCTATAATCTATAGTATTTGTTTTATATAACTAATTAAATTTAGAATTCTATTAATATATTTACGATATATTATTCAATATTCTATTTCAAATAAACATTTAAGGAAAAGTAACAAAGAGAGAAGGTCCAGTTCAATTTATTTCTATGCCAAACAATTAAAGATTTGATATAAAAAATCTACGAAAATAACTAATATATTGCCCACATAAAATAAATGATAATTTCAGCTTAGTGTATATAAATTTATTATTCAAATAGGGTGCAGAAAACGCAGCTAGATAATTTCATTTGAAGACCTCCTAGAAAGCACTCTTAATTTTTTCCCAAAAACCAGCGAAACCCTGACTTGTGGCCCGCTCTAAACTCCCATTAAGAACTTGACATTTCCTTGACGGACAGTTTCCTCATTGGCCGAATACATAGATATATATACTTATTATATATCAACAAAAGAGGGCTGTTTTTTTTTTTATTTTTGTTGACTTTTTCCCCCTATAAGCAGCTGGCCCTTGTGGCTGTGTTGCCTTATTTGCTATTGGCACTTGCAGCAGCGTAAACATTGTTTTAAATTCTCGCACAAAGGCTCTAGTGAAAATGAATCCCAAAGACAATGGCGAAATAGACGAAAAATAACGGGCAGACAAATGAACTTAGTTCGGGTCGAGTGGGAATGGAATTGGTCGTGGATAGGGGGATGTAGAAATGGAAGTGGTGGGCGTACATGGCCCATAGTTATGAAAGTGGGCGGTGCAGGCAGTAAAAGTTTTTGATTTGTGTGTGCAGCAGCACAGACCAGGATCCAGATACAGATACAGATGCGGATACATACAGATACAGATGCGGATACATACAGATACACACGCGCGTGGCCCCAGTGAAAGTTACAACTTTCATTTCGTTTCCAAAAGGGGAATGGCAAAAAGTTAAGGGCCGAACATGGCGGCAGAAATGATCTATACGAAACAAAAAAAAACAAGGCAAAAACACACACACACACAAAAATGCGGGGCAAAGGCTATAATGAGCAGCTGATATCCAAGTGGAATGTGGGATTTGTATTTAAAGATTTACATAAGAACCATGCTTTGATATGTGGCATCTCTTTATTTTATATTAATTCAAGTTTCAAGAGCACCATGGTCTATTTATACATTTTATTTATATTGTATTTACTATATATATAATGTTATGTTTTATTTATCACTAGGATCAGTTACGGAGGCCAAATCCCATTTAGCATGTCTAATCCTAATAGAAACAAGCACGAACACCGAGAGCAAGTCGAAACGTTTTGCGCCGACACGAGCACAAGAATACACTACCAAATGTGTGTGTTTTTATTTATATATCCTTTTTTATTCACAACTTACAAAACTAAACTAACTCTTTTAGGATAAATGGCACAATGGATGGCTTATTCCATCCGCTCCTTTCTCCTTATCTCCAGGGACCTAAGCGACTCCATCAGCTTTGCCAAGAACTCTGTTCGTGTTCCATGTTCCATATCCCATGTGGCATCAGCGGGACTAGCGTGTCCTCCGTGATGGCCGACCCTGCTACTGCCTCAGACATCGCCCCGACACTCGAAGATGACGTGGTGCGCGTAGCTTCTGGGATCTCAGATCCGCACTCTGGGCAGCCTTCATTCTCGTTGTGGTACGAGGTACCTACGAAAGCTGACGTGGCTACTGGCAGGTACAGACCCGCGCTTGAGAGAGAGACCCGCTCACTCGATCTCTTTGATCACCTCGTTCGCCTTCTTCGCCTCGTTCTTCGCCGTACCAGGCGCTCAGAATACAGCAGGAGAATGATTAGCTTAGTGCTTAAATATGTTATAACTGTTTAGTGCTCTCACAAGAATTTATCTCGTGAGCATTGCTCTCTCTCTCTCTCTCTCTTTGATTTTTGTTGGCTTGATACAGAGAGTGCAAGCGATCGACGACGTCACCGCCTAGATAAGTGAATCGCTGCTCTCTGCTGCTCTCTACTGCTTTCTGTACGCCTGTTACACGAACTTTAGAAAAGGGCCATTGTGCCACTGTTGCCATTGGGTGTGTTTGTGTGCGTGCGTGTGTGTGTGTGTGTAGGGGGCGGGTGGGAATAGAGGCTTTTTCCCCGAATGCTTTGGCCCTTTGTTTTCTATGGCTTATCTTCATAATGTGAATGTCGCCGTCGCCGTTGCCGTCGCTGTCTCTGTCTCTCATTGTTGAACCTAACTGATAGCAGTTACAACTTTTTCACACACACACACACACTGGCACACACTGGCACACACTCGCACACGGACACGCGAACGCAGACTCTAACACACACTCGCACGTGGGCCTGCGACTCGTATATTTTGTAGCATACTTTTGTGAGCCAAAAACTTTAATGAAACGCCAAAGCGCAAAACTTTCGCTTTTTGTTTCGTTTAGCCGAATGCGATAAAAATGAAAGACGAAGACAAAGGCATAGAAATGGAGAAGTAGAGAAATAGAGAATTAGATAGAGAAAGATAGGGAGAGGGTGAGAGAGAGAGAGCCCTGAGTGACAGCGGGAATACACGCATTTTCCGTCTGCCAGAAGAAAGTTGAAAGCGAGAGAAAATGCTGCACATTGACGTGGATTTTTTTTTTATTCGGATTTCCGATTTGCGCCAAATCTCTCTAATCATATACGTCTTCACTTTCTTTGCTTCCCTTCCTTGTGTTTTTTTTCTTATGGTTTTCTAGACTCTTTCACTCACTTTGCGCCATAAAAACGTGGCTGGTCGGGGGATGCACTTTGACGAAAGTAGCTGCGTACCGGAAGGGGGCTGTGTAAAGTGGGAAATATGGAACGCAAGTAGCTAGCTTTCTCCTCTTCTCTCACCGCGGAAAAACACTTTTCCGCTTAACGCAAATGGCGCAAAATGAGGCATTGCAATGGACCCAAAGTGCCATACAATGTCTGCCGGCTATAAAGCAAGCGCCGTCAAAAAATCTCCACAGCCATGAAAATGTATAACCAGGCAGGGGAGAAGTTATTACTACGATATTTTTTATATATAAAACAATATGGGGTTAACTCGTAGAAACCTTAAACCAAACTTGGTAAAAACTAATTATTAAACTAAATGCTGCGGCAGGAAAACCCAGGAAGCTTAACTCATTCAACAGCAAGCTGCAAAAGTTTTTAGCTTAAAAAACGCACTGACAACAACGAAATAAGAACAACAACAAAATGGCGGAAGAAAAACAAACTTAAATAAATAAATAAGAAAACGAAAAAAACGAAAACGAAAACGAAAAATACGGTAAGCAAATTCCAAAATAGTTTCGCCTTTACGCTCACAAAAGAGCTCTGAGCTCTGCGAAAGCCACAAAACAATGCAACACAACCACCGCTCCCCCTAACACCCCTCTCTCCAGTTGCACACCTGGAGAAGGTGCAACAGTATTTCGCCATTGGCGGAGGCGGTGGGGTATGTGGTGTTGTTATAAATTTAAAACAGAAGTTTGAAACACACGGCTGGGAAATGTTCCTTATCCCGCAAAAACTTTATATATATAAAGTTCTCCTTCCGTTGGCTGCCATTTAGGATCATCTTTTGGGGTTTTCAGAGAAAGACCGAGCTTAAAAATTTGCAAAAACCCCTTACTTTGTGGAGCGACAAATTAATAAATTAATTGCATTTATACCCATTGCGAAATAATATGATATAAATTATTTAGGGCTGCTGATTTGGGTTTTCCAAAACGTATCCCTTCATTCAATCCTTATTGTACGGACAAGTTTCTGATGGCTGTGGGTGGTCCTGTCCCAGCCATCAGGAGAGACAAGTTGGAGACCTCAGAGACATCAGAGTGCACCCAGAGAGGAGGAGGAGGGTGAAAGATGCACTAAGCATTTAAGCAGAGCTCCTGCCCGAGCCGTAAGCGTTCCCCGGCGATGTCCTTGCCGGGGCTGCATTAGCATTAGTCACTGCCTGGGCTGCTGGGCACTGGGCATTGGCCACTGGAAAGCTGGGGAAAACTGGGAAAACTGGTGAAACTGTCCGGGACTCGGAGGGGACAATTTGACTGGCTGAAGGGTATAAAGTTTTGTGTTCAGTGCGTCGACATTCTGGTTGCAATTTGCTGATAAGGCAAAGACAACGAAACTCCCAGCTTACACGCAGAAAAATGCACATAAAACTCCATAAAAGAATTACAAACACAATGGGGAAACTAAGTACTGGTAATTATAATAAACTGCACTTTCATTTTAACAGATTAAATCTAGTATTTAATGCTTAAATGAATATGAGAAGACAGCTTGCGCTGGAAACTCATAAACCTTCGGCCGGAAATGACTACATTTTATTATCTTTTTTTTTTGCGTTGAAGTTCTTGAATATTTTAGGTTTATTTGAACAGTTTTAGTCACTAGTTGTATTACCCAATTATTTTCAGTAGGACATTCGCCCCTCTGTGGCCTTATCGCCCAGACAATTCTCTCATCAAAAGTCACTCAACGGTTGTCCCCCCTTCTTGACTCTCAAGTTCCGAAACTCGTGCCTCCGCTTTTGTGTAAATTATTTTAAAAGTGTCTTAAAGTTTTCAGTTCGAGGGTGTCAGGTTAAGTATTTTTTATTTATTTTTGATTTTTTTGTACGTGAGCTTTGCCGAGTGCCATTGGCGCCTAGCCTAACCCGCTTTTGGTATTTATTTTCATTATTTTAAGCTCTGTATCTGGCTGGACTGTTTTTCCCATTTATCTGCCTTGCTTTCAACTGCACGAGAGCGACAAATTAAATTTGAAATTGGAAATAACAACAATAGCGACCCAGAGACAAGAAATACAACTAAAAAGATTTCAAATCAATTAAAAGCCTGCGCCGCGCCGCTTCCAACCAAAATGGAGAGAGAAAAAACAAAGGGGGCGACGAATAATAACTTGAAATGGAGAGGTAAAAAATATATTTCTGTAATGATCCTGCAAGGACAAGGGCTTCATTTCCACCACTATGCTAAGTTCGAATTATTTTTGATTTATGACAAGTCTGACAAGTTGCTCGGCGTGCTCTTCTTCCCATCACTTTCGGCGGAAGAAATTGCATTACATTGGAGCTTCATGTATCGTCCTGGCAACGAGGTTGCAAGAACCTACTGGAGCCCAGCCACCAGATCCCCACATCATTTGTGAATGATGTCAACGCATGCATAAAACATGCAGACACAGGGAAAAAATAAAAATTGTAAACGAGAAGGGAAAATCTGTTAAATGAGTGGCTACGACGATGGAAATACTCAGTGGGAACCCAAAAAAAACCTAACTAACCAAATTGGTCGGTTTAGAAATAAAAATAAACAAGGTCCAGCAGAAAGTTTGCGGTCTTAGAGCTTGTTAAATTCATTTTAATTGGAAATAAATACGCTTCGTATATCTTATGGCTTACAATTATATGTCAAAGTGTGGCACAAGACTTTGTGGGAATATAAAGATATTAAAAATAGTTATTATTAATTCCTAAATATATATCTTAATCTTTTAATCTTAAGAATATAAGTGATTAAATATAAATGTATTTCTTAACGAAAATAAAACCTAGCTTTCATTAAAACTTTGGCTAATATATAATAGCTAAAGCAAGCTGGTCTTTTATTTAATTATTACATTTAAACCGATATCCCTTTCATATAAAATAATTTCCAGTTTAATAGAAATACAAGAAACCGTTTCAAAAAGTAATTTCCAACAAACTATGTTTATGCTCTGCCCCAGCTGGGGGAAAAACTCCAAAGAGTTTTGACTAAGTTTTCCAAAAATAAAAAACACGAAGAAGGGTCTTTTCTGATTCACAATTTATTCGCGTTTTAAAGAAACTAAGAAACTTCCGGGTAGACACAGGCTCGTGTTGAAAATTTTAATAATGGAGTGGAAACATAGAAAACGGGAAACTTATGACAACAAACATGCAACTTACAACTATGCAAATTGCGCGTTTTGAGGCGCCAACAACAACGCCAAACAAAGGCTGAAAAACGCGAAGACAACAATAATGGTGACGGGGTAGAGGGGGAAGAAGGAGTTGCGGCTGCCACAAATATTCATATGCGCCAGGTGAGTCAGAGATGGGGTGAGTGAGGAGGGGAAGCGGAAGTTGCTGTCGCATTATGAATTACACATTGCCCGCCGCTTGGCGGCCATACGCGTCGTATGCGTGATGCGACGATAGGCAGCAACTATTTTTAATTACAGCAAAAACGCTGAAAATATGTTTAGTTATCCGCTAATCGGCTAACTGCAGTCAAATAGGGCAAGGAGAGCAGCGAGGCAGATAAACTACTAATTTTCAATTGCTTTCCAAGTTAATTAAATAAATAAACCGAATAAAACCTTTAAATTAATGAGTAATTCCGATAGAACTTTGGGTTGGCCAACGTTTTCTCCTGCGATTGTTTATAAACTAGCAACAACAAATATCAAATGGTTTTCAGCCAAAAATAGCAAAAGTTCCAAATGCAATAAAGCAAAGGCCAGAAAGCCAAAGATATTGTCCTTTCCAGGCATAGAGCGCAGTGGATCCTTCCCAATCATCCTTGTCCTCGCTGAAAAGGAATTCAAGGTGTGCCAGGTGTGTGTTCCCTGGTATTTTCCTGCTCACAAAAGGTGGGCAATGCATTTTTTGTGTCCATCTGTCTGTCTGCAGATGTGACAACTCCCCCTTCACCACGCCAACCCGGAATGGCGAGGGGGAATGCGAGTAATGGCTAGTTTCGCCTTGAGTGATATATATCCACCTGCTAGTGTCAGCTGTGACAGGAGTGTGGGAGGGGGTGGTGTTATGGTGCAACATCCAAAGGCAAACTAAATAAAAATCCAAACTTTATTCAATTTTACGCATACACTTGGAAATTTTAGTAGCAGTTTGAATTTATAAACATAAACATAGTTCGTATTTATATAAATGGTTTATAGAGTTCTTCGAAATTGCTTCCATATAGCGCGGACAACTTTTCTTTAAAGGATATTCTGTCAAAAATATTAGTACCTTATTGATATGTCTAGGAAATATAAGATGATAAATAATCCTTTCAGTGCACTGAGATGCAACTGCTGCATGTTACGCCCAGATGACGCCACACACACAACCCAGTTGTAGTTGCCATAGTTTTTATCCCTATTTTCCCTATGATTCTTCAAATGAGAAGATAGAGAAATTCAGGACAACCACACCTTGATTTCTGTAATTTTTATTTGCTAACTCAACTTATTGATTTATTTACTTATTGAATAAATACTTATTGTTATAATTATAAATTGTTTGGAAATTTAATTTTCCTCTTTTTGTTGGATATTTGTTTGTATTTGAATCGAAAAATATAAACATTGCATACTTTTCGACATTTTATAAAAAATACACGATGTATTATTGCGCATCGTCGCTCTGCTGCTCTCTGTTTGCCTGTTACTCGAAATGGGAAACGGAAAATTTGTATGGCCGATTTCGTCAAATTGCGTAAAATGTTATAGAATCTTATGAAATGTATGGTTACATGTACCAGGCGCGCAGAAAGTAGCAGCAGGCCGAACAGCTGATATATCTCTCTCTTACTCTCTCTCTCTCTCTTTGGACTAGACTGGTGTCAAAGCTGAGCTTTCCAGTGCAACCCTGCCAACTATTGTTAAAAGATCAGTCGATATGGCAGCACTGATCTAAGTCCGATATCGATATCAAATATCAATCAGGTAGCACTGCTTCAAGTCGACTATCGATAATCAAATGTCAATCAGGTAGCACTGGTCTGAACACGATCTGGCAACGCTGTTTTCAGCACAGAGCAGTACATAAAAGCTATCGGATCTCTCTCTGTCTCTCTCTCTCCCACTGTACAACCGCTTAGTTAATGACGTCAGTGCACAAATCAGCAGCAGCGCATCGTCGCTCTGCTGCTTGCTGTTCGCCTGCTACCCGAAATGGGAAAAAAGACAATTTCTTTGACTATTCCGCCAAATTGTTAACTAAATAGTTGTTGTTGTAACCAAATGGTTGTTGTAAAATTTGTTGTTGTTGTTGTAGACAACAAGATTGCAGCCCTGGCTTTAGGCAGTACGAATGTATTCAAATCATGGTTACAGGCATGAAAAATTTGTGCAACTATGTATAGAATCTTATGAATTGCATGGTTTCATGTACCAGGCGCGCAGAAAGTAGCAGCAGGCCGAACAGCTGAAATATCTCTTTTTTGTGTCTCGGCTAGACTCAGCTCAGCTTTCCAGTGCAACCTTGCCACCTATTGTTACTATTGTTAAAAGATCAGTCGATATGGCAGCACTGATCTAAGTCCGATATCGATATCAAATATCAATCAGGTAGCCCTGCTTCAAGTCGACTATCGATATGCAAATGCCAATCAGGTAGCACTGGTCTGAACACGATCTGGCAACGCTGTTTTCAGCACAGAGCGCAGTTCATAAAAGCTATCTGATCTCTCTCTCTCTCTCTCCCACTTTACAACCGATTTGTCAATGACGTCAGTGCACAAATCAGCGCCAGCGCATCGTCGCTCTGCTGCTTGCTGTTCGCCTGTTACCCGAAATGGAAGACGGAGAATTTATTCTGCAATTTAGTAAAAAATATTTATTGATGTTCTTGGCAGAACCTCTCAGAAGGCAGGAGAAAGTCGATTGGCTTGATGTCATCGCACAGATCAGATCCTAGATGTTCTCTCTCTCTATTTTTCTTATTTGGAATCAAATTATATTTAAATTCCGAAAACTTGATCACAGCGAAATTGGAATTTATACGGCTCTTGGCGGGATTTAGCCACTAGTTACTTCTTACGCAGCTGACGGCGCTTGACCCTCTCCGCCTTGGATACAGATATTTTGGACTGGAAGTTCGTTTTAGCCTGGAAGTTCTCCTTAGCCTGGATGGGAAAAGGCGCTTAATTTGCAATATATAAAAGTAACACTCTTTTCTGTAGTTACCGATTTCTTGAATTTCTGTTTAGTAGCCTCTGGGAGCGTGTTCCATGTTCGGGCGCCTAATCTAACCATATCTCTTGGGGAATACAAGCCGCTGTGAGCCTTCTTAAACACGGTCAGAAAATTGAGGTAACCATTATTGGTTACACGTGCAACTTTCTGACTCTTGAATATCTTTGGTAAGTCAGCAACACCGGCAGTTGGATCCATGTTTACGAGTAAATTTTTGATATTGTAAAAAAAATAAGACTAAAAAAATACCGAGCCAAAATCACGAGAATTTTTTTTTGCTGTTTATTTTTGGGACTAGCTCGAGCTGAACTATTTAGATGTTTCTACTTGTAACTGAAAATTTAGACTGACTGAACTGTTCATCTGTATACACACTCTAGACTGTTGTGGCTTGAATGGAAAGTCCAGGACTGCTTGATCACATCTTTATTTCATTTCTGGCCCCTTCGATGTTCCCAATTTCAATACAAAGTTTTTTTTTCTTTCAATTCTGTGTTGTTTTCAATTGTGTTTAATTTAAAGCCAAGGTGAATATATTCACTATTAAATATGTACTGCTTAAAGCCAGAGTTGCGACTAGGACGCGCCCACCGAGAAGGATCCTTAGGCCTTACCCACGGGACATGATCGTCAGATAGCTTATATTTTGTCTATTATGATTGTATTGTTTTTGTTATTGTAATGATATTTGTTATGTATGATTATTACAATTGAAAACGCTACAATTATAAAGGCTTAAAAGGCGCGCCCAATTGGGCTGAATGAATAGAAACCAAGGTGATAAAGGGGACTTCAGATGTCACCTTTAAAAACAAAAAAAAAACTATGCATTTATGAAAATATGCAGTGATCATCTGGCTTGAGTGCACTATTCGTTTATTAATGTATAAAAAATGGTACAAAAAGTAATTAAAATTCGAATTCAGCAAACTTCTTCATACAAATAAATGTATTAATTAATAGTATGTTATCTAAGCTAATGCCATGTCAAACCAATTACAAATCGCCGCTAGTTGCTTTTAAATTCAATTAAAATTCAACAATTACATCACATTTAAATAAAGAATATAAATTCTGCAACTGCAGCTGAGAGAGTGCTTCACATAATTGCATTTTTAACAAGCAAAACAAGGAAGACGTCGACTGGTGGTTTCGGTGGTCAGCAGCGAGTACGACTATATATGTACATATCCCTAATATGGCAACAATATGTATTTCCCGAGATGGACACAGACGTGTCTAAGGGCTGTGGCAATTTCACACAATTTCACCCAATTTCATTCGTGTAGAGATTCGGCGGGTGCTCTGGGCCTTCTCGGGCCATTTTTCATTTTTTTGCTTTTGTTTTTTGTTCGCTGTACGCGCTGACAGTTTCCCCGGAGAAAGCGAAAGTAAGTGGGTGGCGTTTAAAAATTCAGGAAAATGACTCGCACCTGGGAAAACGCGGCTAAGGCGGGGCTTTAGGGGAGAGGGGGAGAGGGGGAGGGCCGGGAAAGTCAGTCTGAATAAATGCATGAAATGAATGAGTAAATAGCTGGAATGACTAACTGCGTGGCATTTTCTCTCAAGACACTTTTCCAGCCCCTCCTTCACCACCACCTCTAACACATTTCCTTATTTTCACCCCATTGTTACCCAGGGAGGGGCGGCGGCGGCGGCATTTCCTCGATTTGCTAAATTACCAGGACGATGCCGTCGACAGCCAGCAGCCGAGATGAAGATAAAGAAAAAAATAAATAAGAAAAGGCAGCACAACGAATAATTGAGGCTCCGGAAGATTCGTTTACCCTAAGGCCAATAATGAACAAAAATAAAAAAAAAAAAAAAAACAAGAAACAAAAAATGGCCTACAATTTATGGGGAAATGTAAAAGGATTTTTATAGTTCGGCACCAAATTGTTGGAAACTTTAGTTGTTTCACAGTCAATTGATTACTGCGTATCCTGCCTGAGTAGTAGTAAAATATGGGAGTATACTTCATCAAGAATAGTCTTTAATTATTCAAATGGGTTTGCATAAAAAAAACTAGATTGTAAAATATGTCAAGGAAGCGAAATATTAACTATGTTTGAATAAAAAGTATCAACATACTAAACGCATGCCCCTCTCTGCCTCAAACCAAACAGACCACCCATAGATCTTTTTAGAGACCTCTACCCAGACATACTTTTCCTAAAATCAACAAAATCGTATAATAATAACTAAATAATATAAACTTCTACTTAGAAAATTAAATTCTACTAAATACTAGTAATAAAGTAAATTTAAATGTACCTGATTAATATATGATTAATAAATAATAGTAATGATTAATATGAACTGCTTAATATTAGGCTACGATACAATATGTAATTATAGCCAGCTCTACCTCTAAAGTAGGAAGTATTTATTTGAATTATTTAAATGGCTTTTGCCACAAAAGACAACCAATAAAATGCACTAAATAGTAAAATATTTAAGGGAAATGAATGTAAATATCAACGAGAGAAATAAATAAATGTTAAGTATAATATTTCTAGCAATATATTTATTTCCTAAACTTGTTCAAACAAAAATAAAAAGAGTACAAGTACAGGTGCGTGTTTGTGAAAGCATTTATAAATTACTTTGCTGTAGCTTAATAAATCTAAAGAACTCTTTCGGGAACCCCCTTCGAACTGAATTTTCGACCCAAGACCCCTCAACTCCCTTCGAATATCATCTTAATAAATCAGAGAAAGAGAGAGTCTCCCCACACTAACCGTTCTAATCCGGCAATTCAGCTGATCCCGGAATAAAACTAATATCCCAGGGTACACAACAACAACAACAGGAGGAGGAGGAGGCTGTGAAGAAGGACCCAAGCCCAAGCCCAAGCAAATGAAGCTGAAAAAAAACAAAGCAAGAAAAAAAAGGTGTGAATATTTCAGGGATACATGGCGATGGCTGGGATGAAATGTCCTTTGGCATTCGAAAATGGCATTATCAAAATTTACATACACGCATATCCTGATTATCCCTTAAGCATGAATTATTGAAAGCGTAAATACCAAAACACACAGTCGACAGTCGACACTCGCAGCCGGAGTTGGAGTCGGCATTTAGGGTAGACTTTGGGGTGTTCGGGTTGGGGACAACAATGCGATGCGACAGAAGTTCGTCGAGAGTAGCTTTATAGGGATGCTCATAATGATAACGATGATGGTAATGGCGATGAGGATGTGTGGCGAAAGTTACAAAAGAAGCCGTCGCAGACCCTCTGCCAGACGAAGGCTTAATTTTCGCATGACAAACAACAGCAACACAAAAAAAAAAACACAAGACAAGAGAGACATTTTGAATGTTGAGCAGTATTTAACAAAACAAAAAAGACGTTTTTCTTTTTTTTTGTTATTTGCTAAAGCAGAGAAAGTGAAACAGAAACAGGTTGAGTGTGGATTGTAAAGTGGGTCGAATGTAAAAAAGGGGTAGCAGGAAGAGATTGACTGAACTGAGCCTGAGCCTGAGCTCCCTGGTAAGTCATGAGGTGCGATGATGCGTGGAATGTTGGACGAGCGAGTTGGAGGCACAAAGCTCCTAAGACAACACAAAATACAATTGAGTTGAGACAACGTGGGTTCCCTTAAAAATTACCAGAATTTTCCTATAGGAAGATGTCAGGTAGTAATGGAATTTTCAATGCCAAAAACAGGGTTTTCGAGAGCTTAGTTGAAGGAATCTGC
Organism: Drosophila kanapiae; assembly: GCA_008042475.1. Lineage (NCBI taxonomy): Eukaryota > Metazoa > Arthropoda > Insecta > Diptera > Drosophilidae > Drosophila > Drosophila kanapiae. Next base: position 55,211 of record VNJM01003479.1, on the reverse strand, counting down.
AAAGGCATACCAAAGAGTTGTTTAAAATAGCTAAAATATTAACAATTAAGTACTTTCAACAACAAAGTCAAGCTAGTAATGATTTAAAACTATGTCATTATGCGATTTTAGAATATATTTCAGTGTAAAAGAAGAAGCAATTCATATAAATATAATATTATTTGCTTATTAAGGGAATTTAAATAAAGAAATGCCGAATATATATAGGTATATATAGATGTACAACTAAAAATCATGCTAGCACATCAATTTCCACTTGAGATCTCCGACCTCCCCTGAATTTTCCGATCGCCCCTCGCCCCACATTTAGGCAAATACACTCTTCTCTCCGCCCGCGCACCGCCACCCGCCCATTCACTCGCACAACAAGACTCCACTCACTTGGATAAATGTGTGTCTACAACTACATATAGCTGTATATATACGAACATATATATATATATATTAGCGAGTGCGTTCGTTTATTTGTTTTTATATTCGGCGACGTGTGTGCGTTGAACATCCTTTGGCACCCGTTGTTGCTGGCTGTCAAGAAAATCCTTTTAAAATTTTTGCCATAAATCCTATTTACATATTTTCATCTGGTGCGGCTCAAAAAGAGTTGCCAGCTTCTGTGCGTCGTGGGTGGGGAAAAAGGAAAAGCGTCTGAGCGTCTGAGTAGGAAGTCGGAAAATAGTCATATCAATTGTTTAGGCAAATAAATCAAAGGACTTCCCGGCAGGCCAGCGTCTGATTATTAATTCGAATTAATATTTATTCAAAAATTGTACACAAACTGAAATAATATATGTGTATAAATCTCTTCATATTTAGGGACTGGAATATATTTATTAAATTTCGCCTAGTTATTGTCGTGGCGAATATTTCAGCTTATGCAATCGGAGAAGACCACTTTAACTGGTGACCTCGTTTATGTGCAGCTTCCCACCCGCCCCGAGCTTGTGGGGATTTCCCCACCTCGCCACTATATCCCTGACAGTGGTTCACACAGTGTATCCTTCCCCCGACTTCCTTCCTTCGCAGGCTTTCTGAAGCCATTCAGCATTTCAACTTCGATTAATGTTGCCCAAAAATAAAAAAAAAAAACACAAATATATATATGGGATATATATGTATATATATTTATGTATATAAAAGATAGAGTTGCCATTGTTCCAGGCTTTTGTTTACCAGTCATCCGGCTCCGCTCTCAAGGCTAGTCACTAGAAAAGTCGACAGTCATTCGTCCAATAAGGAAAACCCATTCCATTTCTTAGGGACTTTCGCAAAAAGAAAGTATAACAAAAATGTTGAAATACCCTACTATATACATATATTATATCTAATTTTGTAGCGTACAGTTTAGAGTCAATTAATTATTGTCATTTATATACGAATTAAATGTTATTCCTTCCCATTTTCGTAATTAAAATGTTCTCAGCTAGCTTAAATATATATATATACTCGTATATACTTATATATTTATGTACATTTATCCAGTTCTATTCTAATCCCTTGCTAAGTAGCCAAAGGATTCCCTTTTGGCATGTGTCTCGGCTCGGAACCTTCCGCCGCCTCCAGCTTAGCTCTTAGTCACAGCGCCAGATTGTCATCCTTTAGCAAATGGCAAATACATTTTGAATAATTGTCCTGAACACTGGATTCGGACAAATTCAAATTCAAATGACTGTAAATGGCACAATCCTTATGCATATTTCATAGTTCTCTCGCTCCTTTTGTTGTACTGATGTGCAAATGTTTGTTTTCACTTTCCTTTGTCCGCTCACCGAGTCTTAAGAGGCTCAGAGAAACTTTGTTTAATCTACAAATTTGTGCACAATTCATTCCACTCCCCGTACAAACATTTGTAAGCCCCCCAAAAAAAAAAGGAAACAATAAAAACGAAATGAGTTTGCTTTGTCAATTTGCACTAAATATAATTGACTGTTTAAATAGCATTTAGCATTTCTTTTTCTGACACTTATTCCAATCCAATTAAAATCAATTGAATCGGGTCTTAAATGTCACTAGAATCTTCAACTAGAATCATTATCTGAATAATCGTTAAATGTGGCTTAAATGGTTATAATTTGTGAGTGTGAACATATGTTTCAAATGCTGGCTAAAAAAAATAATTCATACACATAAATAATGGCGACGGGAAGTCGTTAAAAATAATGGGAACTACATACGTGTTCGTAGCACAAATAACTTAATAATAATACTCATATTTATTGCAATTAATTACTAATAATAAAGCTGCACAATTTCTATTGTACAACAAATATTTTATAAGCCACGCCAATGCGGGGTTCATCCAACTTTTCCCATGCCTCAGGTGTGTGTGTGTGGGAACGGAAAATACACCTTAATCACATTAAGGCAGCTCAGCGTCTTCTTGAAAAAAATATGCTACCCCGGAATTTGGCCACATAATGTATGTATCATATATATATATATAAGGTTAAGTCGTCAGAGTTGTCAGTGGCAGTCATCGGGCATTAGCTTATCTCATTTCCTTGCTTCCTTCAACTACCTTGCATCGGTTACTTTGCGTTTAATCCACATTGCGTATACGCAGTGCAGGCCCTGGCTCCCCCCCGTGGCTTTTCCTGTATTTTTGGAGCGTGACAGCAGGCAGATTGAATCGATGCTTGCCACGCCCCTGTTTTGAGAGGGAAGAAAATAAACGCTTTTCCACTCGCCCCACAAAAAATAAAAACCTCAATTAACGTTAGAGAGGATAAACTGTTGAGGAAACAACAAAGTCAAAGAGCTTAGCGGGAGTTGAAGTTGGAAGCCCTATTTTTTTTTTTAGTGCAACTCTGTTGACCATCAATAAAAAATAAAAAAAAAAAAAGAAACGAAATGAAAAAGAGGAAGTGGGAAACATTTGACTGCATTGGTAATTGAAGAGGAAATGGTAATGAAAGCAGGCGGCAGCCAAGAGGGCGGGCACTGAGAAAGAGGATGCGAACAAAGTCGCCTTATTGTGTGGCACATTGTTAACTTTTGCCACACAGCCCGGTTAGCACAGCATCTGCGGGGTTAGAGGGGTAAGAAAAGGGTAGAGACAGCCCAGAAAAGTGGGCGCAAAAATGGAAAAGAAAATTATGACATTTTCTCTACTCGAAACGACGACAGTGTTGTCAGTTTCGGAGACTGGAAATAAGTGCGAATATATATCGGGGAACGAAATTAAACAAATAAAAGTCAAGACAAGCCGACAAATCACAGCTAGGCAAAATGACAAATTGCCAATTTATATATATATATATATATATATATATTTGTATATAAATCTGAGCACACAGTCCGATAAAGTGACAAATTTACCAACAATAGCCAGGCAGGGCAAATAAACTCAAATAACGAGGAGATATGAGATCGAAAATGGAAGAAAAATTAAGAAAAAAAAGAAGCTTAAACCAATGCTGATTAAGCACTGGTGACAAATAAACAAATATTTGCGGATATTTCCGGTTGCCAGCCGAGTAAATATTGACTTTTGTTTGAGGTTTCCAAGAGATTGAAGAATTAATTCAGGAAAAAAGCCTTAAAAATTGATGAAAGGTGCATTCTTTAAATGCATAGCTCTTCTTAATTATCTTAAATTAAAACACATTTACATTAACAAATTTAAAGTTGGTTTCTCTTAATCCCTGGAGTTTAATTTAATTTTTTTTGTATGCTTTTCCACGCTTTTCTCTTAAGCAAAGAGCAACTTACGCAAGTGGAAAATTCACCGCGCTTAATATTTCAAATTGTACAAAGAACAAAAAATATATATGTGTATATATATATACATAAAAACGCAGGCACGTACATACGTCATACAAAAATAAAGGAAGAAAAAAATGGTAGAAGGGCCATCGTCATCATCGCAAATCTCAAAATGCTTCCTGCTGCTTTTTTTCTCGAGGAATTTTCAGTGCTATTAAAAAGTTTACGCGAATCAGGAAAAACGGCCACCTAAGCAGCAAAAGGGAAGTGAAAATGCCAGAAAAGGGGGCCAAAATGCCGGCAGGAAGTAACCAAAAAAAAAAAAAAAATATGAAAAACAAAATTTATTTATATATTTATTATAATTTTTTATTTTACGCATTTTGTGCGTTGACTGCGGCAAAGAGAAAAGCCCTCAACGAGAAGGAAAAAATGAGGAAAACACATTGAAAACCGCACGGAAAGTGCGAAATATAAGAAGGATGTGGGGAAAGAAGAATGTGGGTAGGGGGAAATAAAAGGAAAAGGACGAACCGAACCAAGACAAGGACTCAGCAACAGGGGTCGCTAGTAAAGTTCAACTAGACTCGAATAAGGTAAGCAATTAGTGAGGGAAAAATGATTAAAAGATGAGAAGAATTAACTAGGTAAAGAAAAATATTTAAAACTACAACAAAAGTGAATGAAAATCGTTATTTACATAGTCTGCTGTGCATATTATTATTAGTTAAATACAAAAGTTAAATAAAATCCTTAAGCGGAACTTCTTCAAGCTAAATTCAAGGTTTTTCTTGTCACAAAAAGGTTTTAAAATTAAACTACATGCTCACAGAAGACAGTTTATTATTAAAAATCCTATTTAGATCTTTGGAGGAGATTTCTAACCACGAGACTATTAAGGGCCTCACTCCCGTTTCTTGCTTTTATATTAATAATTATTAATAAAAAGCACTACAAGACAGGCTACGATCTTGGGTCCCAGAGAAAAAACTTAACTTAAGCTAACAATTTGCGAAATATCAATAATTCAAGTTTGTGGCCATAATTTCCCAACTGCTTAAGGTGTAGGGAAATTCATTAAAAGCCACCCTCGCCCTAAGCTAATTGGGGGCCACAAATAAGCCTCTTTTTTAGCCTTCACTCTTTATCTGCTTCTACGCTTTTATATATTTTATTTTTTATTAGCCCTCACTTCGTCCCCCGCTCTTGCTCTTCATACTGGCTCTTTGCCTTTGTCTTCGCACAGTTTTTTTTTTTTCACAGTTTTCACACATTTTTCATTTCGCCATAGCTGTCGCTCCTTACATCTTCCTATTTTTCCCCCATTGTTTTGTGCCGCAGCAATTAAAAATACCTCTTTTTTATGAGCAAACAACATATTTGTTTCCAACAAACAACAATAAAGCGGCAAAAAAAAAATAAATAAATAAAAAAGCATAAAAATGGGCAGCGTCAGAAACAAGAAACAAGCGAAAAAGTGCTAATTGGTTAATTGTGTGTGTGTGTGTGTGTGTGTAAGAGGAAAACCTGCGCACCTGTATGTGTGTGTGAGTGTGTGTGTTATGCTGCGCATGTGTTTGTGGGCTTCGTTCAATAATTCAGATCCTTAAATTGACCCCAACAGAGGAAAGGCAATAAAACAATTGATTCAGGACCAGTGGCACTTGGGCAAATTTATAAATGTACTTAGATCCCTTAGCCAGTAAAAGGCTAGATCGATGCGGCTGTTGATGCTGTAATTATCATAGTCTTTGCCCGGTTATTCTGTAATTCCTTAAAGTTGAGCCACATAAAACGAAGAGCAGTTTGAGAATTCACAGGACATTTTTGTTTCGTTTTTCACATCTTCTTCTAGGTTTTTTTTTTTTTGCTTTCTTTATATTTTACCTTTTTTTTTGTGAGTTTGAAAGAGGCGTCAGCTGCAATGCAGAGAAAACAGTGCCACGCCCACTGGCAGATCCAAGTGCCGCTTGTTAGTTTAAACTGATTTGCAATGTTTGACATGGGCCATAAAAAGCAACGAGGCAAGCGGCAATGGCAAATGGCAAACGACGACGACAAGGATAACGGTGAGATGGAGATAGCACAAGGAGCAGGACGAAGGACATTAGACCACTGGCTCAGGTCGAAGCACTGGTCGAAAATTGTTCGAATTGGGCAAGGGACTTCAACCGAAAGTGGCTTTAAAAACAAAAATCCAAGTTGCTTGCATAAAATAAGGAAATAAATATAAAATAGCAACGTATGTGCTTTTAAATGTATAAAAAGGAATGTAATTATTCATCTGCTAACTAATAAAAAATGTGTCATTCTTTAGTTCAGAAACGCATCCTTCTTTTGCTTTTATTTCCATTTATAGAAATCTATATTTTCCACTAGATTTTTTCTTGAATTTCCACTTTGTGTGTGGACTTAATGACTTTAAAAAATACAAAAATATATACACACTTGTTCACATTTTCTCCAATTAAACCACTTGCCAAGTATTATAATTAAGTTAACTGGTAGTTTGCATTTTTTGCAGTGCCCTAGTGCTAGTGCTGGTTGATGGCTTGGCCTTTTAGCATTTCCAGGCCACCCTTGGGCTTTGTTTTGAGCTGAATTTTCAGCGACTGTCATGTTGGGGTCCTCACTCGTCGCACCGTGTCTTGTTTCGGGCTCCCAGCTCTCCTGGTCATTTCAATAATCTCTTCATTTGGCCGGGGCCACAACGATTTTTTCCATGTTAACATTTTATTTGGCTCGCTCCCGTTACGTTGCTCATACGCCCCATTGTGCAGACGTTCGGGACTCGCCCCCTTGCTTTGTCTTGCTTTGTTCCGTTCTGTTTTGTTGTGTTGTGTTGTTTTCCACACACCCACAACAATGGAAATGTGAAAATGTGGGAAATCGTGGAGGCCACATTCACTTTGCTTGCTTGTTTTTTTTTTCGGCAACAATTAAAACGATTTAAATGCAAAACAGTCAACGCCAAAGCCAAAGGCAAAGCCAAAACCAAAGCCAGTCGAGCCGAAACGTAGCGCCTTGAAACGGAGACGAGCCGAATGGGCCAAGTGGGTCATCTGGCCGGCACTGTATTAGCCCAATTCCGGATCGCCCCGATTGGCCTCGATATTGAAATCGAATGGCCAAGAGCACAAAAGTCAACTGGCTAATGCAATTAAGCCAGCATGCGAAAGGCATTGCAATGCATCTTAGTGGATTAGCAAAGGCCGAATATTTTCAATAAAGCCAAGCCAATCGAAATTATTGCGGCAATAATGTTATTAGTAAATCCAAACAGAAAATGGAAAATGCCAAAGAAAATTCAATATAAATTTTTAGCAAAGTGCCAGTAGAATGTGAAATTGTTATAAAATATATTTTGGGGGCTCTCGAAAACCTATATCTATATCTGTATCCCTATGATTTCTGGAGATCCCTATAATGGTATGATAAAAATATTTATAGCCCTTTAGTAAAGAATAGTAAATATATTGGAAGTTCTACAAGGCACACTATATATCCTTATATCCCTATCATTTCATGAGCTCCCTAGCATAATATAGTAAATATATATGAGGGGCTATATCCCTATGATATCTGCACCTCCCTAGTATTTTGATTTATCTTTTAAATCGTTTAAAGTCCCACAAATATATGTTTATAAAATATGATGACCAAAAACCTTATTATAGACTCCAATTTTGTTTGTTTTTAACCTAAATATTCTCTGTTTTTTTATCTAAGTCTTCTAACTTATCCTAAGCATATAGTTTAATAGCAAAAAATACCGACAAGTTGCTTAAATGCCAATAAATTTCCTTAAAAAAGGAACTAAATAAAATACAGTTGCCTTTTACCATTTAGCCAACTAAATTATTTTGCCATTTCAAACTATAAACTATAAAATCAGTCTTTTCGCAAATACTCAGCCGGAGAACAAGCAAAAAAAAAAAACCACTTAAAATTCCAATGTCAGCAGTTAAGGAAACTTGGCTTAATTACTTTTCTCTCAGCCATTTTCGTCTTGCCATCGGACAATAAACATCAATTTAGTTTCCATGAAAGGCGACAGTGGAATTCGGTGTTTGGGGGCCTCTAATTTAACATTTAATCAGTTCGTTTAATTTCCATGCACAAATCGTTATTTGTTGTTGTTTGGCTCACAGTTCGAGGATCCCATTTGGCCCTTGACTTCATGCCCCAAGCCAACGCCCACTGCCCAGCGATTTTCGACCCGAGTTTGCCTTGTTTTAGCGAATGGCTTTTGTTTGATTCTGGCTGGCATTACCATCGTTATTGTTGTCGCATTTAATTAAAATCACCGATTCGAATGGAGATTTCAGAGTGCAGAAAGTGGAGAGTTGGCGCCTGTAGAGGGGAGAGAGTGGAGAGTGGAGACTGTAGAGGGAAGAGAGTGGCGAGTGGAGAGCTGAGAGCTCGAAACAATGGCAACAAGCTGGCCAAAACTGAATAAATAGAGGCGCGCTTGCAATTTGGGCAGCCACAGGAAAGCGAGCAACTATGCTACACTGAGCACAATTACTCAATCAATCAATCATTTATTACACACATATTAAGAGGCTTATAAAATATACATTTATAATGTAAAATTACTGAATCCTAAGCTAGGTTTCTTACAATTACTTTTTCATCATTTTCTTAACGATCTTAAATAACTGCATTTATTCAGAAGATAGTTGTGCTTCTTCATCAGTACCCACTGCCAATATGTTAGGAATTGAACCAAAAAATAAATACAATGTAGCTGGAGTTTATTCGCAGTGCAACAATAATAACAAATGACGGCAACAACAATGGCATTTGCACTCCCACTGGAGCCATTCATGTCACAAACACACTCAACAGCCACATCAGCGCACAATCAAGCGCACACACACACACACACACAACACACACACACAGAGATACATTTCGTAATCGCTCAAAATTGTTTGGCAAACATTAAAAAAAAAAAAAGAATTTCCAGGGGCGATTCCCAAAAGTTTTCCCCAAATACCAAAAAGAAGGAAGAAAAAAAATCAAACAAACAACATTAAATCTTAAACTGGGCGTGGTCAGCATTGTCTCCCATTTAGCATTAGTTTCTAATTAAAATTCTACTTAAGTTTGGTATAAAAAGGAATAAGCTACATCGAATTGAGCTTATGTATATTATTATAGTAATATTATTTATTTATTTATATGCCGGGCTGCTACAGACATCACTGGGATTTGAATTTCCCATAAAAAAGGGCTCGAAATAAGAAAACAAAATTAATACATCGTAAAACACAAGAAGATGCATAGAGATTTTGGGTTTTCAACACATTTGGACACTTTTTTAAGATATTTGCTAAGTCCTGAGATGTCTATAGTAATTCAGATCGATTTTTAGAATCAAAAACATTAGGCTAAAGGTTTAGCATTAACTTCATTCATTTCCCTGACTTGTCGTCATCAAATAAAAACAATACTTGTTTATATTAATCTGTTTTTAGAAACTAAATGATATTCATGGCCTTTGTTTAAGCCCATTTCCCTATTAAAGCCCGTGAACCTTTTTTAAAACGTTGATTGGCTTTAAACAAAGAGCGAAAATAAACTTTTTAGTTTTAAAGGCGAACTGTCAGCAGCCCGATTTCTTATTCCACAGATTCGCCTTCATTTCTGGGCTTAACCCACATACCTCACGGGTTCGGGTCCTCGATTCGAAGGGTCCTTGTGCATATTTGTCTAACCCAAGGAGCCCAACATTAACTTTCGTCCTAATGCTAATCTTACCTTGGCACAAAAAGTATTTCGCCTGCTGCTTTCCTGTTGTTGTGTTGTGGTGTGCACACACACGCACACACACACACGCACACACACACAGACGCACACACGTTGCCCTCGCACAGACGGGGAATTCCTCTTTTTCTTATTTTGCTTTCCTTGTTTTAGTTTTAATTTGCATTTGGTTTTCGTTATTTTTTTTTTTTTTTGGTTTCTGGTTTTTTGGGTTCACAAGCACATCTCTTACTTTTCCGATATATTCAATAGATTTGTGTTTTCCGGTTTCCTTTTGTTGTGCATTTTTTGTTAGATTATTTTTATTTGATTGGAACCATAAAAAAAATTAGCAAAAAAAATTATAAGGTTGCTGTGTTGCGTTCTGTGTTTCGCACCGACAAAAAAAATAAACAAAAGCACGAGAAGAAACTGATTTAAAATTGGAAGAGAAAAATAATAGGCTTGAAACCTTTTCCGGATTACTAAACTTTAGTTAATAGTTTATTTACCAGCACAGAATTTTTTAAAATTCCAGAGAGATTTCGGTTTAATTAAGTTAACTTTAAGGCTAACCAAACTGATTCACTTGAAGGACACAATTGAAACAATAAACAGAAATAGAAGTTCGCTTAGTATAATTATTAATAATAAAAAAAAAAACAGCCTTCTTTTGATTAAACATATGACAAGCAACAAGTTGTACATTAGCTGGCATTTCCTTGCCTTTTCCCTAATTTATTATTACGAAACATGACCAGTCAATGGATTTCCACTAATTCCCCTCTTTGCCAGCCTCACGAAATAAATTCGCTCTCTTTTAGTTTTCGGCGCGACCTCCACAATGGCCGTGTAACAATTTCGGTTTTCCTTGTCCATTTTCTTTGGGGGTAGCCCATTTTCTTGTCTTTCCCTAGTCTAGTTTTCTCTCTGTTCATTTTTCTGCGTTTTTTTGTTTTTTTTTTTTTTTTTTTTGTATTTGTATTTTGTTCTGTGCCAAGAAAACGCGCCAAGACCAATGCAAGCTAACTGCAATGTGGCGCGCACTTTTTAGCTTCGGTTAGTTGCGTTAAGCATGATGTTGTTAGGTAATTTTCTAGCCTTAAAAACAGCTCCTCACATGCACAGGCAAAAAAGGACGCTTACAAGCCAAAACGAACTTATGTAAGCGTCGTTGTTTTGTGCGCGTTTCGTACGCGTTTCGGGCGCGACAAAGTTGCAGCTAAAAATTGGTTAACATTGGCCAACGGAGGCAACTTGTTTGCCAAGCTGCTCCTTTGCCTGTTTGTTGTTGGTCCCCCACAAAAGGCATTCTCTTCTATTCACAAATTTGTTGTGACCCAAAAAAAATAATGTTTGGGGGAGAAATTAGAAAGAGGTAATCAAATAAATATTGAGGAAGGAACTAATGCGACACAGACACAACGCACTAACACACTCGCTCACGCTCACGCTCAGTGACAGACGAACATGGAGTTGTGTGGGGGGAGGGACAGGAGGCGTCGGCGGCGGCGGCAACGGCGGCAACGGCGGTGCAACAACAACAATATAACAACAACAAAATAAAGGGCACGAGACCCCCAAACAACAACACGACGACGGCGACGGACGACGGACGACAGACGACGGACGACGACAAGAACGAGACAAAAAAAAGACAACGAACAACCGACGACGACAACGACAACGACAACTGGCGGCTTTAGCGCGTTTTTCTTGGCTTCAATCAGATTTCCTTTAATTTTCTTGGGAACAAGGAAGAACTCTCTCGTGGCGAAACGCGTGCCGTCAGCGCTGAGTCCTGTTTCATACTGATTTCGGGCATCCTCACGTCCTGCCAAGGATGCTGGCCACTGCTGCTGTTGCTGTTGCTATTGATACTACGATATTGCTACTGCCGCTGCCGCTGCTGCTGCTGCTGCTGCTCCTGCTGCTAAGCTGTTAAGCTGTTAAGCCACTGTTAACGGCTGCTGTTGCGGCACAAGAATTTCCCATGCTGTTAAAATATCCCTGGCATGCGCATCGCCTGTGTCTGGTGGGCTACGCGTTGACTTTAAAAAGGACTGCGAGCAGCGAGTGCAGTCTCAATGCCAGCCGGCCAACGTTGCGTATGAGTGATCAGCTCAAAGAGACGATTTTGATTTAATTACATTTTTGTAGGCCAATTTCGGATGTTGTTTTCGCCCGTTTTCAGTAGTTTATTTTAAGTGCAATTTATTACCCTTTTTTTTGTAGGGGAAAATTTGCAATTTATCATCAGGTTTTGGCTTTAATAATGGTATGGGTTCTTCTTTTGATTCCTGTGAGTCCAAAAAGGTACAGAAATATTTAAAATTATATTCCAACTGAAGATTATATAATAAATAACTCAAGAATCATAACAAATATAAAGAAATTGAACTTTAACTATAGAAAAGCATAAGGAAAGGGAGGGAACACTTTACTTTAAGCTTGAGATTAATTTCAAGGATAAATAAACTCTTTAACTTTTGTGAAATCCCCTTGAGAATATTCAAGGTTATTCTAGGGATATCTAAGCCAGTCAGCAGGCATTACACATCTAAGGACACTGCCGAAATTAACTAACAAGGTAAATGGGACCAATAGACAGTCATTAATGCTAACCGCAGTTAGCCACAATTACGCCAGCTGCAGCAAATCAATTTATTTATGAAAATTTGAGGCGCAGTCTGCAGTCTACAGTCGTCCTTCGTCCTTCATTGCACACGTGCGTGGCATTAATGCAAATGAGCTGCATGGATGTATGGCTGGTGGATAGCTTGGATGCTGGGCAACGCTGGGCAACGCTGGGCTACGGAATGCTCGACTTGATGCCAAATTGAATTATGTTGGATGCCAGAAAGGTTAATGAAAGAGAGCGCGCCATTCTCGCACCCGGATACCGGACACATCCACGGATTTGGATTCGGTGTCGGGGCGCTACGAATTCAGATTCAAGCTGAATTGTGATGAAGCACCAACATTGCCAACAAAGTGCTGCCGTGGGGCCACTGAGATGACCACACATAGCTGTGGCCGTGCACAGCAAGAAAAGTTGCATCAAAAACAGCACAAATAAAAGGAGCATGAAATTACATAAAAAAGTATATGTATTTCCAGATTAATTGGAAACAATTATAGACCCCTTTTTGAATCTTCCGAAAATACAATAGAAATCATTTTCAAATTATAAGTTACAAAGTTAGTTTAGAGAATATATATTTATACTTTATTTATACTTTATTTGAAGTGCAATCACAATCCTATATAAGCTTTCAATCCATGCTCTGTTTGCTCTCAGCGATTTCTCTCAGTGCATATGCGAATGCGCTGGGTTACTGGTGGTCAGCTTGCATGCAAATTGATGCTTTTTGTGTTGGGCTTTGCATTATCTTGGTCGGGGTCTCGTTTCGGTTTCGGTCTGGGGCTTGTTCTAGGGGATTCCTTCTCTTCCTTCTCGTCTGTTCTGTTCTGTTCGGTTGGGTTTGGTTTGGTTTGGTTTGGTTTGGTTTGGCAGGGACTCAATGGCTGGAAAGAAAGTTGCAGTGTAATGGGCAGTAATGCTGGCAGGAGATTCATGGCAGCAGCTGAATTTTTAAGCTAACTATGCCTGGCAAACGCTTTCTCTAGTACATGAGGTCAAAGTAATGCTTTTTTTAATTTTATTTAGCTTGCTAATGATTTATAATGGACTATCCCTCACATTTTCTATAATTTAATAATAAATCACTATATATGTAAGACACCTTTAAAATATGCCCAAAAGTATGCAATGCTATTTTTTAGGTACAAAATTCAGTACAAATTTGTTAGTTTTTTACGATAAACAATTTTCTAGCCAACTTTTGGACACTTCTTTAAAGGAAGCATAATTGTTATTTAACTCAATCCATTGGGGGCCTGTTTCAATCGATCCCTATACCAATTCATTTTGAAACGGCCGCTCATAATCCAACTTAACCTACCCCAAAACCCATCTGGCTTATCAGACTTACCCACCCGCATTATCCCGCATCAATTTAACCCACTTAATAAGTCGGCTTTTCAATCTTTTCCCTTTTTGATGGCGCTAAACCGCACGAAAAAAAAATGTATATATATATATATAACTGGAATAATAAAAAGGCAAATGAAACAAGGGAGGAGGAAAAATTCATTAAAATACGCGTGCCATATAGCACATACTTGGGCACTTATTTCAATGAACCTGGGAGCACATCATTGAGCCATTAACCGTACAAAGTGAGGCAAATCGTTTTGACTGGGCCCCAGGACCCTTTACCCCACGTGTCCCTTTTTCATCCGCCCTCCTCCTTCACAGATTTGCCAAGTAGGAGTCCAGAGGCGAACCCAAAGCCAGACCCAAACCCCAGCTGAAAGTCCAATCCTTCTTCCGAAGCCCCAAAGTTGACAACATGCAACCCGGCAGCCAAGCATTTTCCGCCTCAATTAATTAAAATGTTTTGTTTCAATGCCTGGCCAGGGGAAAGGAGGGGTTAGGGAAAACTCTGCCCTGCCTGCCAGGTCCCTCATCCTTCGCCGCGCTCGTCCTTTTCTGACACATCCGCCGTACCGCCAGTCTAGTGTAAAATGCTGATTGATATTTCCCGGTTAATAACTTGGGTCGAAGGGCTCCGCCGTTGGCTGCTTCAAGGTTTTCAAGGTCGCGCAATAAAAATTAAGTTCATCCATCATTCATAGCCCACCCACGCCCAGTGAATCCTTGCCGGGATAAGCCAAGGTAGAGACAGAGGTGGCCACCACCCCTTACTCGGTCCTGCTGACAGGCAAACACGAATAAGGAAAATAAGCAAAATGTCTTAAGATACCCTAACAAATCTTGAATTCCCACGGGTGCTGAAGGCATTAATTAATATATTTTAATATATTTATTTTACATTAAACGGAAATGCTAGCTTCCCTAAGCATAATCCTTTTCTAACAATATCGAAGCTAAAACCAATTATATGCTCGAAAAAATATGGAAAACAGACAATAAAATAAAGCCTTTTGTTATTGGAAAGACACAATGCAACTATTTTGTCATTGATATGATCATAAGGTATTTTTCCATGCCCTTAACGAGGGTATAAAAGGCAGGCAGAGGATGGCTGGCAGGATACCAGGCAGAATGGCTGGGCAGGAAGGCTAACAGGCTGGGAGGCAAAGCAGAAGGATAACGACAACAACGACGACTCAATTAGCGAGTCGAGCGCCGTATTTACATAACATTTGAAGCAAGTTTATTTAATTTAATTGTTGTCGACTTTCCGCTGAACGTCGCTCATTGTCCTGCCATGTCCACTCTCCGTCCCATTTGCCACGAAACTCCTCCTCCCGACATTTTCTCCATTTTCCCAGCCAGCTGTTATTGTTTTTTTGAAAACAATATGGCCTGGTGCCTCGTTAGACAAACCGCAGACAGGCCGAAACAAAAGGACGAGAACGACGACGACGACGACAGCAAAGTCGAGGACGAGCCACGCTGGCAGGACGCGCTCATAAGTAATCATTTTCGGTGGCAGTGAACAAAGGCCCTGCCAGCTATTGTTATTTAGTATATCCTCCTGGGTAAACTCCAAACTTCGGACCATGATCACTAATGGTCGCTCAATCATCCGTTTCCCCACGGATTCACCTATGTGTCGGCTCAAACGGGGCAAATATTTATAATATATTTAAATGCTAACCATTATAAATATAAACATATACGGTTACAATCGATAATTGATATGATCCTGATTCCAATTCCGCTTGACTGCATTATTCCAGGAAATACACAATGTCAGCTCTAGGCGGCACTTGTGACCCGCCCCTTTTTGTTGTTGGAAAGCGCCAAGTTAAGCTGCAACTAAGTTTTAAATTCTCAATGGTTCTTTATCTCAATTTGGCACATTTCGGGGCAGCAGTCTGGGGCAGAGAGCTCGTGGCTGTCGCAGCTGTCTGCCAACTGCAGAACTCGAGTTCAGTTCAGCTCCTGTCAGGCTCAGCCTCAGCCTCAGCTTCCTCAGATCCTGTCTCAGTCGCAGCCCGCAGTCCAGCACATATTCTATACACTGGGGAAAACTGACAGTGTGTATATGTGTGGTGTGTGTGTGTGTGCCTAAAAACTAGGTTGAAAAGTGAATTTCATATTCAATTATTTACGATTCTATATTCTAGAGTGCATTTTCATGAAGGAATTTCTGGTACTCCTTATAAAATAGGCACTGAAACTTGTTTGAAGTAAATGGAAATCCTTTCCAGCTACTCAGCAAGCTGGAAATTAATTATAATTCAAAGTTTTGATATTATAAAAGTCAAAAGTTGCGTTTTAAACTATTGTTGATTAGAAAGTATTTATATAAACATTAAATAAGTGTATTTAATACCTATTTAAGCAGATTAAAATATTGGTTCATCGGTTAATATCTTTCTTAAGTTCTTAAATTACAACTTTGATTCTATGCTCATAGTTTGTATGGCTTTAATCGCAGTGTAGAGCCCCTAGCAGCGCAGTCATACATTCGCGCCGGCTCTCCCACCCACTCTCATTTCGTAATGACCTTTGTTTTGATTTTATTATATACTTTTATTCGTTTTTTTTCATCTTTCCTTTTTATATATATATATATATGTATGTATATGTATTTTTGAAGTGGTCGCTGGGCAGGGAAATGCTGAGCCTTTTTGTGTATTTTGTTATTGCAGAAAATTGCGTGCGGTGCCTGAACGCAACTTTCAAGGATGCCACTTACAGCCCTGCTGCTGCGCCACATTCCCCCGCATCTTGCACTGTCAGTTAGCTAACGATGTTGCCCCCGCTTAACGTGTATTCCACTTGCCACGCCCCCTAGCCCCCCGTATACCTCCGCCCATATCCTAGACCTGACTAAAGATCAACATTCGAGTGCTACAAAACTTTTGTCATTTACGCGCCGAAAAATTTGGTCGCTGCTTCTCCTCCTCCCCCTCACTTCTCTTGGAAAATCTATGCTCCCCTCCTCTCCGCCCCCATGCGCCCCTTTTTCGCACCATCAGATGACCTCGCCGCCCACTGCCACTCCCCATTCCATTCGGTTCCGTTTCGTTTCGTTCCCCTAATTGAATTTCTGCTGCCGACGAGACGAACTGAAACTAGACACAAAAAAAAGTGTAGGTAGTGTAAGGATAAAGAAATGGTTCGCTAGCTGATAAAAACTGAAAAGTTTATATACCTTACAGAAAACATACCAATACATAATCAAAAAATATATAAAAATAGCTACAAAATATTGATATTAATTAATTGCAGATGCAAAAATCAAGGAAGAACGATGTAAGCTTATTAAGAAAATTATTCACAATTGTTTTATAAATTGTCATCAGGTAAATTGTCACATCAGGTATTTTTAAAGAAATTTAGGAAATATGTAAGAAATACATCTTTGCGGACTTACTGTAAAAATCTGAGCACAATCGTCTGATAAACTAGACAGGTATTAGACAATAAACTTGGGCATACTTCATCTCGCTCACTCACCTCAGGTAGGCAGTGGAGTCTACAACCCTGGTTTCGAACTGTGCTGGTTCAAGATTAAACATGTCTGTTTTTGTCAGAGTAACGCAGTTTCCTAACATGTTTCCTTTAAGGTTTCAATTCTTTGAATCTCCACAAAATTCAGCCTAACAAATAAGCGAATCAAATATATGTATTTTAATGAATAAAGTTATATTCGCTAAAGAATGAAGACTTTAAAATGTAACCCAAATAAATGTAATCCGAATAAAATATATTGAATAACTTTCATTTTATAACAAATTTAATTCATGTCTTAAAGAAAGATTCCCCCAATGATACCTAAAATAAATGTAAACCTAATTTAGCCATTAACTTAGTTCTTCAAGGTTTCTAGTATTTTTTTGTAGTTCATTTGGAGTTTGAGTATGTGACATGCCGTTGGATGGCAGTCACAGGGTATGCCATGAGTGCCAAATAGACTCGCACCCCTCTTCTCAAAGATGGAGGCAAACAAAAAAAAAAAAAAACGAGGAAAAAACACAGTGTACGGGGGAGAACAAAAAAAAAATGTGTAAAATTAAATGAAAAATAAACAATGAACATGGCGCAGTTGAATTGAATTGAAGAGCTCTGCTCTCTCAGCTCTTGGCAAGCTTTTGAACGGACCAGAGCCGACAAAGTGCCGAAAGAGAGAGAGAGAGAGAGGGAGGTGATGCCGTCCCTCACTAGTAGGACACTGGAAGCAGAGCGGGGGCGGCGATGATATTTGGGCATGGCAGTGGCTCAGTTTTCTTTTTTTTTTTCTGCCTGGCATGTCCCGGATTCGTTTGTCTTCGCCTCAACCCCCCGCTTTTCCTTTTTTAAACATGCTAGAGTTAAAAATGCTGACATCGTCATGGATGCTATATGAGAGATGCACTGCACGAAAATCCCCTAATCCCACCAGAATATAAGTTATTTGCTTACAAAGCATACCTTTTTCCTTAGGAAAATGATTAACTAACTTCTATTTTGTCCATAAAATTTACTTCTTTAGCTTCATTTCAATCTTCAATTGCTTTTTTTCGCCCTGAAATAGAAGGCTATTTCTATGAATTACTACACACACACAACCGTACTATGTATACACCACTTCCCGCCATCTCTCACTTACTGTGTGCCATTTCCGTTTCCGTTTTCCACTTTCCACTTGCTGGGTATTTAGTTTTGTCGCCTCCAGCACCCCTCCGCCTGCCACAAGCTCGAAGCTCGTGTAATTGTTGTACTTCGCGTGTACTTTCTGTTGTCGCTGTGATTTTGATATCCCCCACCCCGCCTCACCGCTGCTGCATGCACCATGCCCCATGTGTTGGACAAGGCAGCGATGAGTCCTCGCCAGCAACCTAATTGAGTTTCCAGTTTTAAGCTTGCCTCTCGTGTGTGCTCCACCTTTCGGCGAACGGAGTTTAGTGGGGCCTCCCCGACAAAAAAACAAAACCGACCCGTTGAATTCATTACAAGAAAAGCAGAGAGGGTAAAATTTAACAGAAATAATGATCCCGCTGATATGTGAAACGGAAGGCATTGGCTCCTCCTGCCCGCCCAGAATAATCACTCGGGCCGTAAACGATGCCAAAGCAGCACACAGTGGGGCTACAAAGAAAAATACAACAAATAAAAACTAAGCAAAGCAGGAGAAAAAAACAGCATTTAGTCAGATTATAAAATATATATATTATAGAGTAATGTATTACTTACATAAAAGTATGAAAAACCCTAAGCTTACCTTGCCATTATATTTTGTATATTTTTAATTACTCATTTATGAGCAACTAATAAATGAAATTCTTGGATATCTTAGAGACATTTTTTATAAGCTAAGGAATTATTCCACAAGAAACTCGGAGAATCAAAAGCATATATGATTAATTTAAATTTTTTTGCCAAGTATCTCTCTCTCCTGATGATATTTTCGCTTACCATTTCCATATAACAATTATCCTGCCACTGTCAGAATTTTCATTGCCATCATTAATACGCACACATACATATAATCGTAAAATTCGTACATCGTTAAGCGATTAGGAAAATCACAATACCTTCTTCCCCCTGCGCCCTTCTCGTCAAACAATCAAAGCATATTTCTGTTTATCAGTTTTCGGGGAGGACCATAAAAAAGTTGAAAATGCTGTTTAGCTTGTTGCGGCTTCTTGCTAATTAAAAGCCGGCAAATCGACGAGCATAAAAGTTGCTAATGAAAAGCTAATGGCTCAAGGAAAAGCGGTTAAGATTTCGGCTAGCAGCGCTCGGGTGGAAAATGACTGGGAAAAACCTTGGGGTGGGGAAACGGAAATTGCGGCGGGAGTTAGAAGAATTGATGACTGAAATGCTTGGCATCTGGCGTTGTCTCTATCTGTCGTTTGCATTTCCCAGCTCTCCCATCCTCTTCCCCACACAACGAGGCACATCATTATTTCGAATTTTAGCTTCAACTTTTTGCATTTCAACCGGCAGAAAAGCTACCTGCCCTCAAACAAACATCAAAGGTGATTGTTTTCCAGACGCTGATCAATGGCACGCAAGAACAATATAAAAGCAGAGCTACCGACTACTAAGTACCCAGTAAATTAAAGAACAAAGAACAATATAAGCATGTATATTCAGAATATCTTGATTAGCCTTTTATAAATGGTTTCTCTGCTCTCGCCCATACTTTCTTTTCCACAAATCACTATATAAATTATAAATTCTTAATAATTAATTGATAAGCTTACAATATTTCGAAGAGGATTTCCAACCAATAAACCCGTAAGACTTCAGGTTACCTGGATATTTAACAGGAAAGGTAACTGAACTGAAACCCAAAAACAAAAAGGGAAGGCACAAACTTTGCGAAAATAATTTGTGCAAAATTGTTGTCTGTTGTCTGTCGTCTTCTATGTGGTTGAAGCGATAAAAATCCAGGGCCCTATAAATAAGAAAGATCTCAAAGGAAGAGAACCTGGGGAGGGCAGGGACTAGGGACACACCCAAACGATTGAAAGTTGAGTCAAAAGTCAGCCTGGCGGCAAATCGAAGTGAAAGTTTGTCCCTTGGGCAATAATGATAGCTATTGAGCGATGGTTAAAACAAACATGCAAACTGCCATTAAAATTGACAAAAATTACACACGGCCTTGGAGACGTGTTCAAAGACAGTCGAAGCCATCAATAGACTGGCAACAAAGTTTGTCTCCGCTTAATCAAAGCCACGCGGAGAAGTGCAAATACGCACAGGTAACAGACGACTCGACTTTGAGATACCCGCCAGCCAAAAATTATAATAGGTAGCCATCCAAATATCTGTCATATTATTCGGCCAGCATTTCATTCTCCAAATTAGGCATTGGAATTGGAAAAGGAGATTGGACGACCTGTTGAGCTGCCATCGATCCCGATTCGATGACAGGCCGTCGTCCCGGAGAGTCGTCCGGCCAAATAATTGGCGCCGAACGCACGACAGGAAATTGCGAAAGGAAACTGAAGACCGGCAGTCAACTTTTCCTTCTCGAGACTGATTTTTTTACGACCTGAACATGAAGTTAACGAAAAAGGTTTGACATACTTACATATATATATCAATGACGTCGTCAATGCAATTGAATGGCGCACAGTGGGGTCCGTATTGAGTTATTTCGTTGTAAAATTATGAACTTTTCAACCAACTATCCTAACTGCAGAGTAATTTAAAGTTTAATTATAAAGTGTGCATTTTTTTAAAGACGTTTATGATTGATTATTTGACCAAAGTTCGAATGTGAAATACTTATCTTTTAACACACTTTTTGTGTGTTAAAAAAATCATTTTAAGAAATGCTGCTCTAAATTATAACATTATTTTGTTACATACAAGTGAATAAGTATTTTTTATAAATATAATTTCTTTCTTTTTAATCATTTATTTAGAGAGCCCCCACTGTGGAAGCAAGTTGAGGATGAAGGAAATTGCATTGGCTTAAAAAAGAAGTTCAGAACTCCGAGGAATTAATAATATTCTTAAAGGAGGATGGAGGAAATTACATGTGGGTTGAAAAAGAAGTTAATAACTTCGAGGAATTAATCATTTTTGTAGAGGCCCCACTGTGGTAGCAACTTGCGGACGGAGGAAATTGCATTGGGTTAAAGCAGAAGTTCAGAAGTACGTAGAGGAACTTATTAAAACAAGTAGCAGGAAGAGAATATATTAAAGATAATGTGGAAAAAACAATTTCCTCTTTGATTGAAGTTATAGGATAAATTCAAATCATGCACAAATACAACGATAGTAAAAATAAACACAAATTGAATACGATTTGAACAAGCACCTTAAAATAACATTTATCTGCTGGATTTAAATAATTTGTAAAATCGTACTATGCTCTTTATATTTGTGTTATTTTCTCCTTGACGCTTGCCACTTTCCGCAACGTTTTCCACAAATTTGCCAGCTCCTCTTGGTTTTCCATTGTGGTAGCTTTTCTCCATTGACATTGCTCAGTTGGCTGGATGTTAACCCACTGTTGCCCTCATTTTCCAACATTCCCAGCCCAGCTGTCACTTCTTTTATGTTTGATTTTTTCTTAACTGGGCGTGAATTCGTGAGACTCAATAAGGTGCTCAGAAACACGTTAAAATATGTTGACAGGGAAATAAAAATCATCCTTTTGGGTAAATTATTATGGGGTTAATATCAAATAAAATTAGATCTGAGTGTGGTTAAGGCATGAGTATCCTTTGCAATTGTTTTCCAGCAAGCAATAGTATTCCCAAAAAGCTAGCCTTCGTTTTTCATATTTTTTGTAAGGGTTTTTCCCCCCATTTTGGTTCCTTTTGTTGAGTGGCACTTGACAAAGTTATGACAGAGCCGCAGGTGCACCCAGAATCTTAGCAATGATACAGATGGCTCTGAATTCGGGAATTGGGCAGGAGGATGAGCTGACTGGATCCTTTTCCAGTCGGTTATGGCATCAAAAGGAGTCGCAGCGCATCAAATATGAGAGGTGTGTCGTATAAATACTGAATTTAAGTCAACTAAGTTTGTAATAAATAGAAAATATTATAGAACGTTATAGAAATATATACAAATGCAAGTAAGTAATATATATTTGAAAATACTCAGCTGTACAAATTATATTTTCATTAATTTTGAACTCGGTTTCATTTGATTTACAGCATTTTCTCCCTCTCCTCGCTGACCTCCACTATTTTCTCTTTGACCAGAACTGCATAATTTATGAGAATATATAAAAAAAAAAAGAAAAGACCTCCCAACAAATTGTATCAAACAGGCTGCCATAAGAGAGCCTCCTTTAAATTCCCTCTATTAACCAATTCCCCTTTCAACGACCTTTCCTCTACTCCTGCCTCGTGATACAAAAAAAAAGAAGAAAAATAAGGAAAGCCACCAGCACCAGTGGGACTCCTTTCGTGGATGTGGAACGATAAATAAATAAATCAAAGGCATTTAATTTCATTTTTGAAGGCAACAGAGGCGAACCACACGCAACTGAACTCTGACCTCTGCTCCCTGCCTTTTTCCCCCCCATTTACTCACCGTAAAAAAAAAATGCGTCACACACGTGGCGTATGCGTAATCTGGCCTAAGAGTCGACGGGAGCTAAGCAGATACGTGAGCAAAAAATAAACATATTTCCTAATAAAATACATATAAATAATAAATAAATATTTCCACCAATTAAAGTTAATTCCAGGTTATCTTCTTTTTCTCAAAAATAAACATCTTAAATAGAATATAAGAATAACAGGTTAGTTAACCAAATTAAGTTGATTTTTAGTTTATTTTGGTTTGATATAAGTGAAGTATCTCTATTGATTTAAAAGGACTATTAACCTTATTTAGTTATGTTACATTTCTTCCTGTGTTTTTGAGGGGTGAAAGAGAAATCAGTAACAAAAACTTGGCCAGAAGGTAGGCCAGTCAAAGACGGCTAAGGCAGGCGAATGTCCTGATGAGCAACTTCACTTTGACGCCTTTGTCAATTTGTTCACCTTCAGTCCGCAATTGAAGGGCGAATCCAGCCAGAAGGACGAAAAAAAAAACGGAGATTGGGCACAGATTTCGCAAAAGGCGGAAGGAGTCCGCTCTGTACGTGCCACGCCCCTGGTCTCCCGCCCCACCCTTCGTTTTCTTTTTCCGCTGAACTAACCGAGGCCGACCGCCGTTCGCCGTTCGCCCTGTTGACTTTTCTATCAGGTGGCAATTTATTTAACTGTGTTTGAATTCCAAATTCTCCGCCCGCCTTGAAAGCCGACGAGAAAAGGTGTGGAAATGAGAGTGGCAGGTAATCCACATTAACAGGTTAATGGATCTATTTACTTTTTCATAAACTTCACGGTTCGCCCAAGAGCTGCTTGTGCGGATTTCGTTTTGAAGTTAATAGATCGATTAGTTGAGATGAAAGTGGTCGAGAGATGCGAAAGATTTAGAGGAGGATTTCCGTAATTAGGTGGCTGTGTTTCTGCTTTATTTTATATAAATACGAGGCTTTTCCACTTCAACTTTAAACTGTCTACTTTAATACTTAAATATTGAAGAAGAAACACCAATGTGGCACCTCTGGTTTACAAGTTTAAATACTTTTTGTGCACTTTCCCCTGTCACCTATATTTCTTTATATTAAATATTACTTTTTTCGATATTTAAAATTGATTTATAGCTGCTTTTTAGAGGGGCAAACCTGTTGGTGCAACTACTGAACGGAATGAGACCAATTTTTAGAAGCGAGGCCTCCATCGGTCCTGTCCGAATGGCGTACATTTAGCTATCTGCCTATTTGATTGAGTGACAGCAGACGAGGTGGCAAGAGGGCACTGAGGAAGGGGCAGCTTCGCTCATTCAACGTGTCTGTGTGACTTTTGCTCTGCCCACACACTCACACATACATTTACACACATACCGCCTGACAGCTCTGCCCCCTCCTAGTGCAGGCATGACAAATGTCTGGGACATTTCGGCACACTTGTCAGGACGCAAAGCCCAAAAGCCAATTCCCCTGGCACAACGCAGAGAAATGAAGAAACTCGCCCAAGACACAAAATAAAACGAAAAATGGGGTAAATGCCCCTTAGGTAGGTGATGGTGGCAAACCTGGGAATACCCTGGACAACACAAACGGCAACTTTAAATTGTTGTAATTCGAAAAAATATAAATTAAATGTAAATCCAAACATCCTATTAATACCAGTTGGTGTTAACCTTTAAGAGCTTAAAATTGAAGAAGAAAAGAAGTTAGTTTGGGGAAACCAAGCAATAAATGTTGCTGATATCCTATATTTATGACTTCTTAATGGAAATAATAATTGTAACAAGATGTAATCTTCCCTCCGGCTCGAAGGACTATAAAGATAACAAAAATATAAGTTTAGTTCTTGTAAGACTTTGAAATTATTTCCAAAAGTATTCCACTTATATAGAAGACATGAGAATCGGTTCTAAGTCTTATCTTTGGCTCATATACACAGCCAAATGATCGTATATATCTAATATTATGGTTCGCATGAATATAACCCCTTGAAAGAGTATCAGAGGACATGAGCCCTCAGACTTTCTCACATGTTGTGGCCGCTACATTCTCCCATTCATTCCAGTTACTTTTCTGCCACTTTCCTCATTCTTGCGTCTTCCTTCACAAATTTTCGTGTAATTTCTTTTTCTTTTTGAATTTTTTGTTTTGAATTTTTCCCCGACTTCACTTCCTTCTTGGCGGTTGCAGATTTTCGCATTCCGTTTGATTGTCCCCGAGAAGGGTGGCAGGCAGAAAAGTTGACTCGTGACTCGTTGAAAAATGTAAATTATAATTTCCACTAATTTGGCACCGAGCTAAGAGCCTTAATAAGGTATATATATAAGTGCTTGACGCACTCTGGATACATATGTATAAGGAAATCGATTAGGGTTAGGCGGAATTTTAATAGCCATAACTTGCGCCATCATAACGGTCATTATCCCTGCACCCCTTTCTGCACTATATATTTTTGTATGCTCTCTAGCCACGCCCCCACAACCGAGTGCATTTTTCCGCACAGTTTTCCGCACTCATTTCCGGCGCTTTTCCCCCCCTCTTCCTCCCCCTCTCTCAAAGCGATGACGCTGCAAGCCGGAGGAGTCATTAGCCCGGGAAATATTGATGGCCGCCATCGACTAGTCATATATCACAAATTACCGAAGCAATGGTGGGCAGGGACAGGGGAAGGGGTAGGGGAAGGGGAAGGGGAATGGGGGGGGGGGTTAGGTGGCACTAGCATCAGGGGGTTAATGGCGAAGCCCGATGGCTGACAATTTTAAGCCCCGGCAAAAACGGAAGGCTAATTATTCAACGTCAATTGGCATAAATAATGCTGCTAAAAGAGTAGCTTGAATAGAGCAGGAACAGCGACGGGATCACAAGTACAATCGATGCTTTGCCTTATAAGGCCGGACAGGACTTAACCCCTTGCACACCACCTCTACCTTCAATTAACCCCTGGCTGCCTGGCTGCCTGCCTGCCTGACTGCCTGCCTGCCTGGCGTGACATAATTACGGGGATTGGCGTGGCGATAGAGAGAAGTGCAAGAATATGCAGCTCTCGCCCACTCGGCATTATTAATTCATCAGAAAATCCATCATCAAAGGAATGAAGAAGGTTGAGTCTGGCCATGCTGGGCAGTGGGCGTGGCACATGTTGCAATGTGTGCGTAATTGATGTTTAGGGCTGTACTGATGATGATGATGATGATGATGGTGATGGTGCCGCAGCTCCATTCTGCATATTTAAGCTACGTAACTTTTCGCGTAACGGCACTGAATCTCCAAGAAGTTCAAGGAATTCGTGGCTAATATCTTAACTGTAAGTTAAGGCAATCGTGGTTTGTCTCCTTAACTGTTATCCTTTGACCGACACTTCGAATTCCGCTTCTTTATCCTGCAAATCAAAGTAATCTGGACATTGCTTATGTTGTGGTTAAGCTGAATTCTATTTCTATTTGGGATTACCAAGTAGCGTAAACACCTTTATTCGATGCCAACGCAACTGCACAATTTCGCTTAACCCCCACTTGCCCAGCGCCTCTGGAGAGCTTAAGCGTCCACGCACTTAGCGGCCGCCCCGACGAGTTGTTAAAAATTTTATTTCTAAAGTGCTGGAAAATGGGCGAGCGCCAGTTGAATCGGCCAGCCAGCCAGCCAGGCAGCCACCCAGCCACCCAGCCACCCAGCCACCCCGCCGCTAGACCAAGTCCCCATGCTAGCTGATTCGCAGCAAGAATTTTGGCCATGAGTCTGCCCTTTGCCCCACCGGTGGCCCCTTTAATCCATTGCATGCCTAACCACAAAGAACTTTTCGCTCCAAAGTCGCTGCGGCAATCAAGTGATGGCGGGGTGAATTTGTTCAACGCTGGAAAAAAAAAAGAACAAAAAAAGATTTCCACCAATTCTATATATTCCCTAAGTAAGAATATTAAGTAAAGTATGTAAATATTAAGTTGATATATGAGCTTTACTTATAAGAAGTGCTCTTGAGTTAGTAATCAGCTGAATAAATGATTAACACAGTAAATAGTTCTTAAAATAATATAAAAATAAATAATACAAGTATAAAATGGATATACAAAGCAAATAAAGCTTATAATTTAAATTAAGATATAAAAAAACAGTATATTTTCCTAATGGAAGTGCGATTTTACAGCAGTTTATCTTTCCACACGAAACGTGACGCTCTCAAATTAGTAGCTAAAGCATATTAGACTTCAAAAAAAGCAATTTCTTCATTTTAATTATAGGTTTTAGAACTCACAACTACACGACTTTGCCATAAGCTCTTATCTCTGCAAATTAGAATTTGTTTAATAGTTCGTTTCCTTCAATAAATAACCCCAGTCTGTGTGCGTCGAGGACAGTCTTCAAGATGGGCATTCTCTTCGTGGTTCTTATCCTTTTCGGTAGCTTGGCGAACTCCCTTTCTCGGGATAAATGCAACTTTGAAAAGATTTACACTGAGGTCCTCCGATTCTGCAGGGGCTCTGACTATTCCGGTTGCAGTGGCGACTTAAATGTAAGCAGAACCCCAAATATTCCTAGATTACCGACTAACCTGAAAGGAGAATCTTTGCAGAACTTTTCCGTCTTCCTCAAGAGTTTCCTGAACAGCACTGAGATCTTCTGCAATTTGCGTCGAATTAAGGGCTATTGTAAGTCTTGCTCCATAAATGCATCTTCGTGGAATGATTTGGTCGCTTCGGAGGGAAATGTGACGAATACTACAGGAAATTCAACTACTGCCAACGAAAATAAAACTACCACAACTGAAGCACCAGCTGCCGCAAAATGAGCTCCAAGGAAAACTCCAGCTGTAGACGAAAAAATCCATAAAAAAATAAACTAAACAGAGTCTCTCAACGGAGTCTTCTTATTGTTTATATGAAATTTTTAATAGCTCCGTTTGCAAACATTTTTTTGTACTATTTTCGATATTATTGATTGAATAAAGCATTCTATAATCCAAGGCAATCCTTAATCGTTTCTTATTCATTTTTATACCCATTTTAATTGCATTCATATTTTAAAATAGAAGCTTTTCTACTTCTATTACAAAATATTTAAAAATAAGATAGGAACATATTTTGTATCAATTAGGCAATGCTTCCTATTAGCAAAATTTTAAGCAGCAGCTATATTAGTATATTTTCTATAAGCAAAAGTAGTGAAAAGCTCTTAGAAGTCTGTGTATTTTTGAACAACTTCTATATAGATATATTAGTCTGTAGGCGGAACATTCTACTTCCCGTTTATTTAATTATTTATTTCTATAATTATATGTATTTATTATAATAAACCGATGAAGTAAAACCTTCCCTTGTACGTTTTTTCATAGATCCCTTATCTAAAATTATAATTTAAGAAAAAAGAAAACATTTTCAATAAATAAAGCAATTTTTTTTAACCACAATAGCGACAACTCCCTCTGCTATGTTTTTGTTATTTGAGTTCCTAGTTGTAAACTTTAAAAAGGAGGCAGGATCGCCATTTGGGTAATGTTTTAGATATAGGATTATTTAACTTGGAAGTAGATCAGAGCTGTCAGAGTTGAAGTCCCCAGATATTATCTTTTACTTACTTACTTTATTATCATATACTTTTAATTAACCCTTTATCTACGAGTATCACCCTTCATTATTAGATATCTATATCTATATGGACACACGATTCGTATTGGATCACGACCTCCAGCCATCTCTAATCTCGAAACTTTCCTGTATAAATACAGTGTCTTTAAGCTACTGAAAATCACTTCGAACTTCGAACCACACTTTCAAGCCACGATGAAAATCTCCGTATTTGGTCTTGCCTCTTTGGCGGCTCTGTTCTGCTCATTGCAATTGGCCACATCGGCTGTAAGTTTACCTAAAGGCTGTACAAATAATTATTAATAATCAAATCATTTACATATTTCAGAGCGTCTTTACTTTTCCGTGCAATTTTTGGCCGTATTCATCAACCAAATATTGCAAAGAATTCCCAACTCTTGGCTCTGGAATTGGAAATGTAGACACTGCACCGGCCGGAAACGGAAGTGGAAATGGAGGTGGAAATGCAACAGCTGCAGGATCTGCAAATGCAACGCGATCTCTACCCTTGCCCTTGATTAGCAGTTTGCCTGTGGCTCTTCCTTTGATTTGAGGGATCAGCAAAGCTGCCTAAAAAAAACCCCTTTACTGACCTTCTGGCATGCCAGTTTTTTTAAATATATTTAACCACCAAGCATTGCAATTAACTTTATGTATTTAATGGGATAGAAAAATATAGGGACATTCACATATTTCCAAACAAAGAAAGAGAGCTCTGAAAAGAATATGATTTTGGGCTGAATTTCGGTTTAATTGCGTAGTAAATAAATTATTTTATATATTTAATTATTTCTTAATGCTGGGTTTACATTTTTTTAAATATACTATTCATAAAAAAGAACACAACGAATTTAAAACATGCTCTAGCTAACATAAATTTATATTTCTTTATATTTATTTATATTTCTAATTGCAAAAATCCATAAGTAATCATCAAATCAACATAGCACCTTGCTCTGAATTCTTTTTAATAGTTTGTGTAATTAAATATTATATATCTTTAAAATTTCTGGATCATTCCACTTAGTGAAGAAGTTATTAATTTGTTAAAGAACAAACTGAAACGGCCCCACTGTGCGGTCTCGTCTGGATCGGCGTGTGGGCAGCGCTGAGGCTGAGGTTTGAGGAATCTGGAAAGGGTCGGCTGGTTGTGGCTGGTTGGGTGCAGCCGCATCAGGAGCTCCTTGGTTCCGTTTCATCCTGGGCTGCGCTTGACTTTCCTTTTCCCATTTGGCTCTCGCCTCAACGAACTCTTGGATTTTCTCAGATTGTGTAGCGTATCGCTTTCTCAAAGAAAACATAAACGTACGACGTACCTTGTCTCTAAACTACACCTTTGGGAAGGCTAAACTTATATTCAAAAATCTCCAATTTCCTTTTAATATATATTTTCTTTTCAAATATTTCTATATGATTTATGTATTTTTATGTTACCATTTTTTTAGGGAAGGTCATTTCGAGGTTCGTTCTCGACCAACTTAAATCTGGCTACAAGGTTTTTGGGATAGCCAAGGCGTCCCCTGCTGCCAGGTCGTACTTTCACTTTGATAGCCAGTTTGGAGCAGTTTTGAGTGCTCCAGCTACTGGTCGTGCCCGGGTACGGTACGTTCATATTCATTTATCATTGATAAGAAACATAATCAAGGAAATGAATGAATGCCAGACTGAGCAAATGAATGAATGAGAGTGAGTGTTGGCGGATGGGTGAGAGCCCGCCGGAGAGATGGACGTCGACGACGATGACGACGGGTCTCTCTGGCTTTCGCTGGGCTTTCCCTTCGTCGTCATATACCAAAGTGAGTGCACCGCTAAGCGCAGTTGACTTGCATCCCTAAGCTTGACTAACGCCATGTGGCAACTGTTTCTAAATCCCCCGCACATCATTCATCTCCATTTTCCAGCTATACTCTGCCCCCCTGCCCTTCCCCATCACAACCGCTTTTCCTCGCACACAGTTTTTGCCACATTCCTGTGCGGTTTTTCCCGTCCGCCGACGTTCGCTTCTCCTGTCAGAGTCCTTGGTCCTGACAAGGTCTGCGCCAGTATCTCGTTCAACTTGAGGCGCCGGAATGTTGCAAGTGCCAGCATCGGAGGACGACAGGCTACCGTTGATTGATCCTTATCACAGTTTTCACTTTATCGCATAATCCCATCGATATCCGCCTCAATATCCCCGTAACAGTTTATATCGAGTATGGAAAGAGTGAATTACACAAATTAATAAACAACAAATTGCTATAAGCTAACAGTGGGAAGAAAAAAGGATGAAATCCCTTAAGTAATATAGCCGGTAAAGTGTGTGTCCTTTTAGCAATATTAGGTATTCCACTTAAGTAGGAATTTCCCATCGATTAGTTATATTTTTAGGGATTATTCGTGCATTTCCAGAAACCTAATTACCCGATGAACGAACACGCGCAATAACGTAACGAACGAGGGCCAAGCCATGCAAAATTCACGAGTCGATTCATCGGCCAGAGGAGGTGAGTCAGGAGGTCACATGTGCTGCTGCCGAAACTGGTTAAAAGTCAATTAGTCTAATTGCCCGAAATGCAATGAATGTCAATTTTAATGAGGCCACTGCGCAGCGACAACCGCGGACGCGGACGGAGATGGCCAGAGTGGGCTCTCGTTCCGGTCTTCTTTTTTTTTTGTCACCTTTTCGGAGGCTCTCGCTACTATCTTTCACCTGTCAAAGGGAAACTGACGGCAGGTTCTTGTCATCATTTCCACTCAAAATCAAAACAAAGTAAAAATAAAATAAAAGAATCCAACAAACAACGAGGCAGCCAACAGACATAAGCAAACTTAAGTGAAGGCAAGCTGACAAATGTGTGGAAATGCCTTTGAGTAGCAAATACCCTGCAGCTAGAGAAATGCATGGGGAAAATGTGGAAAAATTACCTTACATTTTCAGGAATATTTACCTTCAAAGTGAGCTAATAAAAAAAGTAGTTTGTATATGCAAAAATGCTTACAATATTTACTTTTACTGTTGCAATAGAAACTTACTAACATGTCGTGGCACAATTTGTTCTCTTTGGATCATTTTCATGTTTCTATTTAATTTTTTATTCTCCATATAAATAAACCCAAAAAAAAAACTTATATTTAAGAATAAATCAATTTCAATTTTAAACTTTAAACTTTAAATATATAAATATATTTAAGCTTTGTTTTCTGCCAACGGAAGTGCTCGAAGTGAACATTTCCGGGGCACAGCACGTGTTCAGCCAAACAGGACAAAGCTGAGGCGGGTGGGGAAGGACGTGAATAAGAACGAGAACAAGCGCAGAAGTGAAAAAGGACACTCGTAAACTTTGCACCTCACTTGCTAATGTGGCCAGCTTAGGGACAGGAGAAAACTGACAAAGGTGAACGGCAGGAGGAAAAAAAAAGGCGAAAGATGCTTTCAACATATTTTGTTGGACTCTCCCCGGCAGGGGAGTGTCAAAGTTTTGTACTCGATTTTTTTTTACTGCTGCTAACCTTCCCTCCCCCCCTTCTGTATGCTTATAAGCCGCAATTAGAAAGGTGAAAGATGGCCAGGAAAAAAAAATGGGGAGTCGAACGAGTCGTAGTTAAGTACTGACGCGTCAATTAATTACCCCAATTCAGTTGAAAATTTGATGTAAAAAAAGAGGAAAGTAAAAGGAAGGAGTTAGTTAAGTGCCAGGAATTAGCAACAAAAAGTTCAAATGTATTATAATTAAGGAAGCACAACAATTTTACTTGCAATTTGCAAGCTCAAGAATAGAGAAAACTTCAAATGTCGATCAATAAAAGTAATTAAATTCAAGAAAAAAACGGAATTAAGCAATTTAACAAATAAAATTGTATGGACAACCATTTAGTTGGTTTTAAACTATTTAATTTTTGAGGCTACAAGCTACTTGTAAAATATCCTTGCATAGAACACATAAAGCCCTCAAATATAGGCAACAATTTGGTTGCTCACCAAAAACCAAAACAAAGGCACAAATGGATGCGAAAATAACTAAAATAAAAAGAGAGTGTGGTGTGGCAGGCAGACACACCCGAGAGGAACCGACCAGGGTTAGTGGTAGATTTAGAAACGCATAAATTATGCACTGTAATTGAATTAAAATCAATTTTTGCATTCGTGCGCACAGAATGCATTTAGCCAGGGATCAGATGCAGCTGCTCCGGATTCAGATCCGTGTCCGGGTCCGTGTCCGGCTCCATATACTTCCATCCATTTCCATTTTGCGCACTTATTGCCAGCGGTCCGTAGCGGGATATTGGTGGGTGCACTGGGGTCAGCGGTAACAGCAAGCAAACAACATAATCAATGGATTGGTCAACGAACAGATTCCCCCTCGCTCTCTATCTCTTTGCCTCCCTCATCGGCCATAGGCTAATACACGCACTCAGCCAGCGAGCCGTCAGCACCACTCCGCCACCTGACCAATGAAGGACACACCGGAAAAATGTATGTTGCTTCCAGCTGATTAAAGCATATTTTAAATAACCAACAAAATACAAGACAATATACAAATAAGATGCGTAGCGCCATAAAATATATTCAAACTCTCTTTGAAGATTATTGAAAAGGCGGAGAGGGAGAGAGAGAAAACGCTTTCGAGAGAGAGAGAGAGGATCTCTTTTATGCATACAACTCATGCATTCTAGATCTGCCTGCCTGAAAACGTTCTAGCTGGTGCCAATATTTTAATATAATAATTATATTGTAATATAATATAATTAATAAGAAATAATATTATAATGTAATAATCATAAAACATAATATAATAGAATATATATATATATAATATATATATAGTAACCATAAATTTAAAGACCTAAGTCATGTCTCGTGTGTTCGACGCATCTTATTTATTTTATTCTCTCCTATTTTTTGCTACTAAAAACATAGCTACTCTATGATTTCTTGCAGTGCACAACCATCGCACGACCAGCATTCATTTTTCAAGCCAAACTTTGACAAATTGATGCTGGCCAAGCTCAAAATCGATTCGGCGGGAATGGAGATAGTGAGGGATTGTGTGTGGGCTCATCTCGGACATCATCACATCACTGCGGCTAATTATTACTTTTTTACCTTGACCACGACCTGCGGGCGGGCCGGGTATGAGGAATCCGGGCCAGATGAAGCCACTCTGACAGTCGCTGATAAATCAATGTCAAATGGGTGTTTGCAGTGGGTGGGTGCGTTTGCGTGGGAGGTAGGGAGGTGGGTTAGTGGGGTTTGGCCGGGGCATGAACAGGGATTAAAAGCGTCGCTGACCAAAGAACGAGCATGGGCATGAGTGCATTACGTATGCCCGGTGTGTGGGCTAATTTGATTGAAACACACATAATTATACAACTAAGTTACGGCTGAAACGGATGGAACATGTCCCGAACGAGTCCGGGGGATTAGATTTGCGCCTAAGCCCCTGGGAGCCAGATTGGGTGTTCATTTTCCGGTGGGATTCGCAGGAGTCATGAGTTGTTCTCATTAGCATTCATGCTTTCACGTTTTCAAATGGCAGGATGAAAAACAATGAGGCTCTAATTATTTTCTATTTATGAACAAGCTACCATAAACCGGATAATTCAATTTCTTCAATCAAATCATTTTTAATATTCCCTTAAATGTTTACAATTAAGAGGATTATGGCAACCATATTATAAACCAATGCTTGTGCCTTTTGTAAAGCAAGGTCTGCTCAAAAAATAAAAGCCATATGGCTCGAAGTACCAAGATTTCTTTTTATAACTTCAAGAAATCAAATAAAAACCTATGATAATTCTTTCAAATGCAATAAATCCCATACACTGTGAGGCTTTCCAATAAATTGCCTTTATTAATATTGTTTTTGTGTTCGTACAGGATTCGTTATGTTTGGCCGAAATCAAGTAGGCGCCTGCATTTATTTTCAAATTGATTATTTCGGAATACATTTATTATTTTAATTATTTAACACGCGGCTAGTATTTCGAGTTTGTTTTTTTTTCTCTCCCCCAAAATACATACAGACACACAGACTGAGGATTTCACGCATCGGCATGTTTTAGAATATCCTTTGTCATTTTCCATTTCCCTTCAGCAACAGTTCAATAGTGGTCTCAGAGACGTACATATACAAATTCAAAGGGTATATCCGATTTTTGGTGCATTTTTTCAACGTAAAATTATTCAAGCTGTGCATTCGGAGGAAGCGCCACTTGTGGAAGCGGCGTCTTTTCGGTCTGGACACCGCCGACTTTCGGTGAGCACACCGATCGCGGCTCAATATGAAGCCCGAGCAGCTGAATCGCCTGATCAGGACCAATGGCCGAATGCAGCCATGGTTCCTGCGCAACACCAGTGAGCTCTACGACAGTGCCGTCCGGTCGTATTACGGACGTGGCCCCTCCACCATGCCTTACAGCTCCCGTAAGTTCCCCCTTAAGTTAATTTCTAAATTAAATAACTTTGAATATGATTTAATACATTCGTAATTTCCCATCTATTCTGCCAATAATCGGTATTTTAATTAGAAGCATAATCTCTCTCTTGGCTAGATTGATTCGTCGGCTGATCTCCATAATGCTCTTTTAATGATCCCTTTTGCTTGCCCCAATTTGCAGAAATCGGGCAATCTGGCTCGGTACGCGTGGCGGAGAATGAGAGTCCGTTGAGGAAACTCACCAAGGCGGAACAAAAGCTGGCCGATGAGTATCCACGCACCCATCGCCTGCAGACGGCCAGGATCGCCTCTGGCCAGCGGCTGCCCACGGTTATGCAGGCCAGCCACCAACGTTCGATGTCCCGGCCTTGCGGTGGCGCCCATCCGTACTCCGTTTTCGGTGGGTTGAAGATGGGCGGTGACAGTAGCTCTATTAGCTGCTCCAGCGCCAGCAGTGAGCCCAGCCAGCACAGGCTCGTAATGGACAACTTGCCGCGCTGCCTGCGCAAGAGCCGGGCGGCTGCGAGGAGAGAGCGCAAAAGGACGGAACGACGGGTGAACAGGGCCATCAACTTGGGCAACGGTCACCAGTTGGACCTGGACATGGGATTGTTCAATGCCCGATCCCTGAGCGTGCCGCCGCCCTCGGGCCTTGGCATGGGCAACACAACCATTTCCAGTCTGATAATGAGACAGATGCCGCCTTGCCGCAAGCACCACATGAAAGCCATCGAAAAGACCACTCTGGCCAATGCCGTTGCGTTAATGCCACGCGGAGAGGGCGATGCCCTGATGACCGTGGACGCGACGCTTAAGCGCCAGATATCGGTGATAGAGAAGGGGCAGCGAACTAGCCCTGAGTTGGGCCCGCATCTGTCGACGGGCGGCGGAAGCGGCAACGGAAATGGTAGCCTGATCCATAATCCTCCGAATATGCGCTTTCGCTTCCATGGCTTAGGTGATCGCACCAAGCAGTTCGAATACATCCAGTTCGCCGATGGACCAGTGACCAGTTACGCCTTCGATCGCCGTCAACATCGAGGTGCCAGCAACACCACCAACGTCTCGACCTACAATAGCATCGAGAATAGCACCAATCGTGGCCAGAAGAAGCAGCCGGCGCAATTGCGGGTGCCCAGCGTCCACAATGTCCTGCATGCGAACCACAGACAGAGGAGTCGCAGCCTGGAGCCGCCTAGAGCTGAACTATTGATGCCCCAGGCATTGCCCCAGGCACTGCCGTTGCCACTGCCAACCATGGAAACGACACGAAGCACGCGGGGATCCAGTCTGGAAATTAGGTCACGCACAGCCTTAACAGCACGAGGAGCCCCTGTGAGAAAAAAATCTGGTAAGGAGGCACATCTAATTCGTATTTCCACTCTGGTTTTTCATATTTTTCATCAACATAGGACTTGCAAAGCCAACCTTTACCGCAACCAATTCTAAAGCTAAGATGTCATCGAAATTGTCAGTCAAGGGAGTGGAAACTGCAGAGGGCATGTCCTTAAGAGCAGAAACTCCACGATTTCGTGCGAATTGGCAAATGACTTCGCGAACAGCAAAGGCAAGCTTACTGGCAAAGAAACCATATGAAAACGATACTAAAGAATTCCGGGGATCAACTGATATTCGAAAATCGAATTTAAATTCTGGTGCATTTAAAGATATTAATGGAACATCAAAGGACACTAATTCGAGATCATTTTCAACGGCCAAATTACAGTTCCGACGATCATCAGTAGATGGGTCATTTAAGGGAGATTCGGGAGCAGCATTATCGGCAGCCTTTGCCAAAGAATTCAGCTCGTATCCCGCCCACAACGAGCCCGCTCGTGCCACCTGCGCTCCCGTACGACGAGTCCAGCTGCAGCAACGTAGCGTAGAAATGGATTCATCAAATGAGGATTTGGCCCTCTGCCTTATGACTGTCAAACGCAAGGTAAAGCCAAAAATTAAGACACTACTGGAGATGCCAATGGCGAACAAAATGAGCACCAGCCAGGTGAGACGCTCCAGCCATCGGTCCTTCTACCAATCGGGAAACCAAGAGGACATGTCGCCCCGGCATAAAACTCAACACAAGCAACAGGAGTTAATGGAGAGGGCGGAGAAGGAGACGGAGCAGAGGGAGCAAAATCTGGATAGGCTGAAGTGGTCGCACGGCACCAGGGCCATCACTGTTCCGTCATCTCAGCCGGAAAAACCAAAATCCAAGCTTAGTGGAACGGGTCAGCTGCTGGCAAAGCGTGCCTCGCAGGTACCTGGCTATAAACTAAGACTATGGAAATGAATAAGATGTGTAACGCCACTTTGTTTTTCCTTAAAATGTAAGCGCGTTGTGCAACTTATTCATTTACACTCTTTTTTTTGGAATTCAGAAACATAGTGAAGTATCGTTTAACTTAAACGTTAAAAGAGTACTAAAAATATCCATATTTTCTGCCATACATAGTATAAAGAAAGACAATATATATAAATTATTAAGATGCGTAACGCCATACGGTCTCTTTTTTATTGTAATATATGTGCGTTACGCATCTTAATCATTTTAACGGTTTTAAGCCGAAATCAGTGGTCATTTGTATACAAACGCTTACAGCATCGGTGTTAGCAGAGCCCAGGCAGAGGAACTTAACGAGTCTGTCAGACGCCCGCCACTAAATTAATTATTAATGACATATAGTTACCTACAATATTAGTATAAATTTCAGGTAATGGCATACAAGCGTGCCTTCCGCACCACGCATCCGATGCTGAAGGCAGAGATCCTGCACCGGCAGGCGCAGAATCTAATCAAGCTCAAACCGAAATCGACACCGAACTGGAGTTCGGAGTCGAGTTCGCATTCCAACCAGCAGACAATCCAACCGGATGATGTACGACCCATCCAGCAATCGAGGCTGCAGAGCCGCCAGGGACCGATTCCGGCGACCAGTCGGACAACGATCCGTCCCGGACGGAATGGGGCCTTCGCGACGGAGGATGGGACATCAGGGAAGGGAGGAGCCAACGGAACAAATGGATTTACAGTAAAAGCAGTAGGTAAGTGTTAGCTCATTTTTTTCTACTGTTAAGTAGAACGCCCTGCTAACGCCCTGGCATTGCAGCAGCTCCTGTAACGGCAACCTTAACAGCGGCCGGAACGCGAACAATAGCAGCGTCGACGACGACGTCGACAGTGAAGCCAGCGTTCATGCAGAAGGCACAGCTAACACAAAGAAAACCAAGCACAAAGGGAGCGGTGTCAGGAGCTGTGACTGCGACAGCAGCAGAAGGAGAAGGAGGAGGAGGAGGAGGAGGACAAGCAAGAAGTGGAGGGGGACGAAAAGCGGCTGGGGGGGCAACAAAACAACGTCAAACGACTCCGACGCTGACCGTGCAGCAGCAGCAGCAGCAGCACTCGCGCTACGACAGCGGTAACGGGAATTCGCTGATTGGCTTTCGCCGCGAAGCGGCCAACCGCTCGGCATCAACGCAGCTGCAGCGACGCGATGAATCCGAGCAGCAGCAGCATCGCCCACATCAGCGGCAGCACCAGCAGCCTCAGCAGTCCCAGCGCCGCCAGTATCAATTTCAAATCCCCCCCTGGCGACCCAGCTACTGAGTGCCGATCGTAACGAAATGTTGCTAATAAATAGATTTATCTTTTTAACAGTTAGTAGTGAAACAAGCGATGTATATCGCTACACATGTGTAGTACCGTTCGTAAGCAGAGTGTAAAACGATAGAGAGAGTGTAATAAAATTAAAAGCCCTGAAAAGGGGTATTATAAAACGTATCTCCTATCGATATATCGATACTTTCACTCAAATTCTCTAATTTCTCCCGTTAGAGATACGGTTGGGCTGTGGGGGCGATGGTAATACAAAATTCAGCTGTAAACAATGTGGGAAAAGTGGACAGCAGTAAATTGGGTAACTGTAAGTTGTGGGTGGTAGTGGACAGATTACAAGTGGTGGACTAATGGCTACGCCACCTCCCCCCAAATGCTAATTTCAATACAGAACGAGGCACACAGTCCGTCTGCCGACTGTACAGATACAAGCCAACCATTTCCCCCTCACCATTTTCCCGTATCAACAACACAGCATTAATTTTTCATGCAGATTTAACCGTTACGTGACAGCACCAACAAACGTTGCCGGAGTGACAGTGGAACTTTTTTACAGAAAAGGAGAAAAAGCGGGAACATAATTCTTATTGTATAATGAAAATTCTGTACTATTAGTATTTATTAAAAATAATATTTA
This sequence comes from Drosophila kanapiae, assembly GCA_008042475.1. Lineage (NCBI taxonomy): Eukaryota > Metazoa > Arthropoda > Insecta > Diptera > Drosophilidae > Drosophila > Drosophila kanapiae. The sequence continues at coordinate 16,491 of VNJM01003479.1, read as the reverse complement.
AAATAAACTGTAGGAGTGTGATGCAATTAGGGATGACAGAAAATATCAATATATCAATACTGTATCGATATTTGAGGAGAAAGTCGATATATAAATCAATATTTTAATGTTGCTTTATGTGCATGTGCAATAAATCGGTATTATATATATTATATCTGAACAATAAAAATAATTGCAATAGCATTTACCGACTATTTTTTAATAATATCGATATTTTAATGTTAATTCCGATATTTTCAAAGCATATATAATCGGAAAAAATAAACATACATTTACAATAACATATCTTTTTCAATAATATTGATATTTTAAGGTAAAATGTGATATTTGTCTGTACATCTCTTTGGCCACACTGCGTATGAGTGATAAAATATCCCTGTTTTTATCACGTATACGCAGTGTGGCTGTACAAGTATCAGGCACCAACGCTCGCTGGAGACATACGCATCAACCTGTTAGTTTTAGTTACCAACCAACTTGACCACATTTTGGTTCCACTGTCTCCCTCTGTGCGACCCACTGTGTATCAATGTCAAACGCTCAAGATAAGCGCCGACAACAAAAACAACAACAAAGTACCGAAGGAAGCACAGGAGACACAGGATAGCCAAAGGAGCCAAGAGGAGCCGAAGGAGTGGAGGAGAAAAAAAGAAAGCAGCAGCAGCGACAGCGACAAGAAAATGGCGATGGCGACGGTGACTTTGGTGGGCGGATCGGAGGTTTCCGGGGTGCTCCGGGAATTCTGCGATGATTTTTGGCTTGTTTGCAGCCCCGGCGAATTGTGGCCGCGCCGCTTGATAAATGATGATGCGTGCCACATGACTGGCCATATAAACGGAATCGACTTGACTCCACCAAGAAAACCAAGAACCGAGCATCGAAAACATTGCCAGACAAATAGGCTCAAGCCCTTTTGGATAAAGAAGTTCAATATTTGAGCCAGGACTTCGGGACTTTGGATTGATGTTTGCCGGTACAGATTGACAGTCGTACAAAGGCAGAAAAAAAACAACAAAGAAATGGCCTCCATCTCCTAAGTATTGGGAAAATTTCAACAATTGGCTAGTATTTGCGTAGCCAATTCAGTTCACACTTGCCTCCCAAAAATAAATATCAAAAAAAAAAGATAGAAGTAAATGTAGTAACCAATAGAGCAAGCCGGCATAGAGTTGACTTTCAGACAGGCACAATTTTGAACTTGAAGCCAGATATATATACTTGTACTTACCATAAATGTCGAAATTCAATAGTTTGGTTTGTTTCCTGTTAAGTACACCGTACATATATGTTGGCTCTTGGCCTGGATTTGTAAATTGGCTCGCCCGGCTGCGTTGAGTTGACTTAAAACAAAAACCAATTTCCATTGGCATAAATAAATAAAAATCAAATTAAATTAATTCCAATGCAAAGTGGCATATCCTGTTCCTTTTGCTCTCCTGCAATTTATTTTTCCTTCTTTTTTTTTTTGTTTTGATTTGGCAACCAGGAGCAGCCAAGCAGTAACGGAGTGGAGCATACATAAAAGGCAATAAAATTAAATCAAATCAAATGAAATGCGCATTCGTATGGCGCTTTATGAGCTGCGCAGTGAGACACCCAAATAGCGATGGGTATTGTGGTGTTAGTTTCGGAAAATCGAAAGGATTAAAGCAGCAAAGCCTGCTCACCGGAAATACTTTAACAAAATTAATCAAACGATACCCGCATGTATGTGAATTGTCAAGTATCTGTTGTGATGTTTTATGTTTTATGAATATGTTATTGTATCTTAATTTAAAATAGAGAATATACCAATATATCTAGGCTTTTTTATATCTCTAGGCTTTTACAAGTATTTAATTCCATTATCGAGACACTCAAGTTTTTGTAATTATTGTAGCATCATATTAAAGGTTTCAAAAAACTGTAGTAACTTCTGTAGCTGTATATTTTCTGATAAATCCGTTTTGGTTTGGCCACAACATAATATGCCTTCTTTTATATAACACTTATTCATAGATTTCACATAATAAGCATGAATTCATTGCCAAACTTTTGTGTATAAGCAAATACATGGAAATGGTGTTGGCATAAACACAGCTACTGTTGGTTCCTTATTTTTTGGCAATAAAATAAATCCACCGCAAAGCCGCTGCGGGTAGATTGCTTCTTTGACCTCTAAAAAAAAAAAAAAAAACACGAGAAAAGGAAGAAACTGGGCTGCTCCGCATGGAAGCGAGGCAGCAGCTGTTTCGTGTCCATAACCAGATTACGACTAAGATGAAAAGTGCTGAAGTCCTGGCGTATATATTCTGTTCGCCGATGTGCATGGCTAATTCAGTTATTTCTGCGTGTGAATTCCCACCAGTTAGATACATTTCATCGTTAATGCGTCGCTCCACCTTGGCAGGACTCCTCAGATATATTTTGCAGCTAGCCGCATTCCCCCCAACATTGTCACATTTTGTCCAAGTGTCCATTTCCTAGGAGCCGCTTGCTTCATCTTTTCGTTTTTGCCTGTTTTAACACACCGTGAGCTTATCCCCAAAGCGATTGTAAATGTTTTGCAGAAGAGGAAAATGTTTGCAATTTATAGAAGAGCCGCAAAGAGGTTATAGCCCAAATACCAATTAAAAATAAAGGTACAGACCTTAATATTGGGTAAATAAATGTTATACAATTATATCTAGAAAAGATAAACCTTCTTTAACTGTAAAACTGGGTTTATTTTGAACGAAAATCCACAAATAAAATATAAGTTAAACCATATACCAAATATTAAGTAAAGAAATTCCTCATGTATTGTTCTTTTTGAAAGCTTCTTTACTTTTAAATCCTTGGCATACATATTTTTTCCAAGTGCACTGTCTCTCTATCACCCCCACTCTTCTCTTAGGGTTCCACTCTCTCCGGTTTCTGTGGTCATTTCAAATTTTCATTTGCCATAAAAAGGAAATTGGTTTCGTATGCCAGTTGACATGGCCCTTTACCACTGGCGGTGGGCGTGGTAAGTACTCCGTGTGCCATGCGTATGGCACTTAAACACATAACTGCAGCAAACAACAAGCTGAAATACCTGACAAGAGAATGGAACTTGGCATTGGCACTGAAGCGGAGCTGGAAGGGAAAACTAGGAGCAGGAGCCAACCCAGAAGCAGGAGCAGCAGCTGTAGGAGGTGCAAGAGCAGGAGCAGTAACTGGAGCTGTAGCAAGAGCAGAAGCAGGAGCAGGAGTAGGAGTAGGAGCTGTAGCAGGATCGGGAGCTGTAGGAGGAGCTGTAGCAGGAGCAGGAGTGTAAATGCCAGCAGCTATATTTAAGCTCCTTGGCCACTGTCTCTCTGTGTGTGGGGAAACCTTTTTGTGAAAGATTCGACCACTCTAACATGCTGGGATGCTAGGGAAGCCGCATTGTTTGCGTCTCTAAAGTTGAAAGTCCCTAATTAATGAACTGCTTATGACACTACTTGACCACTTATTATCAAGCTGCCACAACTGGATAGCCAGTGAGCTTCTTGCAGGGGGAGAGATGCTGCAGTTGAGTTATTTTCACGACACATTGCTTGGGAAATACGGTTTTAAAATTGTAGGAACGTATAATTTTCCAAGCTTTATACATTTTTCTTCCATTCTTGCATTACATTATTATATTAAGTTGTAGATAAATGAAAAGTTCACTAATGTTAGAGACTTATATCACTTATAACTTAAACTTAGATACCATAGCTGCATTATATGAATATATTTCTTACGACTATATCAATATAACTTATATTGGAGAATTAGAAAGTGCTAAGAACAAAATTAAAAAATCCACAAGCCCTCGCGGTTGTGTTAATATATTTAAATTATATTAAAACTATTTTAGGACCTTCGAGAAATGAATGTACAAAAGATGACAAAATTTTGTTGTAAATATTTTGCAGAAAACGTTTCCTATAAAGTATTTCCATATTTTTGAACAAACCTTTTGTTGGTTTCTATTCTGTCTTTGTTCCTAGCCAGCGTTTACAATGTGAAACTAACTTGAAAATTTTAAATTAACTCTATTTTCCAGGTTTTTTGTTTCCATTTCGTTTTCCACGTTTTGCGGCACAAACAAATATTAAATTAACACGCACACACACACACTCGTACGCTGATTTGCCGCACAGAAATAAAAGGAAAAAAAATATAACAAATTAAATACCAGAGCGCGCACAAATTTTAGAGTTAAATTCAGGTCAGGGTTGCCAAGGGCCCGCGACGGCGATGATGGCAATGATGGCCATAGCAGCAGTAGCAGCAGCAGCAGCAGTAGCAGCAGCAACATCAGCAGCAGCAGCAGTAGCAGCAACATCAGCAGCAGCAGCAGCAGTAGCTGCAGCAGCAACAACAATGTAGGCAGACACACACAAACACAGGAGGGGCAATTTAGTGCAAAGGCATTTTCGAAGCGCACAAAAAGTGCATCCGAAAAAACTCACAAATAAAAATATGTAGAGAAGAAAAAAAAACAACCACAAAAGGAAAAAAAAACGCAGGGAAATTAAATATGAATGGCGAACATTAAGCTTTTAACTTAAATCTTTAATAATGGACAACAAGTAAATAATAAATAACCAGGCAGCGCGACCAACCAGAATGTATTTAAATATTGAACGTATTTTTAATAAATAAAGTAAATATATTTCGAAATTGATCCGTGCAGACAGTGGGGAACAAAACAAGAGTGTTAAGTACAGTTCGTAATGCACTTACTTAAAGCGCAATCCATTGCAGTGTGACCATTGTTTTCTGACAGATCTGTTCGACGGTTATGACACTAAGAGAAAACTTAATTAATTAGATGTTTAATTTATACGGCTATGACACTGCAGGAAAAATTAAATTCATTTCAGTTAGTTAGAGAACGTTTTCAAGATGTGGTTGGTGAAAGATTGCTATAACCTCAACAGTTTTAGAAAAAAGAAGCAGGAAAATAAGCTGAAAATGGATGTAAATAGTGTTAAAATATCTATCTCAGATCTAAGCCGAGTTTAATATATTTAAAATAAAAAAAATCATTCATTTTGGGGCCCACTGTGCGCCCCTACACGCGGTGACACGGCCGAAAGAAAGGGAAATAAAACCCCTTTAAAGCTTTTTGGCTGCTGTTTGTTTGAAGTTTTCTTCTCAATTTTTTTTTGTTTTTTTTTTTGCGCCTTTTAAGTGGCAACTACTTTGCACCTCTCAGTGGTTCACACGCCCACCTTCACCTGCCACACCACATACCAGCCCCCGGCGCCTATTCATGTCTGACTGTCTGTGGTGGTATCTCTTTCTAGTCAAGGGTTTTGGCCTTGAGTCTGTGCTTTTTCACCATTTTCCTCCCGTTTTTTTTTTTTTGCACATGCACCTTGGCACACATGTTACACCTGAGAGAGAGGCTATCCACTTGGCTGCTAGTCCTCGACCCGTACCCCAGGCACACACACTGCGTATACGCAATTTATGCAATCAAAGCAAGGATGCGCACAAAATTCATTAAAATTAAAATAAATAAATAATGTCGCTTGAAGTTGACGAAAGTTTGATTTCCAAATTCAGCAGGGACATCGAAAGAAAAATATCCGAAGCCAATTTGGAGCAAGCTTCGAAGCGAAAAAACATGAATTTCAAATCAAGAGAGAATTTTTGGTAGTTTCTGAGTTAAAAAACTAATTTGGCATGCATACATAAAATAAATAAAAAATAAAAAGCAACGAATTTGCTAAGGCAAAGGATATGTATTCTTCAGTGAAAACCAATTAAAACTGCTTAAATAAATAGTGCAATAAGGATTCTTTTTTATATATTGATCAGATTTTTAAATTGAAATTAGATTCATAACAGGAACTTATGAACTTCTTGGTTGATAATAAACAGGAATATACTTTGAACCAAAACTAACATCAATTATTCTTTATTAAATAGTATAGTATTATGAGCAAATATTAGTGAGCGAAAAAAAAACAAATATAAACAATTCTCGGGGAATTAACGAAATAAATATATAAATAAATACGGCAAGAGAATTTATGAATTTTTCATGTCCAGTGCCGCATTTTGCAATTATTTGCAGGCCAAATTGCAAACAAATTTGTATAAATTATGGCGACCACTGGTCGTAGGGGAAAGGGCCTAACGATTTATGGTATAAAATTTAATTTTGCGGCTTTTTAATCAACAGAAATCAAATGCAGGGCAACATTGTGTACAACTTATGATTTATTAAGCCCGCACATAATTTTAGCACTCTTCGTAGCCTTAGAACCTCATATAAATGCTGGTGAAGAATCGAACTGAGTCTAATCGAGAACAAATTAATATAGAATCGAAATAGCTATTAAATAAAATAATGCATATGTTTTGAAATAATTGTAACTTAATTAGTTTTCAGCAGTTGCTGCCAGAAGTTGAGTTAATACCAAGATTAGCATTCAGCGAGGTTATAGCTTGACCCCTTTGAGAATTCCAGTAAAAAACAAGAAGTACAACCCTGCTGGATTATTAAATAGTAAAATTAAACAATAATTTAAACTTCAAAACCTTTAATATGTGTTGGTATCGGGCGCAGAAAGTATAAATTTGCATACATATATGTACACTTGTATATTGACATTGCTGCCGTAATTGATGGCATTGTGGCGCTAAAATAAAAAAGTAGATAAATAAATAAAGTATAAGAAATACCCATACATACGTACTGGGCGTAATGTGCGTGTGTTGGGTGGGGGGCCTGGGAAATCGGGGTCCTGTGGTGGCATCCAAATTGATGCATGTGCAGCAGCACGTTCCGGCAATGCCACTAAATCCCCTCCAGGACAACAGGCGACAGGCGAAAGCCACAAAAAGGGGCGTGGCAACGGCATCGACAGCGGGACAGGGCGGTGGTTTATTTGAAAAAGCAGCATCGATATGTTATTTGCATGAGTCCAAAAAAAAAAAAGAAAGGGGGTTTCTAACGGAGGTGGGGGTTACCAGAAGCAGCCAAAGCAAATCCCGTGGCAACTTTTTGCCACGCGAAACTTTCTCAGGCAAGTTAATGCATGAATAAAGTGGAAAGCTGCAGGCAAACACATATGCAGAGAGCAAAACTATGTTAAATAAAAATTCTAATGTTTCTCCTTTCTAGAAGCATAAGGTTATTATACAATTTACAACTAAGGACCAGGCTGGTATCTCTATATTAAAATCCCTTTTATCTTGATCGAAAGAGATACTTCTAGATAAATACTAGATAATCTTGTTGTGAAATCTAATCCAATACAAGCAGAACGAAAAAGACTTAACAGGGAGCTCCAAATTAGTTCTAGTTAAAGTTATAGTTCCTGAACTGTTAGTTAGTTAACTTTAACTACCAGTTTTCGTGCCTTAAAGCTCTGAAACCTAAGAAAAAATTGTTTAAATTAAAATCAACTAAGCGGAATTTAATCTCTGAATGAAATTAAAGAAAATAGTCATGTTTTTCGTTCAGTGCACACATACTCACACGTACAGCCGTACACTTATGCAGCTGCCAGAGCAAAATAACAAAAAGTAATTTCGTGTTTTACTCACTCGCGCATAATCCGACGAAAAGTTGCATTTTATTTAGTGCAGACATGACAACATATGTTGGCCAACTTCAAATTCGCATTAGGCTGCCTGTTTTGTCAATCTGGCAAACGGCCAAAGCACCATTGAATTGCACCTTTCATTTGAAATTTTTGAGAAATTTAGGAGCGCGCGCATTGCAGAATAAGAGATGGTATCGGCATATAACGGTTATATCGCGCTTGTGATGGACGAATTGCTTTATTGAACTAGTTCGCTTTTTCCCTTATATACATCGTTGCCGGTTTTATCTGGGAGACAGAACACATAAAATAAAACTATCATTCAGCGGGATACTATTAACGTTATATATATTTAAATAGCGTTATATATTTATAAATATAATTAAATAAATGTGATTTGGAACCAGTGGTGACAAAAAGTTCATCTCAAAATATAACGCAGACAATGTTATCTTTTTTCATAGAAGTATTACTTGGAAATCGAAGATAGCATGGCTGTGGCCATGCTATCCATTAATCATTAATTACTTATCCCGTTTCTTCTGGCAAACGCTTGCAATAAATCAGAAAACTAAAACAATATATGCAGAATAATCTTCATAGAATTTCGTGCTTCGAGTAAAATAAACAGCTGATTGTTGATAAAAAATAATGAACAAATTCCTGTTTCATGATAAGTGATATCGTGCGCTTCGCAATTTTATCAAAAGTGCTCAGTCAGTTCTTTTTCTTCGATCATGTTCTTCTGCTAAACGCATCCCAATTCTGCAGAATGGTTATCTCGGAACTAGTTCTTCGAGTGAAATACCATGGGATTCTATCGTCAGAATGCACACCAATCGCTGGATTTATATGCGGTTCGCGCTATGGTCACTCCAATCCCACTGCACACACACCCTTGCCCTCTCCTCTGACCCACCCACACCTACACGCACACACACACGCAGTGGGCACGAAAACAATTATTTTTCATCGCAGGCGATAAGTGGGAATTAAATCGCATTGGAACCATGTCAACGGCTGGCAGATCGGACGACGATCCCGGCCAGAGTTCGGCTGTGGAACAGAGCACCGTTATGGCGCCAGATCCGGGCCAATCGACGCCAGCGGTAGCCGAAATAGCCGCCTCCAGTGTGAGTTTCGATTCTTTTCCAACATTTTGCTGACGACGACGGAAGACACGTCAACTTATCGCCGCTTGTTTTGTTTACTTTTTGTGCATTGGACTAATGTTAATAACGATAATTGATTGCTAACCATGTCAGATACGGTCTGGATTGGCGGAACTGGAATTGCGCTCCTCGCAGGTGCTGCAGCGCTTGGAGAACGTTAAGGTTTCCACGCCCGAACTGGCACGCGACTCGCCGGAGGAAGAGGACCAGCAACAGCCGCAGCAGCAGCAGCAGACGGGGAGGCCGGAAGACTACCTGCTGCCGGCGGAGCATCGTGTACCCTCGGACATCCTTAAGTCGCTGGAACAACTGGTCTCCTACACGGACAGCGACGACGATCCGGAATTTCCGTTGCCCGCCCTGGACGATGTCTCCCACTTGGCCCTCATTTCGCACAGCATCGTGGCATATTTGTCGCATCTCGATCGTCAGCAGTTACTTCGCGTGACGAACAGTATTTCCGGCGATGCCACCCGCTGGCTGGGCACCTTGTTTCACTTCGGCAATCCGGCCAGCAGCTTCCATGCGGACAATGCGGACGCAGTACTGCGGACTGTCCGGCTGGCCATTGTGGCACGCTGTCCTGGTTATCTGGAGGGCGGCATACCGGCCCTGGCACTGCCCACGTTTTACATTTCGGAGAATACGACGCCGGTGCGACTGCAGTATGCATGCCGACAGCTGGGTATACCGCTGGAAGCCATCAAGATCATACCCGAGCATAGCCAGAACGGCACCATGGACGTGGCGCTGCTGCAGAAACAAATCCAACTGGATGTGGGCAACAATCGAACGCCCCTGCTGGTGGTGGCCGACATCGGTGCCTCGCTCTGCGGCTACGTAGATAATTTGCTACGTCTGCGTGACGTTTGCAAGGCGCACAACATGTGGCTACATGCCAGCGGCCATGGACTGGCCGCTCTGGTCTGTGCCCAGAATCAGGGCCATGTGGAGGAGGTGCTCCATTCGATGGCCCTCAATTTGGGCAGCTGGCTGGGCGTGCCCAGTTTGCCCATTGTCCTGCTCCACCGTCCGCTGCAGAATAGCGCGCTGAGTGCCTTCGAATCCGATCCGATCCTGTCGCGACGCCTCAACGCCCTGAGCCTGTGGACCAGTTTGCAGGCATTGGGCAGGAAGGCCATTGCGGAGCGCCTGCATGTGGCCTTCCAGACGTGCAGTATTCTCTTCGAGATCGCCTCCAAGTGTGAGGGCATCAGGGTGCTGGTGAGTTGTGGGGATCTCATAGATTAATAGTAGTTTTTTCTTAAGTTTAACAGGAGTTTTCTTTAGAAAAAAATGGGGGGAAGTGCCACAGAAATGAAACTCATTATTATTAATATTATTTCTTTCGTTTATTAGAGCCACACGCCTGGAGCACAGACCGGCGCCTCGCTGTCGGACATCATTCCGAGCCCCTTCGATGTCCAGGCCTTATTCGATGCCGCCGCTCCTGTTGTAGCCTATCAGTTTGATGGCAGCACCACCATTCCATTGGGAGGCAGTAGCTCCACCGCTGCAGCCGCCACTGCTGAGCGGGAGGCAGCCGGAGCCGAGGGCCTCAAGCCGCTGGAGAAGATCTACAATGCTTCCTACTTCGATCGCCTCAATTCCTGGCTGGGTCAGATTCTCCAGCGCGACTGTCCGAATGTAAGTTTCCCTTTATTTCATATTTTGAATAACTTGAGATTATAAAAACCTTGGCATTCAGTTTGACTTCGAGGTGATTGAGCATCCAACGCACGGCAGCTGCATCCGCTATTGTCCTTTGGAACTGGGCCTGGGCGAGCAGCCGCCCAGCTCGGAGAATCTAGAGAGCTTCGCTCAGAGCCTGGAGGCGCATGTGGACATTTTGCGGGCAACGATTAAGCACAAGGCACGCTTCATTCATCTGGTGGAGCGCAGCGATGTGCTGCGACTTGTCTTGCTGCCCGAATGGGCGGGCATGGGCGGCGTTCGATTCGTGCCCGAGGGCTGGGAGGCCCTGCTCACGGACCAGGCCAAAACGGAGCTGAACAAGCTCAATATTGATCTGGTGGAGGCCCTCAAGTCGACGGATAATGCCTTCTCCCTGGGCGAGGGCACGGACGGTTTGATTTGTGTGCGATTTGGTATGGTTACCCACGAAACGGAGGTGGAGGAGCTGCTCGATCTGGTTGTTACGGTGGGCAAGAGTGTGCAGGAGAATTCACGGGTTCTGGACACCATGTCGGAGATCGTCAAGAAGGTGAGTAGGCCCCAGGCCAGGTTTCCTTCTATGTTCTATCTAGTCAAAGCCTGATTAATCCTCAACTATCGTTGTGATTCTTTCTATCATTTGTAGGGCATCGAGGCAGTAACAGCGGATCTGCAGCGAGAATCCGAAGAGAAGCTGTGGCAGGAGGGCATCCTGCGACACGTGCCCGTTGTGGGACGTGTCTTCAACTGGTGGTCACCGCCCGCCAAGGAGTCGGGCATTAAAGGACGCAGCCTCAATCTAACGCAGGGTGTGGTAGAGAGCACTGAGAACATTTACAAGTGAGTGATTAAATAATAATATTAAATAAATAAGTACCTAAACAATCTCGTAACTTCTCCCCCTTAATTTTAGATACCACATGCAGATGACCGGAGCCACTGCCCATCAATTGCCGGCGAATCGTTCGCCACCAACGCCCATGGTGCAGACGCCCGTTGGCACAGCGACGCCAGCATCGCCGCCCGTCTTCCCCACGGTAGAGCCCGTGACCGTGCCCGGAACTGCGCCCATTTCGGGAACAGGTGAAGAAGCGGCCGAGCAGACGACAAATGCTGCCTCGGTGGTCACACAAAACCATGTGGATCATGCTCGTACAGTGAGCCAGAGCAGTGCGTCCAGCGTTCCGGAATTGGTTGCCGCCAACGCCGTCAACAGTGCAATTAACAATAATTAGCAACCCAAAAAGAAAACAAAACAAAAACATACCTTAAAACCCTAGAAGACAAACAAAAAGGATAACAAAAAGCAGATAAAACTTAATAGATCAAAAGGCACAGCCAGCAAAAGTGGACAACGACTTGGAAGAGTCAAAAGAAGGCCTGACAAGTCGAAGAAAAAAATCGAAGAGCATGCCGCATAAAAGGCTTCACTTCCCCTAAAAGAAAGAAAAAAACAAAACAATACAAATTAATTCCAAAGAAGAAAATATTGTTCACCTGATGAAAAAAAGAACCCAATTTAATTGCTTTTATATATTTATACACACATATATATATATATTTCTATTCCCATGATCTGTTTTATATATCTATATTTTATATATATATATTATATTATTTTATTCTATACCTTAATCCCTTCCTTGTTGAAACCGAATGAAAAATTTAGCAAAAGCCAGCCTCCCTGCTCTGCTACAATTGTTTCTGTAATATTTTAACCTTGTACACTTTTTTTTCTCGTTTCTGTATTTATTAATCAGATGCAAGTACCTTTGAGAAAGTAATATATACCTACATATATATATATATATACATATATGTATATATTAAATAGGAAATTGTTCAATGTTCAATTGTGCAAAGCAATAAATTGCGCTATTCTTATTTTTAAAGCTAAGTAAAGAGAGAAAACTTAAGAGAAGTATATTAATTAAATGACAAAAAAACGAAATATATTTATTTTACAAATTGCTGCTGTATAAGGAAACAAAAATCTGCACAAAATCTGATAAAATAAAAAAATAAATAAAGAAAATAAAATGTGAAGTAATTTAGACAGAGATGGCGAGCTCCCTTCCTATTTGTGTACCGCTCTTTTTCAGTATATTATTTTTTTATCTTCTTTCAAAATGCAGATAAAGCGACGATAAGCCTTGGTTAACTGGGAAACTTATTAAACAGAATGTTATGGCTCTATAATGGCTGATTATACCTCAGTTTAATTATTTTTAAGTTAGAATTAGGGATGGCAAATATCGATAAAAATATCAATGCTGTATCAAAAACTGAGACGAAAGCCGATACATAAATCGATATTTTAACGTTGCGCAGTAAATCGATATCCTGTTTTATATATCGAACTGAGGCAATGGAGAATCTAAACTTTGCTTAAGCTATCATTGCTAAAAATAAATATAAAGCAGTTATCTAATATAAACCATAAAACATCTTTAGGTATGTTTTAAAAATAATTTGAGAAAAATAAATCTTTTATATACAATTTCCAATAAAATCTATATTTGGCGATATTTGAAATTAAGATCAGACTTTAGAATATTTTCGATATGGTATTGAGCATAGCCTGCTAAAAGATATAGCAGCTATAGCTCAAACTCCTTTGTTTGCATGTAGTTTATACTATAGGCTAGCATTATATAAATAAATTAATTAATTGAGCGCAGCTTTCCGAATTGTTTTAATCAATGAATTAATAAGGTTTGAATTAGAAATATATTAAAATCTGCAGTGAATTTAGGTTTCTTATAGTAAGACGTAGAAGTTGCCTTAGACCTTAGAAGGAAATGGAACAACTTACCTGGAATATCCCTTTTTATATCTTCCATTAAAAATGCGTCTACATTTTATACTTTTATTTTATTTTTATTTAATATTTTTGTTGGGATTTTTAGCGTTTTACTTTGCCGCCTTTTGCTTTTGAATGAAACTTGCCCCATTCGTTTTGTTGCTCTTCAATCTCGTCCTCGTCTCTCGTTTTCATTTCCTTTTTTTCATATTTTGCGCATAAAATATTTTGGCATTCCAGAAATCATTATTTTCGCCTATTTTCGGAACCGAAATTCCCGCCAAATTGCATTGGGCCAAAGTGGTTTAAGGTTTTCTTTTTCTGGAACGCACACACTCACTTAATTATTACATTTTTGTGTTTTCTTTTTCGTATTTCTTACAAGAGTTTTCTTTAAACTGTTCTTACAATTTTTATTTGTTTTAGAATTAATGTTTGTTGTCGTTTTTGTTTTGTTTTGTTCTACCTTTGCTTATCTGTTTCAATATGCCACTAAGCGCTTCGATCAAAAGACTCTTCTTTACATTTTCTTTAACTATGTTTATCGGTATGCATATATATACTACATATTATATATAAATATATATATATAAATGTATATATATATATGTATATGTTGTACAACTCCATTCATATTTTGCCTTATTGCAGCAGCCGTTGAGCTTGTCGAAAAAAATGTTGTGAATTTCGATCCCATCATATCATTTCTCCGATTTCTTTGTGTATTAACTTTTGTTTCGTAAGTTTTTTGTTTTATTTTTTGTTTTTGTAATAACTACAACGCGTACGATGACAACATTTAACACAGAAATATATTTACGAACTAATTGTGTTATATTTTGTTATGTATTTTTGTTTTATTATTATTATTTGTATGTATAAATAGAGAGCTTCGATCTAGGCTCGAACCTTCCATAGACCCCAAAATTCTTCTCCTCAGGGGGCATTTTTTTTGTGTTTGGATTTTCCAATGCATTTGGTTGTTATTTTTGTTTTTTAATTATTGGGAGGGGAGTTGTTCATGTGCTAATAAATCCTCAAAGGATTCTTAACCCCTGAGGAGGATACTATTATTAATATTATGTTTTTTTTTTATCATTTTTTTTTTTCTTTGTATAACTTGTAATTAATTAATATAAGCGAATAAAAAACTTGATTAGTTTGTTTCGGTTTGTCTCTTTACACGATCTATACATATTTACTTCTTTTAAAAATTGTAAGCCTTTTTACGCTCTATATACGATTATTGAGTTATTTCGATTTTGAGTACTCGATTGTTATGTTATATCTTACAATTGATCATTTCAATGTGCACCTTATTTTGAGGAGAGAGTACGATCAAAGACACAATAATGATAATAATAATAATAAGATGCGTAACGCGTAACGCATTCTATTTATATATTTCTACGCTCTAGAACCGGAGAGAGCGAGAGGGTGCATTAATATTGCTTGAATATAACAATTCAAATGTATATGGGCGTTACTCATCTTATTGTTATATTGTCCTTGGTACAATCTAGTTTCCACTATATAGCTAAATGTTGGTAAATGTTGAGAACTTTCGCTGTCGGTTGGGCAGTGCTCGGGTTTTAATTAGTTGATTGGCCTTCTACATTATCTTTATTTCTATATCTGTCGCTCTATATATCTCTCGCTCTCTCTCTCTCTCTTTCTCGCTCCCTCTCTCTCTTCCACAATTGGCCTCTGGCTTACATTTCCGTTGTCATCCGAAATATCTCTAAAAATGCATTGGTTTTCGAATCATTCAATTATTTTCTTTGTGGTTTTGCTGCAGTATATCTCTATATGTATATATATATATATAGTTTGTCAATAGGCTTATGTTCCTTGTGTATAACTATTTTTGTTTTTAATTCAATACCTTGTATATAACTATGTGTATATATGTATATCGCGCCGTGTATATCTCTAAATATATATAACGTTTTGTAGTTCTCGGTTCCCATCTTTGTCGGTTGTGGTTGGTTTTTTGTTTGGGGGCAGTACTTTTGTGTTACTTAGTTTCCATATTGCTCTCGGTTCCATATGCCAAGTCGGTATATTTTGGTTATTTCGATTTCGGTTTATGCTATATGCCTATGCCTTGCTTTCGTTTAGCTACTAAATATACAGTTAGCCCTCTAATCTCCTCTGTTTATGTTTTCTTTTTCTTTTTTTGTTTCTGGTTTATGTTAAATAAATGCATTCCATGTTAAGCTTAGGTTGTTAGATAAACAATAAGATTGCAGGCTCAAATCGAATGGCAGGCGTGACTTCCTGCCCGCGTCGGCCAATCGATGAAGCCCGCCAGTCCCGGACGATCCCTATTTGGATATTCAGATCGTCCGCAGCACAACCCAGACCCAGGACAGAGTCGAGCACTAAACGGGTTCGATCCCAATCTGAATGGCCGTGGATTCGGGGTGGAATGTGGCAATATACTTGAGGAACTTAATGATAGCAGTTCTTTTTTTAACATATATTTGTAGCAATTAATCATTGACTAATCTTGGATGTTTGGCATGCATTTCTATTGAATTTTCTTATTGAAAGAAAATAAGGAAACCTCTTTTAAGAATCTCTCAGTCAGGAACTTAAACCATAAGAAATAATTAATTCAACAGCTAAAGTTTTAAGCGTAAAATAAATTTAAAAAAGTAAGTGCAGAAAAATCGGTTGTAATCTAGAGTTGTCTTTATCTACATGTTTAAACTATAAATATAAAAGGAAAATAAAGAAATATGGAGTATTAATGAGTTAAGATTTAATTTATAGACCATACCACGCCCCTTTTGCACGCCCATTCAGTTGCCCGTTTTTGTGTTTATATAAAAAAAATTGACTCTCGAAAAGTGTCTTAAAAATTCTTTTCTAACGTTTTTTCTACTAAATTCTAGAACTTATGGCCTACGAATTTCCTTTTTGGTGGTTGGTTAGTTTTAGGTTCCAGTTTTCGGTTCCTTTCGTTTTCCATTCGGGTTTTCTTCTTCATTTTCGGTTGCTTGAGGATATACAATTGATATACCTATATATATATATATCTATATAATAATATATATGTACAGTGGGGAGCAAAAGTGATTCCATGTTCAGCATATGCATGTTCAACCGCTCATAAAACGTAAACCAATGAACCAAATGAAACAAACTTTTTTTTTCTCGATTACTTATACAATTTGTAAGAAAAATACTTAAATACTACAATAATACAAGAAGAAATGTAAGAGATAGAAAAAAAAAACAAAAACAAAAGGCATGTACTCAGTTTTGCACCTTTTATGAAAAAATCTAAGAAAATATTAAA
>VNJM01003384.1:0-20875 GCA_008042475.1 Drosophila kanapiae | reverse complement strand
CGTTCATAAAACGTTGGGCCAAAGAGTTCGACGATCCCTATACCACCAAACTGCTTTATATCTCGCTAGTTCGTCCCTTGCTAAAATATTGTTCATGCTTATGGTCACCCCAGTATGCAAAGTATCAAGAGCTTATCGAATCAGTGCAGAAGCAATTTCTTCTTTTTGCCTTAAGGGGTTTAAATTGGGAACCCCATCTTCGTCTGCCATCTTATACCAGCAGGTTACGGCTCTTGAACATGCCGACACTGCAAGACCGACGAAAATGTAATAGTGTCATATTTATGTATAAATTAATAAATGGCCTAGTCGACTCTGATTCACTGCTTGGAAATATCAAGTTCGCAGTTCCTCTGAGAAGTTCCAGACAGTTTCGACCTCTTTTCCTGGAAATATGCAGATCTAACTTTGATTCCCATGACCCCTTTCGCATCATGTGTTCTCTTTATAATGAATTATATCATGTCCTATGTAGTGAAAAATGATTGTCTTTTAGTGTATCTAATGTTAAGTTGCATTTATCCTCCCAGCTGTACATCTTTTCCTTGACCCACCCGATGTGAGACGGAGCATATCGTTAAAAAATTCTCCTACTGGGTCGGGGGAAAGATTTTTTTTACTTAGATTAATATTAGTTTTAATGTTAAAAGCCAATTATTTGTTAACTAATATAACCAAATAAATAAAAAAAAATGTCTATTCATATTACTTGTGAAATTATAACTACTGATTTAATATTCCAGGCCCGATAAAGCCCTCCGGAGCTTTAATCTCCCGACGTCCGAGCTTTGGCTGAGTGTTGACCATCACAAGTTGTTCTCGTGAACACCCGATGTCCAGATCAGCCCTCTGTGCTTACCTTGCTCGTCTGGCCAGAGAGTCTTTTGACCAGCTCTGCCAAACTGGTCCTTAAAAACGAACAGCATTCGCCACCGCTTCAAGTACCCGTAGTTGGCTTTGCTGGTGATTCCGCTTGATTGTGGTTCGGGCGGCAGCGTAAAAAAAAGGCTGGCCGAACAGAAGATGTCTGTGGGTTAGAGCCTCTCCATCGAAGGGGTTTTTGCCAGGTGACCCGATTGGCCGAGAATTAAGGCGGGCCTCTTCCTCCATCAGGTGAGGGCTCAACTCGTCTGCTATAAGCTTGGCTTTGTCCCCCCCTCGCAGCAATTGATGCTTGGCGGCCTTGACGGCCTTGACGGCTGACTTCCGAAATTGTCCGCGGTGATATAAAAGACCACTCGACGCCTCTCTAAGCCGCGTACCGTCTGATTTTATCCTGATCGCGGTGAAGAGCTACGTGCTGCTCCTCGATGACCTTGCCCGATGTCGCTGTAACCTACTCCGAAAAACGTCTCTGAACGAGAGAACCTTTTAAAAAAAAAGGTAAAAGGCTGTTAGATCGACAACGTGCTCAAGGTGAACAGCCTTTGTTCAAGAACAACTGGAGACGGATACATAGGGTTAATAGGGTATTTCGGTGAGCAAGTTACCCATTATCTGAGCAAGTTTCACGGGCTTATAGCGAAAACAGTGAACGAAACCACGAACAATCTTCGTACACGCCTCTCAAGCATTGATCAGCCAAATCTGCCTCCTGCGCGATAATTGGCTGCGAAAAATCAAAGTAACATATTGGGACCAATGGCTTTCTTGTAAAGCTTTACTTAGCCCTCGACCTCCATTAACATGTTCCTCGAAATTCGGCCTCCAGAGTTTGCTATATCGAACACCACTATGAGTACGCAGCTTCGGGTCATCCCCGCAAAAGAAACCAATGGCTGGGTCTTCGTCCTCTTATCCACCGGTTCAGGGGCGTCCGTGGAGCGCTGTTGCTTCGCTTGCTCCACGATCTTCGGATGTCTGTCTACCCCATTCTACCTTCAGCAGCCATTCGGCCAAGTTGTTAGGCTTTTTGCTTCTACTGTAAGCACGTTTCGCTTGTGCGGCAGTCCGCTTTCCGCATACATGGACAGTTTTCTTGCGTTTTTTGCAATCGTGGTTGGATCGACAGCCTTGGCTGCACCCGCCGCGGGTTTATAACTAACACTAAATATGCAACTCGTGGCTATCTACAAAAACATAATGGGTATGTTCATCCAGTGATATAATTTACATGTGGTAGTCAGATGTAATGAGACTACACACTAGATGTACCGCTCGAAATCTCCTTACAGCTGCGGACGAAGTCACTACATAAGCCGATATTAAATATACCGTGGCATATATAATAACTAAGTGCTTTGAATTAAAGGTAAATTTCAAGAACAAATAGTTAAACATTTTAAATAAAGAAATTGAAAATCCGTCTGAGTTTTTTGCGAAAAAATACGAGAAAAACGCAGCACAGCGAGCTCAAGCGATTATGAGCGACTGACCCGTTGTATAGATCAGGGCCCTTGATGATCCACATGCTGCAGCAGGCTGTCTAGATATTTCATAGACCAGCTCTGCCAGAACTCAAGTACCCGTAGCTGGTCATGTTGGAAATTCCGCTTGTTTGTGAGAAGAGAGCCTCTCTGTAGTTTCAATATGAAAATCTTTCAATAAGGTCAGGAATCACATAATCTTGGCGACGAGTTGACCACTATCTCTATTTGTTCCACGAGAAACAAGGTGAGCCGGATTATTAATGCACATGCCTCCAGACTACGCTCCCTAAGAGCTCTTGGATCACTGAAACTCTATTTGCAACATACGTTTCTAGTCTGACATGATTCATTTTTTAACAAAAACATCTGCTTTCCAAATCAAAGTAATTAAAGATGGGAGCAAAAAACTGAAGCCGCGGATTTAATTTTGTTTTAGGGGGCACATCACAGTGGTTGGTCTTGTATGAAGCCGCTGCCAAAATAGTTAAAATAAATAATCTATATCATATATCTGTTATAGGATCGATCATTCGTTCGGCTTATCCCGGCGAATGCAGACGTGTATTTAGGTCTCTAGTGCTCCGGAAGACAATCGTTGAAAAAACTCCGATATATAACATAAATAAACGGCGAAAAGTCGCTTAGTGCGATGAAAAGTCACAAGTTACTATTATTTTTTGTTTTTTAATTAGTGTTTCTAATAATTAAATATAAATATAAGTAAAAAAAAAAATAAACAAGAAAGGTGATGAACCCAAACGCAGATCGGGCGCAGCGCCAACGTAACCAAGACGAGCGCTGGCTGTCACTGAAAAAAAAACAATGCATAATTCTCTTTCGTATCGACAGACGCAGCCGAAGCAGCAACAACAAAAGCTTCTGTTCTACCGCGATCGTTAACCCCGATACCGTCCAACGAACTCAAACATTTTTAAAACGAATGGGCGCGCTCTCTCTTTCCGTCAATGTCAGCGACGGTGCAAGGCGGGGTAAGCGTTTCCCCTCTTCCTTGCCTTGCCACGCCCTAACTGCCCACATGCCAGGCCATAGTTACCAGCACAGTGACGACATTAGCAACTGTAAATGCAATGACAACAACAACAACAACAAGATCAGTTTCGTCTGTATGCCCGTCGAACGGTCTACCTGCTGTGCCTGCGGACTTACCAGTTTCAGCTAGCGCAGCACCGACAAACGCTTGAATTAAAAAGCTAGGTTCGACCATACAGACTAGCATGGATCGCCACGTAAACATTAAAAGAAAACTAAGTCCACAAAACACGAAAATGGGAAACATCGCAAAAATCAATCGGGCTTCCTCAAACCAAGAAACTGTGCAAAATTTTGGCTGACACGTCTGACGAAACCCCTTCCTCAGTCATTGATAAGGACAAAAAGAAAGCGAAGCCCCCTCCGCTTTATATTCGAGAGAAAAACTCCAACAACCTTGTTAATATAATAATCGATCTAATTGGTAAAGATAGCATCCACGTAATCGCCTTGACTACAGGAGACATACATGAAACAAAGATCCAAAGATCCAAAAAATTGACGGAACTCCTAAACGCTAGGAAAAAGAGCTACTATACCTACCAGCTAAAAAGTAGTAAAGGTCAACAAGTTGTCATAAAAGGAATCGAACTAGATGTAAGCTCTGCTGAAGTCGAACAATCACTAAAAGATAAGGGTTTTAACCGTTACAAATATACGGAACCGATACAAACAACCTCAACCTCTATTTAAAGTGAAACTTGTACCCGACTCTAAGGCGCTCAATAAAAACGAAGTTCATCCCATCTACAAACCCCAGTTTCTATTGCATCGCAAAATCACGGTTGAAGAACCGTATAAACGCAATGGCCAAGTCCAGTGCGCAAATTTCCAGGAATACGGACACACAAAATCTTACTGTGCACTACGCTCCGTATGCTAAGTGTAAATTAAAAAACGAGCTAAATAGCAAAAGTGCAAAAAGTAGCTGCGGAGGAGACCACAGAGCAAACTTAAGTGGCTGTCCAGTATACAAGGAGCTAAAAAAATTGAATCATGCGAGCCCTCCTACCTTGTCCAAACACCACCTACAGTCTCTTACCAAACTGCAGAGCGCAAAGAAAATAAAATGGAAACGATGACACTCAGATTGCAACAAAGTATGGATGAATTCATGTCTTTTATGCGAACGACAATGGAAAGTATGTTGAGGTTAAGCAGTGAGTAAGTCAGAATGATTAGATTATTACGATTAGTTTCGGTCGTATTAAGTCTTGGTAATTTTCTTCACTTCTGTGAGCTTTTGTGCTTTTCTTTCTTTTGTGCTCTACTTCTTCGATCATTGCAATATATGACTCCTTTGCAGGCATTTAGAGATCTGTGTTCGGTGACTTTAATGGGAATGTTGCTGGGCATTGTGGTGAGTTTGATGAGTTTTTTTTTCGTTTTTATCAAGAGGTTTCCGTCTCTGGTTTTTTAGCATTCAGCGAATTCTCCACCAATTGTTGAAGCCAGTGTTGTTTTTATTGTAAACGGCGATATTCCGGTGAGCGATCCATTGTCGGTACGGGCGATATATACCCTCTGGATCAGGGAGTCTCTTCCAGGGGGGTTTAGCATTGTTTTGCTCTTCCGATGTACGATCGAGTCGAGCTTGCTGATCTCTGATCTGATAAGCGTTCTTTTAATAGATTACGGGGGCTTGGAAGATTTTTACCTGGGAGAACTGAAGAAAGGCACAACCGTTCGCATTCACTGACTGCAATCGACCGATAGTTTTGAAATATTTTGTGTAATTATTAACGGCTAAGGACAACGCTAAGGAGAATAAGTAGGCAAATAAACAAGTAGAGTTTGTGAAATAAAGTTCAAATAATCTGAGCTTAAGGCTTAGTTGTTGTATTCAAAATCTTAACTGAACTGCCCTTGCTTACATAAATTTGTGAGCGTGATCGCCAGCTTGAGATATTGATTGTATTCATAATTTTTAGGTGAGATTGACACTCAGCGGCTATTTGTTTTAAATGGGTTCAGTGCGAAGTCGCCGACACTGCATTTTCTTATTTCTTGATACAAAAGTGAATATGACACTATACATATATATTTATATATATATTTTTTTTGTTTTATAAATTATTATATATACCCCTTTTTTAGTTTCTTTTCCGTCACCGTTTTTGTGACTTTAGAGTCCTCAGTCGGGAGATATTATCCACCCTCATTCGTTCACGCACCCTTCTGGACCTTAGCTTTGGTCCTTGCTCACTAATGGTGGAGTGCTTCGACCTATTGTTGTGGTGATCCTCCGCGTTTTGTGAATATCATCCTCGCTGTCCCTCGTTCGGTCGCTCGCTGTAGCGCGCCGAGGACTCGGGTGATGGAGTCTTCCACTTTGGTGGCCGCATCCCCTTTATTCTCATGCTCAGCCTCTTGTGGCCTCGATCACCTTCGAAAAATGGTGCTCCTTGACCCAGACTGTGTTGGTCATGTCCGGCAAACTGGGCTATAATCGTCTTTACTCTTCTATTTGCCCTGTGTGTAGAGCGCCTTGTATTGATGGCGTATTCCCATCCCCTCGAGGAATTTATTAAATGACCTACTGGAAAATTGGGCCACCACTTTTGACGCTCCAAATCTTGCGATGATCCTTTACGGAATGCTTTTTGCAGGAACTCTGCCGTTTCTGCTTGCTTGGCGACCAATTCGGTCCATTTTGACAACCAACCGTACTGTGTGCTGGATAGAGGTCCTACACAGTCCGCACATACTGTCGCGCAAGGTTCTTCAGGCACCTGAGTGAGCATTTTTCCCGTTGCTGATTTGGCTTGTACTTTAGGCATACCTCACACCTTTTGACTTATGCCCTCGTGTCTCTCTGTATTCCTGGCCATTAATACCCTGCAGCTATTTGGCTATGGTTATCATGCTGCCTGTCCGACCGCATTTCGTTCATTCATGTGCAGCTTACCCTTGCTTTGTCTACTGCTATGGTGGTCTCTTTTAATTGCGGTACATCTGCCACAATATTTAACGACCTCATAGTCGTACTGTTGCATCTTCAAGGCACATATGGCTATTCACACTGATAGACTTACTATGCTGTTTATCCATTTCAACGACATATGGTCTGTTATTACCTTGAAATGGTAATAATTCAGGGTCGCAGTTTTCTTATTGCCCACACTTTCGCCAAAGCATTAATTTTCTGTGGTCGAGCAGTTCTTCTCCGCTCAGTTCAGTGTTCACCCTGAATACGATATCGCCTTTTCTTCCTCCTTTGTGTTCTGCGTGAGAATCGCACCGACACCGTTGCCTCAATATCTGGGCACAAAAATATTGGATCTCGCTTTTACCTCTTCGATCGCATCTTGGTGATTTTGTGTTCATTCTCTTTTCAAGCCCTTGTGCATCAGCTCGACGGTTCAGACGGACTTCTCTCACGGTAGCGGGTGGTTTTAAATTTGCTATCGCTCCGGATCCTTACCAATTTCTTGGTTTGTTTTGCGATGTCACACATATAGGAGCTCTTTTTGAAAGAATTTTCAATTTTCTGTGTTTATTCGCAAGTTGGCCTTCTTAAGGCCTCATTAAACTTCTCGTAGATTCTGCTTCTGATTCTGCTGCTTTGTCAGCATTCCGGATGCAATACCCAACGCTAAACACAGAGTGCTTCTTTTCGCCAGGGCTGCCTCAGACGTGCTCGGTCGTTCCTGTTATGGCCTGCATTTTTTAATCGAAGTATGCCGGCGCCTTCAGCACTGATGGGTGACGAGTAACCCACAAAAGGTAAGACACTGATAATTAACCACAAGTGGAAGACTCCGCTTGATGTCACTTCGCTCTTGAGTCATCCAGGAAGTTTATGTTGTCCTCGTTATCCGCTTCAGCATTGTTGGACTTCAACGGCGCTGCGGCAACGTAGGGGGTCTTGCTTATGATGAAATTGTAGTTTCTGTATTTTGTGTTGTTGATAAGGGCTACGCGTTCGTTGATGATATCGATCCCCTCGTCTAATTCGGTGATTGGTGGTAGGTGGCTGGGCTGCGTGCGGCAATTAGATATCCGGGGTGGACGCAGGTTTCATGCGTAGCTCTGTTACAGATTATAGCATCATTAGTTGTAGCGCAGTCAGTGACGGCCAGTACTCCATCGTTGTATTCCTGAAGTTGCAGAACGGTGTGGTTGCTTTCGACAGGAAAAATCATTATCTCTTTGGAAACATTCTTAGCTTTTGGGTATTTAATTAATATTTGGATTATGTAATAATCGATGAAATACCTTAATAATTACCTTAATACCTTCAAACTAACTATAGAAATATCTGTTCAATAGAATCTGTGCTGTTCAATAAAAATATACTTTATAAAATAGGTTCTCAGATTTATTGAGGTCGGTACTGAGACTCTGGGCGCTGCCGAGGGATTCTGTGGTTGACGTCCGGAGAGCTGTAGGGATCTGCCTATCTGCGTTGCGCCAACCGCGGTTTCTTGCGTTTGGGGGACTCGTTTAATAGCTTAAGGCCATTAAATTGAGCATCCAGCTATACGATCACATCGTTCGTTTTACGAAAACTAATAAATAGCTCTATAAAACCGCTTCTGGTTTACCGCATGAAAGTCCTCATTTCCCTTTCCACATCGCGACAAGTCTCGCAGCAGTAGCGCAAGCTAATATTCTTTGACATATCATCGACCGTCCGGGCCGTACAAACCAATGTACTTGGCGTGCACAATGTTGTTGCAATGCCAACATTCGGACGTAAGATCGCCAATAGCAAGTGGCTTCTTGCATTGTTTGACAAAACAGACACTCACACAGGACATTCTAGCTAATTAAAAAACATTCTAGCTAAAACAAATAGGCTGACGAAAACTCACTTACAAACTAAAACATGTGTGGACATCCGGGTAAGGGTCCTGGCGTTCGACGAATATTCACCGCCGCGGCGTATACCGGGCTCTGCTTCGAGGCTTGGTGGGCGGAGGGGCTCGCCGCCGCTATGCAACCGGGCGCAGGTCTAGATTATAATACCAGCCCTGCGATAAGGACGCCGTTAGCAAACACCAGTCCCTTTTTTTCCACTCTGCGCCCAGCAACTTTTAAAATGTAGTACGTCTTGTCGCATCGTCTGGGAGAATATAAATATTTCTCTGGGTGGGCTCTAGGCCGTGTGCTAATGTTAGATTAAATAACCTATTATCCTAGCATAGAAAGCCAACAGTTATATTTGTAGAAGGGCAAAAACGTAGAAGGGCAAAAACAAACTAATTCTAACAAGACTTAAATACTATAACTTTTAACTAACAAGTTTGGTATTAGCTATTCAAAATATTAAATTAATACAGTTGGTTACTATTTTGATCTCAAGTTGTAATTTTTTATATTATATTACTAGCTTGAGAATATCTTGCATGACCAAATATGTATACGCAAAAAAACATTTTCTCATCATAATCCACAAAATAAGTGTTTGTTCTCCTTAAATTAAATCTAAAAAAATATTTTGAGTATATTTTTGGTAAAATGTGTTTTTTTAATTACTATGCAGTTTTATATTATTGGTATAATAGTTAAGTCCCCGCAAATATTACCACAACCTTCTTAGTTCATAAACTAAAGGTTACAGTGTACAAATAAATAAATTTATTATTGAATAAAAGCATTAAAAACGTACCTTTTTCTATGCGAATGGATTCAATGGGATACCCAGCAACGGGACACTTTAGAATAAACTCTTTTCCAGCTACAGCTGATTGTTTAAGCATAGGTCGAATGTAGGGTATACCTTGAGAAAATAAAGAATGTAGACTGTTTAATAAACTTGAACAAGATAAATCTGTAAAATTACTTATAACTTTCAAATATAAATGATTTCGTTAAGACATAAAAATACATACAAATAGACGATTTGAGCTGAATTACTTGAATGATTTCAATATTTACATAATATATACTTAAGAAAATCTGTGTGAGGGAGGTATGGTATGTGGGATTAAATTCAGACAGAGCAGAGCACCTCAAACGGGAACCGTCGGAGTTCAGATCTTATTCGCTGTCAGTAGTTAGGTAAGGTAACTGACGCGACCTTTGATGTCTCTAATTACCGTCATAAATTAGATAAGTTGCAATAACCTGCCACTTTTGAAAAGGATGTGGTAATAAAAATGCAATTAATTGAGGTTAGCTGTCAAAATCTCAAGAGGATATGGTAAAAAAATGTAATGAATTTGGGTCAGATGTCAACCTGTCAATAGGGGATAGGTAATAAAAATGCAATTAATTAGGGTCACTGATTGAGTGGTGAAGAGGTGTATGTTTAAACTCTACACCGAGGATACGGATACGTGTGCGAATGCGAGGGAGCGATACCGCACGGAGCGGTCCCGCACGATCATGTTCAATTTTAACGGGCACTTAAAAACTCGAGTGTGTACATCGAAGGATGGGTGGAGGCAATTGAAAAGTCGGCGGTGTCTGAGCAACATGTACGTTTCGAAAAGGGATGCTTACCCGCGATCCCTCACTTACAAGAAAATCAGGTCGGGGGTGGCTGAGACACATGTGTGTATGAACATCGAAGGAAGCCTACCGACGATCCCTCACTTAAAAAAGGCGACATAGAAATGGGCTGAATGCAGGAGAGTGGGAAAAAACACGAGTCTTCGAAGAACGACTAAGCGCGACTTACAACTTAAAAAAAGGGGATGAGTGTGGGAAAACAAGAAAAAACAACATTTAAAGAAATCATTCAAATGTCCCTCAATTTATAAAAGAAAAAAAGGAAGACGTGTCAATGGTAAAGGATGAAAAAACTCAACACAGTTACATGCAGTTGCACTTAGTGACACGCTTCAAAACGGCATAGCGGTCAACATTAATATTATCATGGATAAAAATAAATAAATACAAAATAAAAATTAAATAAATCTGATCCTAAGAAAAGAAACGAGATGCATCTTGTTTCAGCTCAACGGAAAGGAAAAGGCGTGGGGGTCTCACATATAGATATCCATACATTATCGTCTTACTCTATGTACATTACATTATGTGCAAAAAATGAAAAAAAAAAAAAAAAANAAAAAAAAAAAAAAAAAACGGAAAAACAAACAAATTCTTGAAACTCAAGTGCTCCAATTTTCAAGTGGCTATCTGTAGGCATAGTCCTTCGCATCTTAAGAATCATTTCTAGTTTGAGTTTCAACCGAGCCGGAGTGTATCCAAAAACCAAAAGTTACCAAATTGTTCAAAAACAAAAAAGTTTTTTTTATTTATATTATGCGAAAAATTATAAAAAAAAAATACAAAAACAAACGCAAAAACAAACTTAAAATCATTCAAAATTGAGTCGGTGTGTGCATACCAAAAACAAAAGGAAAAAACAATTTTTTAAAGTAAAAATTTTACTAATTGTTATTGTGCAATCCATTTTTAATCAAACACAAAAACAAAAAAAAAACAAAAAGCACAAAAACTTAAAACTCATCATCATTTTTATCTTCATCAACTTCATCAAAAGCTTAAAAATAGAAGAGCTCTTATAAATGCAAAGAACAATGATGACTTTTGCTTCAAGTTGGCGATAATATCCGCCATTAACCCGAGGGACAAAGGAGGACGCTGCAATGCATATGGAGGTGATATATCTTCTCCAATAATCATCACCAACAACATCACGGGACTTTACGGGATTGATGTTCCCAATGGAGATAAAAAACATCTCACATTTTCTTACACGGAACCCACACGTAAGCCAAAATGTGTTTGGGTACGATGAGGAAAAGGACAGGGCGTTTGGTCCACTATACAGTAATGGAACTAAATGGTGCACCACATCAATTTAGTGTACATCAGATTTGTCCGAGATTTATGAGAACCACTTAAACATTGTGGTTCCTTTACAAATGAGTACTCAAGACAATTTCGATTTTGATGAGGCTCTTAATTGTCACATTTGCAAGGGGATTTTTGGTAACGATAGAGTAAGAGACCATTGTCATTTCACAGGAAAATTTCGAGGTGCTGCACATAATGAGTGCAATCTTAAATTTAAGACAGGAAATTTTATCCCAGTGTTCTTTCACAATTTTTCTAAATATGGTTCCCACTTATTTGTGAAAGAACTCGGGGAGATTGAGGGTGAAATAAAAGTAATTCCTTTAAACAAGGAATTATATTTTTCTATTTCAAAATATATCCCTCTAGGAGAAAATAAGTTAGAAATAGGATTTCTAGATACTTTCCCTTTCATGTCCTCTAGCCTAGACTCACTTGCAGCTAATTTAAATGAGGCTGATTTTAAAGTGTTGAGCAAACAATTTTCCAGCTCAACAGACTTCGCTTTACTTCGTAAGAAAGGAGATTTCCCCTATGAATATTTAGATTCTGAGGAAAAACTAAGAGAATCTTGTCTCCCACCAAAAAGCAAGTTTTATAGTAAATTGACAGATTCTGAATGTTCAGAAGTGGATTAATCCCACGCAAGTTAGGTGTATTCACATTTCAAGTGTCAATCACTTAAAGACTACTTGGAATTGTATCTGAAAACAGACGTATTCCAAGAT
This sequence comes from Drosophila kanapiae, assembly GCA_008042475.1. NCBI lineage: Eukaryota > Metazoa > Arthropoda > Insecta > Diptera > Drosophilidae > Drosophila > Drosophila kanapiae. Next base: position 8,955 of record VNJM01003384.1, on the reverse strand, counting down.
TTTAGAACAATTTGTTCACACATTTATGGACTTGATCCTGCTCATTATTATACATCCCTAAGTTTGTCATGGGATGCCATGGTAATAACTACAAAAATTTCCCTCGAATTACTCACAGATATTGACATGATTAGATATATTCAGAGTGCAATTCAAGGGGGATTGGTTCAAAGTAGTCATAGGCATACAAAGGCAAACCACAAATATCTTAAAGATTTTGATCCGACTAAGGAATCTGAATATTTAATGTATGTGGATGCAAATAATTTGTATGGATGGGCAATGTCTCAATCCTTACCTTTTAGTAATTTTAAATGGTTAGAACAGGCCCAAATTAATTCTTTTAATATTGAAAGTATTTCAGAAGATAGCGGGTATGGATATATTCTTGAGGTTGACTTGGAATATCCATACTCGCTTCATGACTTTCACAATGATCTACCCTTTTGTCCAGCCAACAAACTCCCCTCGGAAAATTCCAAAGTACCCCAACTAATAGCTGATCTTCGAGATAAGAAGATATATATTACACACTGGACTGAAATTTAAAAAGATTTACTCCATCTTAGAGTTTAAACAGAAGCCCTGGCCTAAAAAATATATTGACTTTAACACTGAGCACAGAACTAGGGCTAAATAGTTTTTTGAAAAAGATTTTTGAAAATGTTTTAAAATTATTAAATATTAGCATCTTCGGCAAATGTCTTGAGGACAGTTCTAAGCGGAAGGATTTACGCTTAGTGACAGAATGGGAAGCTGCACCTGTCGGTCCTCAGGGCGGACGTCGAGATTATGTGCCAGGGAGTTCTAGATCACATTTTCATAGCATTTCCAAATTTAGTAAAAATCTATTAACCATTCAAATGAATAGGTTACGAAATGTTTGTGATAAACATTGTGATAAAATTTACATAGGTTTTGTAGTATTGGAATTATCAAAATGGAAAATGTATGATTTTCACTATGGTTATATGAAACTAAAATACAATGAAGCTATAAAACTAAATTACATGGACACGGATTCATTTATTTACTTGATAAAAACCGAGGATTTACATAGTGACATTCGTGAAAATGTAGATTTAAAATTCGACACATCTGATTGTCCAGATGAATTTGATAGGCTGTATAATTATAAGCAATGTAATAAAAAACGCTTAGGCTTTTTCAAAGACGAACTGCAGGGTATGTCAATCACTGAGTTTGTTGGTCTTCGTTCTAAAATGTATTGTGACGAAGTCACTTCCATTGGCCACGGAGGCTGAGCAAGGCTCACGTAGAGCGGCGTAAGACCCACGGAGGGCGGCCTGTAGTAAGATCCCCAGCTAGAACGATAAGGCCCTAAGGAATACGCCGAGGAAGGTAGCACAAGCTTTACTTCCGCATTCAGCCCGAGCAGCAGTTCGCATCGGGAGAGGAGAGGACAGCGGCGCCGAGTGCAAGGCAGCTGCAGCTGGAGCACGGATTCGGGAGGCCAGCAGCAGGGCGCTGCGACCGAGGGCGAAGAACCAGCGGTCGTCACAGTAGCCGTCGCAGCAGCCGATCGTGGAAATGGAGCGACTGCTGATAACGGCGCCTGGGCAGACGATCCGAGCAGAGGAAGGTGGAGAGAGAGAGAGCTGCTCGCGGAGAGTGCTGGCTGACTGCAGCACGGGAGCCGACGTCAGCAGCGGGAGCCGAAGGCGACGGGAGAATGGAGGAGAGCGATGGCAGCGGTAGACCACCGACAGCAGCGGTAGCCGAGGCTGGAGCAGCGCAGCCGTCCGAAGTTCAACGAGATGTAGGGCACCGGGCCAAGGGCAAGTTTTTCTCTAGGCAGTTCGCTCGGAAGTGCAGAACACCATGGACGTATGCCCGCCAGTCATCGCGTCGGAGGAAAACAGCCACTTGGCCAGTCGTTGGGACTGCCGCGACTGCGCCTTCACCTCCTCTTTGCCCTTCCCCCGGCCTGCGAGGCCAGTCGTTGGGACTGCCGCGACTGCGCCTTCACCCCTCTTTGCCCTTCCCCACGGCCCGCAAGGCCAGTCGTTGGGACTGCCGCGAATGTGCCTTCACCCCCTCCCCTCTGTTCAACCCCTGCTCTCCTCACCTACACTCGCCGCTGCTGGGACTGCCGGGAGCGAGAGGTAGACTGCTGCTGGGATTGCCAGAGCGGGAGGGAGCGCGGAGCTAAAGAAAAGGGTGGATCCTCTCGCCCGCCTCCGCCGTCGCCCGTCCCGGCATGCTCGAGTCCCTGTCCTGCCCGTCTCCTGAACAAAACAAATGTTTTGGACAAATGTTTTGGACTCTGTGCCACTGAGGGTATCCCAGCCACAGAAGCTTCCTTACAGTATGCATGTACATCCCAAAATGTAGGTAGTAAACAAGACAAATGTGTGAAAAAAAATAAGGCAGTGAAACGAAGTTTTCTGGAAAAAATTACATTTCAGGCCTACAAAAATTCTTTATTTACAGGACAGCAATAAAGTGATAGCATGTACATGTTTAGGTCAAGAGGGCATGAAATAAGTACAGTAAAAATGACCAAAGTTACATTAGATAATAATGATGATAAAAGAAAAATTTCTGAAGATGGAGTTTCAACTCTCACAATAGGTCATTATAAAACCTTAGTGCACGAAATTGAGGGTTCCATGAAAAGTATAGAAACTGAATCAAGAGTTTAGCGAAGCCAAATTAGTCAATTAGAAAACACTTTATATACCACAAGATCGTTAATTTAGCTTAATTCTCTAAAGAGAAAATTAGAATCTAACGAAAGTACGCTCCACATACAAGTGCATTATACAAATATAATGCACTATATTTTAATATATTGAAATGTTAAACAATTGATTTTATTATAATTTCTTTTTGTTGTTTTTATTTGGAACGGAGCGGCTGATGTGCCGCCTCCGCAGTGGATTTTTATCTGTCTTTTACATTCATTCTTAAGACCAAATGAAAGCGCAGTTTTATTGCTGCGCTGCCCACAGTCGGCAGCAGCGGGCTATGTATATCTTTTATGTATTAGTAGGAGGGCAATGCGCAGTATTACATTTACCTGGTGGTATGCACACTGCAACGAAGTGTCGCACCGTTTTAGTAATTCTTACTTGAATACAGTGAATGCTCAATATAAAAAAAATAAACAAATGCACACATTACATCTCCCTCCTTTTGAAAAATAACGTAATTAACGTTATTTTTATACGATAATAGTTTCAAAGAACCGTTAAATATATATATTTTTTTTATGTTTTTGTCTTTTTTTATTAATATATTTATTTTTTTTATTGATATTGGGGTTTCTATTCTATGCTTGGCCATGCTTGGTGTATTTATGATAAAAGATAAAGTAAAATAAAAATCGAATTCAATATAATGTGTTTTTAATTTAACAAAATAAAACAAGAAAATTGACACGTCTGTGCCCTCCAGAATGGTGTTAATTTTGGTTTAAAAATAATAAGAAATCTTTTACATTATCCTATTCATTAAGAACCTCTTGTTTATGAACTCCTGTCTACCTGCTAAATTCTAGTTTATGAACATTTTTAATCTATCTTTATAAACTGTTTGTGTCTTACTCCTATTACCTGATATTATGATATTATTATATGGGTCTGTATATTTAAAATCTAGTTGTAACGTGCTGATTTCCTGCGTTAATTTGCTCGCGACGTATATGCGCGGCTAGCTCAGAGTGTATCGTGTGCTCGTCCTACCAAAATTGTTTGTGTGATTGCCCGACCGAGAGTGGGTTAGCCTAGCTGCCGTATCGCCCGCAACCGCCTTGGAGACCGTACAAGGACTCCGTGCTCCCGTATCCCCACGGAATTCGCCGGTTCGTCGTCCGCGATCAGACTTCGTGGCACGGCTCCTTTGCTCGCAACCTCGCACTCGACGGCAATCTCAGCCTTAAGTCTCAGTTGGGATAGCTTCACGCACTCGCTTTAACTCTCGCACTCGTACTGCATCCTGCGCTGCGCTCGTCTCCTCCTCTTATTGGCTTGCCGATTTCCCGTTATCCATGCCCGATCACGACATCCAGTCCAAAGTCCGGCTTCCATCGCGTGATCGGGTCCAAAGTCTCATTTCGCCGTTACTCCTCGGCGATTCCTTTTCCTGGCTCCGGTTGACCGCTTTGCCCTTGGCCGCTGGGTCCAAAGTCCGGCAGTTCTCGGCGTCTCCCCTTTGGCCACTCCAGTACGATCGCTCTGCCCTTGGCTGCTGGAGTCCAAAGTCTGCGCCCTTCATTTACCCTTGGCCGTCCTTTGTTTACCCTTGGCCGCCGATATCCCCTACACTTTAAGTTGTGTGGAGTTTTTGATTTCCCAAAACTAACTCCTCACATAGTTTATAACCAGTTTAATTTTTTAATAAAACTTGATCTCCTATTTTGAGTGATATATCTCTAGTCTTCCTATCATATAGTTCCTTATTCTTAATTTTGTTATCTTCTATCATTAATCTAGCTCTTTTATAAGCTACTTCTAGTCTATACTTAGATTCCTTAGCATATTCATCTACGTTATAAAGTGGTTTTATTCTGTATATGCTATTAAAATGTGTTGGTAAGTTTGATGCTTTACCAAATACCAGTTCATATGGAAAATACTCATGTGCCATAGAAGGTGTCGTATTGAAACAGTATACGAAATATTGGAGCGATACGTCCCAATCAGTTTTATCTACTGAAATGCAGGATCGAATAAATTCATTAAAAGTTCTGTGGCTTCTTTCGACTTTTCCAACTGTTTGGTGGTGGTGTGCAGTAGATGTTATATTTTTTAAATTCATATTTCTACATAGCTCATCTATTATTGAATTTTTGTATTCTGTTCCCATGTCTGTAATGAACGTCTTCATTGGACCGTACTTCATAATAAAATCTTCAAATATAGCTTTAGCTACTGTTTTCGCACTTTTATTCGGTATTGGTATTGCGACAAGGTATTTTGTTAGGTCGCAGATTAGAGTAATTGTATATTCATTGCCTTGTTCTGATTTGGGCAGAACACAATTACCCTGTCGAAAGCCATTTGTGGCGTTTCGGTTATAGTCATTGGGGTCTTTGTGTTCTTTGTCGTTTTTGACTTTTGACATTTAGGACATTTTCTTATATAATTTGATATATTTCTCGTCATATTTTTCAAAAATAATGTCTTTTTATTTTAGCTAATGTTTTAGCTATGCCTGTATGACCTCCTTGTATTGGACCATCATGGAATGTAAACAGTATTGCTTCTATTTCTTTATCATTATTTGATAATAATCACCGGCTTGAGTAGCGCTACTCTTAGAGATTTTAAAATTTTATTGCCCATCGTTTTAAAAGATTCTATTGAGATAGTATCAAAGATCTTTTCGCTCGGTGCCACTTTAACTTGGCTGATATTAAGTATACCGGCTTTTTTTTCAAGCCTTTGGAAAAATTGACCTAAATCAAGAATTCTATTGGTGTACAAATCGCTAACGTCAATTCTGTTTTGGTAAACATAGTGAATCTGTTATTCGCAAGGTGACTACTTTTCGTACCTCATCATTTACAATGACTTCGTATACGTTGGGCTTAGAAGCTTTATTTAGAGTTTGCTTATGCAAATCTATTCTTTCTTTTTTTCTGTTTACTTTGATTTCTAGTAGTGACTTTTAATACATTTCTGGTGATTTCTTTTAGTTGCTCAATGGTTATTCTTGATAACGCAAGAAAAAGTTATATTCCTCTAATTCAAGCCTCTTTCGTGTCAGTTTTGAGCTTGGATTTATCATCGAAAAGAGGTAATTAAGCGGTCTGTGATCTGTTTTGACAGTGAAGTGTCTACCATAAATGTATGGTCTAAAATAAGTTTTTGCCCAGTGAATTCTGTTGTGCTTTTATTACTTTTTCCTTTAGTAAATGATCTTGATGCATATACACGTCGCATTCAAGCTTCTGCAAGAGTAAGACGCATTTTTGGTGCAATCATCAAGTGTTTTTGAATAGAAGCCCCAAGGCTATCGGGAAGTCCCTTCACTGTAGGACTACAGCTACCTATCGTCACGTGAACAATCGCAAAGTGAATCAGCTGAAGGTGATTCCACAGTTTTTTCACAAATCCACTGATCTCCAAGAGGCGATCAGCTGTTCAAGCTTGAAGCTTTCAACCGGTTTGTGTCTGAGCTAATCAACAGTGACATACTTCGGCGAACATCCAAATAAGTCTAGGCGGTTGTAAGACCGGCCTAACATTTGTGTTTCATTTTAGTTAATTCACTTAGTATTTGGTAAAGTTGTTGCTAATTACTTATAATGGACAGACCTCAACAAAAACAATCCATCGATTGGGATTCGATGAAGAAGACTGCTAGAGCAACTTCTGTCGAACTTCGAGCTAGTTTTGCGAGAATGTTTGACGGACGGTTGCTTAAATGCTGGCAGTACAACCAGATGGACGCCCACAAGCTGCATCACAACTTGTACTGTAGCATCCTCGATCTCATCTCCACTGACGTTCACAACAAGCTCGAATGGCAGTTTGTGTTCGGCTGCATCTAGTATGAGGCAAGATGCTACTACTAGCTCACCAACATGTGTCACCCCAGGGTGGCAGCCAGTCACCGCAAAACCAAAAAAAGGAGCAGCAAAGAAGAGAGCAGGCACCGTTCTCTCTCCCAAGGTCAGCAAAAGGAAGAAGAAGCTATACCGCCAATTCTGGAAACCGCTTTATAACCCTAAGCGACGAGGAAGAAATGGACGTCGGGTCCTCCACTTCACAAGCCGCGTTAAACCGTGCCGCAAAGAAGCCGGCAAATTAGAACATTTCAGGACATGTCCAAACAGCCGCACCGCAAGCCGCTCGATCTCCCAAGGTCCCAAAGATTATGATTCCGGGTGTGGTCAGTTACTCTGCTTTCTGCAGTGAGCTGGATGCTCTTATTGGAAACACCTACTCCATGAAAGCGCTGAACTCAGGTGACTGCGCCGTTCAGGGCAACTCTTCCGATGCCTACAGGCTCGTGGCCAGACACTTCCGCGAAAAAGGAACTGTTTTCCACCACCAGCTGCCAGAAGACAGACCCTTTCGCATGGTAATGAAACATTCATCACGACGTCCCATCGGAGGACATCACTGAGTGCCTGCAGGAAGAGGGTCATTGCGTTTTGGGTATCTATACCCCTCGTAACAAGGCAACACAGCCTCCTCTCAACATGAGGTTTGTGAATGTTAAGAAGGCTGACAACAACAAGCTTCTTAATAACATCTCTGCTGTCTGCAGACACATAGTGACCTGGGAGAAGCCACGCAAGCAATCCGGTCCTGCCAGAAATACGGACAAAAGCATATTGCACACGGCATTATATCTGCAGAGAATGCAGAGAAAATCACTCTGCCCTAGAGTGCAAGCTTTGTAAAGACGACCATAGGTGCTGCTTTCACTGCGGCAACTCCCACGCGGCAAACTTCAGATGCAAGTGCAAGTCGCACTTAAGCAAAATCACCAATCGAAGGTCACAGCAGCCACAGAATAGAACACGATTCCTCCAACCCATCTCTCACCCAACGTTGGTAAGGAATCATTTGCTAATGTAGCCAAAAGGAATCTACTCATTGCACAACGCAGCCACCCTGGCATTGAAATGGAAAAAAATCCCCCTCCAGCACATTCCACAGCAAATGCCTCTCTGGATGCCAAACTGGAACAGCTTTTTACGAGGCTCGACAGGATGATCTCTGTTAGAGACACTAATGCAAGCAATCCTGCAGACGCGCTCTTTCTCTACTCTCCACAATGGGTGTGCTTAAAATAGCCTGCTGGAACCCCAACGGGCTAAGCTCAAAAGCAAATGAGGTCATTGCTTTCATAGAGCTAAGCTACACGAATTAGACATCCTCTTGTTGTCAGAAGTCCGCCTCTGCTCGCGGACCACCTTCAGGATCCCTGGCTACTCTTTACACAAAGCCGATCATCCGGATGACCGGAGACACGGGGGCGCAGCGAGCCTCGTCAAGTCGGGCATATCCTTCTTTTCTTCACCGTAGCTCAGACTTCACCACGCTCCTCTCCAATCTCGGAGATAAGCTCCTCGCCGCAGGCGATTGGAATGCTAAACACAGATGGTGGGGCAACTACCGAATGTATGCCAGAGGCCGGACTCTCAGCTCTGTCCTAGCCAATGTCAATGTCGATATAGTTGCAACTGAAAAAGCCACCTGCTACCCCTATCGTGCAAACTCCCAGTGCAATTGACTTCGGCATCTTAAAAGGCTTCAGACAACAGCAGGTCTCCGTCAGAGTACTCACCGAACTATCCATGATAAATGAAGAGGCTCAACTGTTTAAAGGAGTCCCCAAAATGCTGCCGGCACATGCAAACGTTGCCACCTATATGTCCTTCATCGACGCTCACACCGTGCTCAACACACCTATAACAACCTGCAGCGATCAGGATGCTTACGTTGATACCTTCGCATCCACAATTTCGGAAGCCGCCCAGAGAGCTACGCCGCCTCAGCTTTAACTTGGCTGATATTAAGTATACCGGCTTCTTTTTCAAGCCTTTGGAAAAATTGACCTAAATCAAGAATTCTATTGGTGTACAAATCGCTAACGTCAATTCTGTTTTGGTAAACATAGTGAATCTGTTATTCGCAAGGTGACTACTTTTCGTACCTCATCATTTACAATGACTTCGTATACGTTGGGCTTAGAAGCTTTATTTAGAGTTTGCTTATGCAAATCTATTCTTTCTTTTTTTCTGTTTACTTTGATTTCTAGTAGTGACTTTTAATACATTTCTGGTGATTTCTTTTAGTTGCTCAATGGTTATTCTTGATAACGCAAGAAAAAGTTATATTCCTCTAATTCAAGCCTCTTTCGTGTCAGTTTTGAGCTTGGATTTATCATCGAAAAGAGGTAAGTAAGCGGTCTGTGATCTGTTTTGACAGTGAAGTGTCTACCATAAATGTATGGTCTAAAATAAGTTTTTGC
>VNJM01003131.1:0-24384 GCA_008042475.1 Drosophila kanapiae | reverse complement strand
CCTATATGTCCTTCATCGACGCTCACACCGTGCTCAACAAACCTATAACAACCTGCAGCGATCTGGATGCTTACGTTGATAACTTCGCATCCACAATTTCGGAAGCCGCCCAGAGAGCTACGCCGCCTCAGCGCCAATCCGGTCTCCGACCTACTAGGAGGGCGCCCTTACTAAAATAAGTTATTGCCCAGTGAATTGCTGATAATTTTTGTTCTGTTGTGCTTTTACTACTTTCTCCTTTAGTAAATGATCTTGATGCATATACAACTGTTAATTGGATTCCGTTTTTGTGTTTATTTAATACTGCTCCGCATTCTTGCTTACTTCCATCTGTTATTATGCAAGATTCTTTGCTGAAATCTGGGTATTGCAATAAGTTAGGATTTATAAGTGCCGATTTAAGGTGTTCAAATTCATTCTGACAGTCTGCTGTCCATTTGAATACATCTTTTTTACATAATCTGGTTATGTGACGGGAATATTCGGCGAAATTTTTTATTAAACGTCTATAATAGTTGCAAAAGGCAACGAATCGTCTAGCGCTGTCCGCATCATGTGGGACTGGATAGTTTTTGATGACGTCGTATTTTTTGTCGTCAGGCACGATTCCTCTATATGTGCATTTGTGTCCCAAAAATGTGACTTGTGTAGTTTTAGATTGTATGTCCTACATTTCTCAAAAACATAAAAGAGCAAACAAATTACAAAATAAAAGTTTTTTCTTAATTTTTACGAAAAAAATTTATTTTTAATAATTAAAATTAATTTTCATAATAAAAAATTAGTAATAATTATTAAGTATCAATTTTTATATAAAAAGTACGCAATAACTTTTATTTTCAATTTTTATTATATAAATTGAAAAATAAAAATTATTCGAAAACTTTTATTTTAAAAATTGAAAATAAAGATTGAATCTATATATCTTTTGTGATGCAGAATGTGTCGGAAAAGTATGAGCGCGAAAAGGCCTTGTTAATAAGGCGGCTAAAAAATAAGGTCGTTTCGCTGAAAATTGACATCGCTTCACGGCATTCCAAAGGCATACTGGGCTTAAACGTGCAGTATTATCATAATAAAGCCATTGCACAGTGCACTGATTTTTGGCCGATGGACGCAACCACAGTGCATTGAGATCAAGACGTTAGGTGTTATGCTGCAGGTATCGGTTGAAAGGGCATTTTCGGCCCTTAAACTAGTAATTACTGATCTAAGATGCAACCTTGCCGAAGACTCAGTGCAAAAGTTCATGTTCTTGAAATTAAATAATAAGCCATTTATATATTAAAAACTAATACATTTTTGTAATTTAATCTCGATTAATAATTTAGTGAACTACTCTTTCTCAGCCGCCGCAACAATAGTTGGGCTATTTATGAATACTGCCAATACTGCACAGGCACATAAGCGGATAAACATACATATATATATATATATATATATATATATATATACTTATTATATACCATCTGAAAGGTATTGATGTTTAGATCATATATATACATATATATTGGATCTGGCTTGTACGGGTCAAAAGATATATAGACTCAATCCTTTATTTTCAATTTTTAAAATAAAAGTTATCAAATAATTTTTATTTTTCAATTTATATTATAAAAATTGAAAATAAAAGTTATTGCGTAATTTTTATATAAAAATTTATATTTAATAATTATTACTAATTTTTAATTATTAAAATTAATTTTAATTATTAAAAATCTATTTTTTTCATAAAAATTGAAAAAAAAAATGTATCCTGCTGTTTTTGAATTCGCCATAAAAATTTAACTTTTGACAATTTTTTCAAATTTTTTTGGAGACTGTTTTGGGTTTTAATTTTTTTAAACTCAATTATTATTTACGGTCCCTGGTTTTAAGCATATGTTTTTCTGAACAACCAATGACTATTAGATTATCCATGTAAAGGAAAGCTTGAGAAGGTTCTAATCCGGAGAATCATCCGCTGGAATGAATTTGGCGCTATTTTTAAGCCGAATAGTAATCGCGGTATGAACCATTGCAGGTTGAAAAAGACGTTATATCACGGGAACTTTCCTCGAGCTCAATTTGATGAAAAACAAGCATTAAGTCTAGGCATGAGAAGTATTTTGCTCTTCCTAGTTGATCGATTCTAGGTAGCGGGAATTTATCTGACAACAGTTTTTTATTGATTTGGCGATAGTCAATTACTAATCGCCCTTTTTTCTTGTCAGAACCGGGAAGAGATTTCTTCGGAACTAACAAGAGTGGGCTATTGTATGGTGATACAGACGGTTCGACTATTTTATTAACAATTAGTTTTTGCACCTGTACCTGTATTTCGTCTTTTTGACTTTGAGGATTTCTATAGTTTTTTATATAAGTTGGTTCGTCGTACTTCAATCTCAGTTTTTGTTTATACAAGTTGTTTGTTGTATCGCTATGTTGAGTGCATAAGGTTGTTAATTGTGTGTGGAATTGTGGGGAAAAATTTTTTTTAAGTTGTGATAACACAGATTTTTCTCTACTTTCGGAATAAGTTTGAAATATTTTGTAGTTCGAAAGTATTTCATATTTTAAATTTTTTATATATTATTCTATAAGTATTGGCCGTATTTAGTAATCGGACAAATGCATTTTTGGTAGTTGCAACTGTGTTTTCAACATAAATGCCATTTTGAATTTCCTGGTTAGGAATTAGTACGCTATTTTCATCTGACGATAGGTGAATTTTTCGGACGACTTGGGAAGTGTATGTTATTGGAACATAAATCGGATAATTTAAATTATTTGGTCTAATTATAAGCCAGTCTTCAAATGGATTGAGATCAAAACTACAGTTAAATTTTTTCATGAAATCAGTTCCTAATATTCCATCACAAGGGATAGCAAATTTTAAGCATACTATGTGAAAATTATATATTTAGAAGTTTGTATTTCGTCTTGGCTTATGCCCTGTATATTTATTATATTATCTGATTGTATGTACTTAAAAGTGTCACAATTTTCTTTTTTAAGGATATTTCTGCACCTGTATCTATTAAAAAAAATAGTTTATTTCCTGTTTCTACGTTAGTAAAAGTTGCAAATATGTTTTGAGTGATATTGGTGGTGCGAATTTTAATGTTTTGTTTTTATGAATATCTGAAGGTTCCTATGGGTTTTCCGAATTATTTTGAGCTACTCTCACGTTGTTGGTATGGTTTTGGGTATTACCTCTATAACCTCCACGACCTCTATTTGAACTATTGGTCTGGTTGTTATAATTTCGATTATTACCATTGTGTCTATCACGAAAATTGCCTCTGTAGTTATTGCCAGGATAGTTTTGTTGTCTTCGGGCATACAATATTGTATTGGCGTTTCCTGTCATTTCAGTACTGCATTCGATATATTTACCCATAGCATCATTAAAATTGCTGAAATTGCCTGCTTCTAATATTATGCGAAGATTTTCGTATTCGCAATTCTTTGTCATGGCTGATATGGTTTCTTTAGCAGAAAATTTCTCTGCATTATCAAAATCTAGTCCATCGTCAATATAGGCTGCCTCAAGTTGCTTACGCAAGCTATCAATATCAGTTGTATATTGCGTGGCTGACTTGCCTTTTTACTTTACGTTGAGCAACTTGGCTTTGATAACGTCTGTTGACTCGCCTTTGATCTTGGTATTTAATATATTTATAAAACCAGTAATAGACGTTTCATATTTTACTTTGTACAAAATTGGGCCAACTATTTTAGACTTAATGACTTCCACGGCTAAGTCTCCTTGTGTACCTTTAGTACGGTCGACTAGTCTTAAAGCCGTAAGAAATCTGGCCAGTGATAGCTTTTTGCCATTAAAATCCGGAATTGTAGACGATACCTGTCTTACATATTCGCGATCTAAGGTCACCTGATTTACCGCCATGTTTGGTTCAGTTTCTTCAAGTGGCTCAATGAGGCGCTGTCAGCCTCAATATCAACGTCACTACTTACTGTTGGCTTAGGCTCATTCAGATCTTCTAGTTGATCTGGATCAAAAGTTGCTATTAAGTTTAAATCTTTTGGGATATCTATGGTTATATTATGCCTTGTGCTAATATTTAATATCCTTATCCCAAGTGATTTGATTATTTTTCGGCATTGGTTTACGTGCTGTGCAACTTATAAATTTTTATGAATACATTTGCCAACATTACAATTATTATCATATCCATATCTACTTTTTCTGATTCAATTTTATTTACGTTTGCGTTGAATCGACTACTTTGGTGTCTACTAAGCCCAGTTTGGATGTTTTTCCCAATTCTTTTAAACTTGAATGTATATTCATTATCTCTGGCGTATATTTGAGTTTATTCTTAATTTGCCATTCATATTGGTTCATAAAGGAAATAAAAAAAAATTTTTTTTTTGAAAATTGAACAAGTTTAATTATTAGTTTATTTATATATTTTTTTTTTTAATTCTCTCTTATTTTTACACTTGTATAATTGCAGCCTGGATTTTCCAATGGCCCCTTGCAATCTAGACATTTAGTTTATTTTTGCTGATATATTTCACGTATATATATATAATTAAATACTTGGAATATTCGTAAGTTAAAAAAATATAATTTTATTTAACCGAATCGTTACAAGATATTTTGAAGAACACCGACCGATTGATTTCGTGTCTCAAACTTAACTTAACTTATTGAATTATGAGGGTTGACGATCAAGCCTCGGTCTCGAGCTTTTCTGGATCCTGGAGAGAGCTTAATTTTGGAGTGTGGCGAATTGATTCTTTCTTGGATCTAAGTGCATTCGCTCTTGGATAAAAGTCCTCTTTTTGAAATTTAATCATTTTTTGTTTACGAGATAGCGAGTCCGAACTTTGAGCGTGTGAACCTGACAATTAGTGGAGGATGCTTGGAGGATGTTTGGACAATAGAAAGTTGTTTAGTCTTCTGCTGGACTGTTGTTTAGTCTACTGATGGACTGTTGTTTAGTCTACTGGGACTGGGACTTAATAAGTTGGCATGTGCTAAAGCCTGTGGGACTGTGGATATGTCACGCCCCGACCTTTGAATTTGGCCTGTCCTCAGTGTGTGGATAAATCATGATGTTATCTTTTGGACTGATCTGATCATTTACAATTTGGTCCGGGATCGGTTGTTCTTGTGTATTCTTATATTTAACAATTAGTGCCTTAGGTATACTCTTAAATTTATAAATGACATACAAGATTAAACTTAAGATTATGATGACAAAAGATGTAAAACAAATGGTTTAAAACACACTGTAATATTTTACATGAGATTATATTATTTCTTTTGTTTGTATGAATATATGCCAAAGGTTCGATTTTGGTTATGTTATTAACAATATAAATTGATTGTGTAAAATCTGCAAAATTGTTTGAAATTATAAATTCATCTATTTGCATAGTACAATTCTTGATTTTAATAATGTTGTTTCCTTGAATAGAAACTGTATTGTTGATGCAATTTTGATTAACAAATGTTTCTGGAATATTCCATGTTTTTGTTCCATATATTAATATGTTTAATTCTACATAATTGATTTGGAAATTTTTGTGTGCTTTCATGTATTTACATTCGGTAGGTTCCTGCTTAATAATTCCGACTAAGCATTTGTCGAAATCAAATATGGATTCGGTAAGAATGTTGTTGGATTCGTCGGCATATGGGACTATTTCGAAAATTGGAACTTTCATTATATCGGTAGGAACATGGGAAATAATTAAAATTTCATTTGTATCTGCTTTAAGCCAAGTTGATGTTTTCATTTTCAATATTTTCTCAGAATTTACTTGTTTCAGATAGTCATGTTCAAGTCATTTTGGATTAAAAATTCCCAGTCTCGTGAGTTGCATACCCAATTCTATATCTCTGATATATTCAGTGAATTCTTGTAAGTTGAAAATAAGTACTGTTAACTGCTGGTCTTTCTGTTTCTCTACTTTGAATTTGTTTATGATGTTTATTCCGTTGTTACAATTACAATCCGTTATACAATTACATCTACAATCTTCTTCAAATCATGATTCTAAACGGAATTTTCTGACAAATTATTAATTTTTCCTTCTAACTCATCCCTGTCATCTTGGTCGAGCGTGCCAAATAAGTACTTGTACATCGTTCCCACAATATTTACCAGACCTCGTTTGTTTCTCCTAATTATTCTCAAACCGTTTATTTCCCTTTTTAGTTTTTCGACTAGGTACTTTATTTGGATTACATTAGGAAAATATTTCGCCTCTTCCAATAAGTTTTCAAACATTAGCATGGTCTTAGTTATATTTCTGCTTAGATAGTGATATTCGTAACTTGTAGGTATATTAGGTATCCATTTTTAGCACTAATCGTGTTTACTTCTATACTATTGCCTTGGACCATGGCGATAAGGGTGATGGCTGCCAAAAATATAATCATAATCGGGAATACAGGGCATCTCTTAATCTTCCGTGATGGGTCTGGAATTATCGTATTTACTTTGGTTAGTCTTCTTTTTATTTCTGCATCTGTTTCCTCGAAGTGTTCGTCGTCCACTTGTTTAATCTAACTTGTCTTTTTAAATGGGTTGGTCACCTTACTTTTAACTAGTGGGGATTGCCTGTACTTCGTATTTATTTCATAATCATGTTTGTGTTTGTTTAAATTGGCGATTCTGTGGATTTTTTTTTTTTGTTGCACTCTGAAATCGGGGCTTCCTGCGTATAGAAAAATATCTGCTGGTGTTCTTTTAGTGGTGTTGTGTTTTGTTTTATGGTTATAAACATATAGGATCATTTCAAATTTTGTACATCGGTCTTCTATATTTTGTTCACTACCAATAATTCTGAGCTTCTCATTTACCGTTTTGTGAAACCTTTCTATGTCGGATACGCCCTTTTTACTTGTCGTGATAGCTATCTCTACGCCTTCTGATCTAAATCTGATCTGCTAAACACATAAATTCTCAATCTTTATCAGCTTTTATTTCCTGCGGTTTCCCATGTCGTTAAATATCTTCATGATGGCTCTCTTTGCTTATAGCCAATCTCTACTTTTCACTTCAATTAATGTAGCAAATTTCGAATAGATATCTATGCAAGATAAGAAGCTTTGATTCCTTGTGAAATAAAAATCAATCACGTATTTTCTCTAGCATTTAACACTTTCGGTGTCGTTTTAAATAGGTGTTTCGTATTCCTATGTTCGGTTTTAGCTATGTTGCAAATTTCGCATTCATTGATTATATTCTGAATGAGTTTCTGACTGTCAGGATAGTAATATTCTTCTTTAAACCAATTAATATTTTTTTCTATACCTGGATGTAAAAGTTCTTTATGCTTCTTTAAGATTAAATCCTTAAATTCAGCATATGTCAGAATATCAGTAAGCTTCTGAGCATAACGAAAAAAAATTGTGAAGTTATTAGGGCTTTGTGCACAAATATTCCTTAATGAGAGTTTTGACTAACTCTCCCTTTTCTATCTCGATCTGTATGGAGACATAGTTTAGGTGTCTTTCGGTAATGGAAATGTAATTTAAATTATCTTCCGCAGCACTATGCATTGTTACATTCATGATGTCTGCAATTTCGCCAATCATGGCTTCTTCTATTACTGTGCGGGAAAGCGCATCCGCTACATAATTTTCTTTGCCTGGAAGATACTTAATTTTGTAGTCAAATTCGTTCAATTTGATTTTCCCCCCTTGTAGTTTCATGTTGGGTTCTTTTATGTTGTTAAGCCACACCAATGGTTATGAGCTGAAATATTTTGTTGCCCAAACTATAGCTAACAATTCTTTTTCGATAGTAGCATAGTTTATTTCATGTTCATGCAGTGTTTTGCTGGCATAACATACAGGCTTGTGATTCTGTGACAGAACAGCACAGATTGCTATATTACTAGCGTCAGTTGTTAAGGAAAAGGGTTTTGAGAAATCAGGATAGATTAAAATCGGATCCGAAGTTATCAGCACCTTTAACTTTTAAAATGACTCTATGTAATCTCTGCATTTGGTATCGATTACCGCTCCTTTTTTCAATTTAAGGGTCATAGGTTTAACTACCTTAGCAAAGTTAGGGATAAATTTGCGATAGAACCCACACAATCCCAAAAATGATTTTTTCTGTTTATGAGTTTTTGCTAACGGGAAATTAGTGATTGCGTTTGTTTTGTTTGGATTTGGTTGGATTCCACTAGTAGTGACAATATGTCCTAGCAATTCTGTTTCTTTCTTCATGAACTCACATTTGTCTAACTGCAATTTTAGATTAGCTCCCTTAATTTTCCGAATACCTTTTTCAACGATAAAATGCGTTCCTCCAATGAAGTGGAGTAAATTATAATATCATCTAGGTATATTAAACAATCCTTGTAGATTAAATCTTCCAACAAGTTGTTCATGCTTCTCTGGTAAGTTGCTGTTGGATTCTTAAGGCCAAAGAGCATGCGGGTATATTCGTAGTGCCCATGTTTGGTTGAAAACGCTGTCTTTGCAATAGAGTTTTCCTCCATCTGAATTTGTTGGAAACGCTTAGCTAGATCAATAGTGTTGAAATACTGACATCCCCCTAATTTATCAAGTATTTCGTCCATTCTAGGAGTCGGAAACTTGTCGTTAACTGTTATTTGAGGTGAGATTTCTGTAGTCAACCACTAGTCTAAATTTTGGCTTCCCTGAGACATCTGCCTTTTTGGATACTACCCAAATAGGTGAACAATAGGGGGACTTGGATTTTCCCTTGCTCTATCATTTCTTTAATTTGTTTGTTTACCTCCTGATCAATGCTCTGGGGGTATTTGTATGGTTTTCGATAAACCGGATCTTCATGCTGGGTTTGGATAACATGCTTAATAGTACTAGTGAAAGTCAAATTCTCACCTTCTCTGTACTGAATGTCTCTAAATTTGTATAAGACCTTCTTCAAACATTCCATTTCCTCAACGTTAAGATGTTCGAGCCTGAATTCGTTACATTCGCGAAATTCATTATTGATCGCGAAGTTAATTGCTTCATCGGCAATAGATGCGGGATTGGATTGGATTACATTTTCATCCTCTACATCTCTGCTCTGTTTTTTGTTTAATCTTGGTGTTAACCTCCTTTGATTTAGGACTGAGGCACTTTACTGGTGCGGTCTCATCGTTTTTCTCCTCGTACCTTTATATATATAGGTTTTTGTGCCTAAAGATACGGTATCCTTCTCATAATCAATCTTTGCTTTGGTATCTTCTAAATATTTACGACCTAACAGGAAATCATAATTATGAGAAAATTTATGCACGTGAAATGTTTGTTCGGACGGACATGTAACATTGGGCTTAATCATTATGCTTTTGTTAAACTTTATTGGGCCCTTTATTGTATATACCATAAGATTTTCTTTGGTTTCCTTCAAGTTTGCAAAATTTTCTCTAATCATACCTCTGTAAAGATTGTTCTGGTACTCGATGTTTACATATGGAAGAGTTACCTCTTCTCCCGTGTCCGAGGTTTCTGAGGCAGCTTGATGAAAATTAACATCTACATGCATTCTGCTCTGTCCACTATTTCTTTCTCTTTTTACGGGACCATTCTTATTACCTGAGTTATGCGAAGTAGAGGGTTGGTAATTCATGGGGTTATTCTGCCTACCTTGATTTAAACTATCCCTAAAATTGTGGTATACTTTCGGGTCAACAGCAGGAGGGTTGCTTACATTACGATTCTGGGGATTCCTATTCGAATTACTGGCTTGATTATTATTTTGATTAGTTGAAGAATAATAAGCACTTGTATTACGTCTGTTATTGTAATACCTTTGATTGTTACTTTGATTTTTATTTCCCTTGTTACTGCGATTTTAATCGTGATACTTTTGTAAATAAACGTCTTCAGGATTTGCATCATAAAGTTCCATGGTGGCTTGTTTTAATTTTGGGATGGTATCTATATCTTATATGTGTATCTATATCTATATGTGGATAGTGCTTCTCGGATTTCTATCCAGGTGATCGCTCCTGCCTGAATAACAGCTTCCAATGCTGTATCTACTATCACTCGTCTGATAGCGCCATAAATGATGTGAGCTTGACGGGCATCTTGTGTGGGGTAGAGTGTCAGTAGATGATCGACTTGGTTGATGAATACTGATATTAGCAGCTGATTCAAATGCACTTCGGAGAGTTGTGCCGCTGTTGCCATTTTGCATTGTTTTAATTGTTTTAAGCAAATGTTACGGAATTAAAAATTCAGATTTTTATTTTGTTTCCAACCGCAAGGGTTTTTTTCGTTTTAAAATGCTACTTGCGCGTAAATTTTTTAGCGGATCAAATTTTGTTTATTACTGCTTTTATTACTGCAATCGCTGGCCTGGATTGCTAGTTGTATAGCGTATCCTTAAATTTGACCATTACCGTACTAAAAGGACTTCTTTGATCCTACCGACTGCGCCAATTAAATACTTGGAATATTCGTAAGTTAAAAAAATATAATTTTATTTAACCGAGTTGTTAGAAGATACACTCCGTTTCACTTGAATATCACACAAAATTTTGCATATTTACTTGTTCATCTCTCATCAATTGCTTGATCAAATGCAATGATTGTTGATCCTTTTTTTTCGTTCCTTATATACTCTCTTCTAACAAAAATTGCAAGCCTGGAAATGTACCCTTTAAATTTACCGCAATTTTCTTTTAAACTTGCTTCAAAAGCTGGCACCTTTTTTGTTTCATTTGAATAGCACATTTTAGATTTAGTGTCATTTTAGCAGCCAAGGAGATTAATTCGTAACCTTTTTTTTGATTCATTTGTGAATTTCAAACATAGTTTAATCATTTTGTGCAATTATGGGTAGTGGATGGTCAAAAAATCACAAGGAACAGATCCAAATACAAAGCTATATTGATTGTGACCTTTCTGTAGCTTATATAGCGAAAAAAATTGGAAGAAGCAGAAAAGTCGTACCAAATTTTATCAAGAACAAACAAAACTATGGAAAAAATAAGAAAGGTCGCCAAAAATTGTCCTTAGCGACACAGATAAACGTGCAATTCTGCGGGAATCCTCAAATTCTCATGACTCTGTGAGCAAGATAAGGGCAAAAGCAGGTGTTGACGCAAGCAAAACTACTGTTTCGCGAGTTATTTCGAAAGCTAAACATCTTAAACGTTTGAAACTTAAAAAAAAACCACCGCTTAACCCCAAACGAAAGGACGGTTACCCTTTTGCCGCGTCAATATGTCATGGTGTAACGAGTGGAGGCGCTTAGTTTTTCTGATGGAAAAAAGTTCAATTTGGACGGGCCAGATGGCTATAATTATTAATTTCATGATCTGAGGAAAGAGACGCATCAATTGGAGCGTTTACATAATCGAGTAGGCGGAGTAATGGTTTGGGGAACCATATCTTACTGTGGGACTTGTGAACTCCAATTCTTAACCTCAAATGTGTACGCAAAAGCGTATCTAAACGTCCTTGAAAAAGCTTTTCCACCATTGGAAAATTTTTTCAATCATTTGCCTTGGACATTCCAGCACTGCAATGCCCCAATACATACTGCACGTGTTGTAAAATCTTTTTTAAAAGATAAAAATGTTGAAACTCTGAATAGTCCACCATACTCGCCGGAGCTGAATATAATTGAAAATGTTTGGGGATGGCTGGCCAGAAAGGTTTATGAGTCTGGCCCCCATTTAGGGGGCCTGGGCTACAATATCCCTAGACTACATTAAAAGTCTTTATTATTCGCTGCCCAACAGGATCTACGAGGTTATATTAAATAAGGGGGGCTCGACCCATTATTGAATTTACAAAAATATATACATTAATACTTTCTATTGAATAAAAACACATTTTCTAATACTTAAGTTCATTAAATATACTTTAAAAAAAAAATGTGCTGTTCATGTGAAACAAATTTTTGATGTTTTTAAGTTTTTTTTTGTTAACCGTTATTAATTGTCAATTTTATTTAAGTTTTGTTACTTTTTTTATATTTCAAATTGATTACACTATAAATAGAAACTAAAACATCAGCGAGTTTTCTTTTTAGCTAAAAGATTTCAAGAATTGAAATTGCATATACAAGTGTGCTATTCAAGTGAAACGCTGTGTATTTTGAAGAACACCGACCGATTGAATATTGAATTAGGAGGGTTGACGATCAAGCCTCGGTCTCGAGCTTTTCTTTTCTAAGAGAGAGCTTAATTTTGGAGTGTGGTGAATTGATTCTTTCTTGGATCTAAGTGCATTCGCTCTTGGATACAAGTCCTCTTTTTGAAATTTAATAATTTTTTGTTTACGAGATAGCGAGTCCGAACTTTGAGCGTGTGAACCTGACAATTAGTGGAGGATGCTTGGAGGATGTTTGGGCAATACAAAGTTCTTTAGTCTACTGCTGGACTGTTGTTTAGTCTACTGGGACTGGGACTTAATAAGTTGGCATGTGCTAAAGCCTGTGGGACTGTGGATATGTCACTATATATATATATATATATAAATATACATAGTACACAAAAAAATAAAAACCCGCAGCTAGAAACCGCCTGGCTTGTTCAATTTGTCTTAATTTTAATTTGCATCGCAGTACAAAGATACATAAAGAGAGAGAAAAAAAAAATTGTATTTTCAGCTGCACGCTCTAGTCACGTTCAGGCGATGCTCCACCGGCGGTGCAGGGGCTGGGTGCTCCCACACTTGCAAAACTGCTGCTGATGTCCGGGGCCTATGGGCTCAGGCGGTATCGGTGCTGGTCATCGCACAGGTAAAGTTTCGGTATTTGTTCATTTGCAATACGGGGCCTATGGGCTCAGGCGGGTCCGGTGCTGGTCATCGCACAGGTATAGTTTCGTTATATGTTGATTTGCAATCCGGAGCCTCTGGGAAGGAAACACTCAGACTCCAGATGGGTGTTGGATAGATCTTGTTGATGCTGCTCTAGGTGTTACTTTTGCTTAGGCTTTAGCTGTTGGCTGGGTTATGTGAATGTTGTAGCAAATTGATTTTTCGTTTTTCATAATTTTTTTTTAAGTCCTATTTTTTATCATCTTTGTTATCTTGTTCACTTATCTTTTTTTCTCTTTTTACATTACTATTTCACTCTTTTCACGTCGCCATGAAATGGTAAACAATTGATTTTACTATAATTTCTTTTTGTTGTTTTTATTTGGAACGTAGCGGCTGATGTGCCGCCTCCGCAGTGGATTTTTATCTGTCTTTTACATTCATTCTTAAAACCTAATGAAAGCGAAGTTTTATAGCTGCGCTGCCCACAGTCGACAGCAGTGGGCTATGTACTTATATCTTTTATGTATTAATAGGATGGCAATGCGCAGTGAGCTTATGCGGGAACGCTGATCACGCACTTATGCTGTACGTGCATAAGTGGCTGATCGCATTACATTTACCTGGTGGTATGCATACTGCAACGAAGTGTCGCAGCGTATTGGTAATTCTTACTTGAATACAGTGAATGCTCAATATAAGAATTTAAACATATGCAAACATTACAAGATGGTATAAACAAAAAAATAAAACGTTAAATATAAGTTTAAGCTTGTTATTTATTTATTAAAAACTGTTTAAACTAAATTATTATATGTATTTATTGCTAATTTAATACAAAAATTGTAAACAAAAAAAAAATGTATATATAAAATATGAAAATAAATCCATGTGTTTATGTCTTTACAAAATTTGAGATTTAGGAATCCAACTGTCTTCAGTTTTCGAGAATCCTAGCCAACGCACCAGAACTCTAGTTCCATCCCTTTTCAGCACCTTTTCTAATAGGTAAGTATTAGGAAATCGAGTCTTTTTCATTTCTTCCCTATAGAAACCACCCTTATATACTTTTTATTTTATTTTATTTATTTAATTTTTTAAGTGGAAATCAATGTTTTTGCGCAAAGAGTTCGAATATACAGTCATCAATATGACTGAATCGATCTGGGAGGTACACATGAAATGACGGAAGCTCAACCATTATATTGGATCCAAACTTGCCATTCACTCTCTTGGCTTTGACAATTTCAAAGACCGTGTTGCACGCCAGATCCTTAAATGGGAGCTTACCTTTATCTCTACATGAGTTAAAGGAGCTGTTGGAGCTGGTGGCGGCTGTATTCATTTTGGTTGATGATGAAGTAAATGTTCGCGTTGTGATTACAAATGCTTGCTGCGGCGAGTGTTCCTTGCTAATTGATAGTTTTCCCAGACGTGCTGGCTCATTTTATACCCGGAACTCATTTCTTCTCCCACTGCTTTTTACATGTGGTGAGGAGAGGCATTCAAAGGAATGCATCCTCTCAGATTGTGGGTATACAAAAAACATGAGACGAATTGGACTCTAACAAAAATTGTAAACACAAACGTCCACAGTTGAAAGTACAAAATTTTTGGAATTAAGTTTTTTTTCCCAAATATCTAAGAACTTCAAGAGGAGGTTGTAAATTTCCAAAACTGTCAAAGAATAGGCTTCTAAAACTTTCTAAAAAAACGCTATCCAATGCGTTCCTTTTGATGTCGAGTTATTATTTATTTTTTATTTATTTATTATTCCACACTCAAAATTAAGTGGGAATTGAGGCAACTTATCTTTCATATAAACTCCCCGAAAATGTGGAATATTTTTAAAGGCAAATCTCATTATAACAAATTTGGATAATACTCTTTTGGGTAGCTCCTTTAGTATTTTTTTGTATTGTGCTTTTAATATTTTTAGAAAATTATATACCATACCTTTTTTTATATGGTTGTAAATACAATCCCTTCCACAATGCTACCGATTCAATTTTTTTATTATGTCTCCGATTTTCCTGAAGCTGTGTCTTGAAGCTTTCTTTACTATTGCTGCGCTACCTGATGCTAAACTACCCATAGCACTAAGGGCTGTTAATGTAGGTACCAGTGGAAAGAAACCACCAAGTTTTGGGATGGTTATAACCCGTGGAATTCATACATTTTTCCTACAGGCCATAGTGTTAGATACTGCTTTGCAAGCAACTTTTACTGCATTCAATAAGTCAAACATTTTGGCAACAACTCAGACTTAAAACACTAAAAATGTGTGAGGGTACGCTTATACGGCAATGTAAACAAACAAATCACCGTTGGGATTTGTGAATAAAAATATATCGATAAAATAAGTCGATAATCACTCGATGTCAGTTCGCGCTTAACAGCTCTTAATTACTGCTGTTAAGGTGCAACCGATCTGGCATCTCGATCGCTTGACAGATGAAGTACTGCAACCCTGTACTCTGGCAACCGAATTTCCGCTCGATCGAATTGTTCTTTTGCGATCAAGTTCTCTCGAAATCAAAACGCATCTAGAGAACCGAGTGCCATCCGAAGGCCCAACACGTGCGAAATACTCAAAAGTAGCACAGTGATAACAGAATAAAGGTAAGCAGGCCGAAATATCGCCGCGCTGGATAATAATACAAGTGTTTTAGGAAAACCCTGTGCGTTCGTCTCTCCAGTGCCAGGGAAAGCCCTTGGCGAGGGACTAGCTGCAGTTTGCGACCCAAGAGTTTCGACCGAAGGAGCACCCTGCGCAGCGGAATTGCTTGCTGGCGGCGGCCGCAAGTCCCGTTGGCGGGAGGAGGAGGAGCGTTTTCTTATTGGCCAGACGTACATACATATATTAAAAGCCCACCTAGATCAGCCACTAAACGTGCGTATAACCGGACCAGGCTCCGAGCCATGATCGGCGAGGAGTCTCGGTGATAACCGGAAGCGTGGGCGTGATTGTGGCCGCAGAAAATCAGGTGTCGTGCTAAAACCTGGCCAATAAGTAGTCTAATATAATTTGAATTTCTTCACGTTTATCGCATAAAACAGCACTCCAGTCTACAGGCCTGCGGACTTCGAGGGATTGGTTCGTGAGTACATTTACAACCTCGATTAACTAAATATGTATCTATTATAAAGCGTATGAATATTAATTTCATGAATCCATAGTTAGCGAGTTTCAGTTCAAAGCGTACTTAGTATTAGTATTTACATTTCCTTTCCCTAATCGTATAGTTTTCTTGAAATATTATTTAGCTTAGTCAATCAAACCCAATCCTTTAGAGTTACAGAATATTAGAAGTAGGGATTAGGTTTAAGATAGATGTAAGCAACTGAAAAATAACATTAAGTCTAACGTAATTAAGTGATTTAAGTGTGAAAAGAAGCACGATTAGAATGAATTAAAACTATATTATATGAGCACCTGAGCTGAACGATTTCTCTTTAAAAAGGGTAAGGGCAACCACAATTAGCTTGTCTTTACAGGTAGGGCGGGCCAAGCAGAAGAACTACTCCATCTCAGTTCTTCACTAACAAGGTCTCCTGTCTCACCCTCATATCCATTCAAATGACTTTATCTCCCGCCTTAAGTTACTAACTCTGTCTACAAAATTTTATTGTGTGGCGGTGATGCTGATTAGGAAGTAACCCGACCCCCTGGACTCTTCCCCGAGCTAGGCCGATCCTGTAGGCAGAGTATGCTACCAATCGGTATCCACTTCACCGTGTTCGTCACAAATGTCCTGGTTGATAAGTCGAAAATCAGAAACCACTTTAGAAAATAAAATTCGCCTTTACAAATCCATACTGAAGCCTGTCTGGACCTACGCTATACAGCTTTGGGGAACCGCTAGCAACTCCAACATTGAAATACTTCAGCGTTACCAATCAAAAACTTTTGCGCCAAATTGTCAATGCTCCTTTCTACATATCTAATGCAAATATTCACAAAGATCTCAATATCCCAACCATAAAAGGAGAAATAAAGAAAATTAGTCAGAAATACATCGACAGACTTCCTAATCAAGAAAATAATTTAGCCTTAAATCTGGTAGACAATAGCTTAACTGTAAGAGGTCTTAAATGATATCACATTCTTGTTCTCTCATATACAAATATGTTATATGTATATAGAATAGCAGGTTTCTTTGGAAACTGCTATTTCCGTTAACTTAATATAAATCATAAAATTTACTTATTGTTTTAAACAGATGGTAATTAAATAAAAAAGATTTAAAACAATTTTTTTACCTGATGGGTTGTGTGTTCTTTTTGCGTGCGTGGATTGTTTTAATAATATATTTATTTATTTAAGTTTACGTTGAAAATTTGTATGAAGTAAGTATGAATTTATTATCCTGATCACTAATGATATTTAAGGTTCATATTACCGATTCCCAAGTCCTTGAAAACATGTTGGTCTTTCAAGAAAGATGCTGCAGCGTTATTTGCCTAAGATGACGGTTACAAAAATTCCTCCACATATATAAATCTATATATTGCGACGCACACTCCACTCCACTGGCCACGAAAGAATTCGTAGGTAAGCTTAACCATTGAACTTACATATGATAATTTATAGTTTATTTTTATTTATGTTTATGAGTCTTTATTAAATTGTAGTTCGGGGTAGACTCTGAATACATAAAGAAGTGGATATTTACAGAGTTTTAATGGACTACGTATATGTCAGTCCCCGGTGTCCCGGTGTGAATTTCCTTTGAACTTGTCCTCAGGCTAATAATTTGGGATACAACATATTATTATTTTCTGTATTATATATATTCATATATTCTGTATATTTCTGACTTTTTTCGTTACCATTTGTACTAATGCTTTGTTGATCTTCACGTTTTATAACCAATTACCTTCGAATACTTTTGATTTTGTATCTTAAATAAAGTATTAAAATTGGTTCATTTATTACAAATGTCATAATGTTGTATATATAATATTATCTGAAATGTTTTGTAATAAATATGTAAAGCAATTATTTCCTTAGTTAGGGTATAATTTCAAATTTTTTAATATTTGTGGCTTGTGGCTGATACATTATTGAACATTGAGAATTCATCTATTTGGATTATACAATTCCTTACTTTAATTATTATATTGATTATTTTTTTTTTTTCTTGATT
This sequence comes from Drosophila kanapiae, assembly GCA_008042475.1. Classification (NCBI taxonomy): domain Eukaryota; kingdom Metazoa; phylum Arthropoda; class Insecta; order Diptera; family Drosophilidae; genus Drosophila; species Drosophila kanapiae. Next base: position 6,507 of record VNJM01003131.1, on the reverse strand, counting down.
AGAATCCTGTGTTCATTTTGATTTTTGCATTTTATATTTTTAACCGCTTCTGGTATGCTCCATGCCGATAATATTTTTGGTTCTACATATTTATTTTGGGACTTTGCATGTTTTTACATATAATTATTCTGTTTCTACATTTTTTTCAATTACAATTATCACAATTTATATTACAATTAATCATCACCATTGTAAAATTTATCAAACATATTTTCTGCCAAAGTATTATCAAGCTTGTCTGGATATGCGATTATTTCAATAGGAATTTGGAAAATATCCAAGTATTTATTTGCTTCTGATTTTAGCCAATTTTATGTTATTATTTTTAACAATTTCTCCAAATTAACTTTTAATAGTATATAGCCATGTTTATGTAATTTTGGATTAAAAATGACTAATCTTGCTAGTTGCACCCAATTCTATATATATTCTGTTAATTGTTGAAGGTTTCAAATTAGTTCTGTGGTCTGCTGTTCTTTATTCAGTAGTTCGTTTATTTAAATCATGATTTTATACGGCATTATCGGATAGATTATTTATTTTGCATTCTAACCCATCCTTATCATCCTGATCTAGGGTACCAAATAAGCCAAAATACGCTATACCTAATAAATTCAAAAGACCATTAACTGTATAAGAATACTTTTACAATTTAAGTATTTATATACCGTTAATTTTCCTCTTTAGTTTTACTTGAAATACGATTTGAATTTTAATAGAGGTTCTTTCAATAGATGTTCGAAAATTAGCTCGGTCTTTATTATATTTATGCTTAAGTAGTGATATATGTAATTAGTTTTACTTTCGGTGGATCGGGCTTTGAATATTAGCTATCCATTTAAGGCGCTAATCGGGTTTATTTCAATACTTTGTCCATTTAGCATTGGTATTAAATGGTATTATGATGAATAATATTATATGTGTAATTAAGATTTCTCTTCTTCAACTTGCCTGGAATTATCATACTTGTACTAATCTTCTTCTTGAATTTTAATTTATAAAATGTCCTGCTTTTGTTGGTTTCTTCGGAGAGTTTCTCATTGACCTGCCTCATAGTTCCTGTTTTCCTGATTGGATTCGGGATTTTGGTCCTTACCTATGCTTCTTGCCTATATTTTCTATTAAGTTCATAATCATGTCTGTTTTCATTGAATTTATTTTATTTTGCTGTGTTCTAAAATATTTTGTAAATATGAGCACATTATTTTCAGTGGTGTTCCCATATCATTGAATATTTTCATAATGACGACTTTTCCGACCTTTCAGGTTAACTGTTATAGATAATTTCGAATAAATGTCAAATACATGATAGGAATTGTTGATTACCAACAAGATAAAGGTCAATTAAGTATCTATCTCTTGCTTAGGTATTTATGGAGTTTCCAATGGCAATGATGTTTCTTCTCTAATTAATAATGTTTTGCGTTATCTTCTGATTTTCTGGGACTTTTTTGTCAATTCCTAATTCCTAAAACGAATTCCTTACGCCTTTTTAATATTATATTGAATTCAGCATGACTTAAAAATAACTTTTAATTTAAGTGTTCATTTTTATTTAAATAGTTTGGTCTTATAATTTCTATGTATGACCGTTGGAGTGACAGGAGATTTTCGTAATTGCTCTCTTCTTTGTACATAAATATTCCTTAATGATGTTTATCATATCATTCAGCAAGGAACACTCGCAGCAGCAAGCACTTAGTAGACACAACGCTTCAAAATGAATACAGCCGCCGCTAGCTCCAACACCGACTCTAGCACTAGCTCTACAACCCGATCAAGGATGTCTTTGCCTATCGGCGTCACCCAGGCAGACTCATGCTTGCCTTTAACTCATGTAGAGTTAAAGGTAAGCTTTAATTTAAGAGTCTGGCGTGCAACATGGGAGCTTTCTGTGTTGTGTATTTCTTGTATTTATTTAATCCTATTTAGTTGTGCTGCCCCTTGTTTGTTTTGGTTTGCATCTTTTTGCATTTCTTTTTGTGCTTCTTTTGTTTAGCAGTTAATTGCGTCGTCGCGACAGCATCTAGCCTCTCTGAAGCTCACTCCCACGCTCTCTTGTTTTACTGCACGCAGCAGCACTCATGACCTCTCTCTCTTTCTCTATCTCTGAGTGTCTGTTTTGTCAAACAATGCCAGAAGCCACTTGCCATTGGCGATATTACGATCGAATGGTGGATTTGAAACGACATTGTGCACGCCAAGTGCATTGGTTGGACCGTACAACCAATGCACTTGGCGTGCACAATGTCGATGATATGTCAAAGAATATTGGCTTGCGCTTATGCTGGGAGACTTGTCGCGATGTGGAATGGGAAATTAGGTCTTTCATGCGGCAAGCCAGAAGCGGTTTTATAGGGCTATTTAGTAGTTTTCGTAAAACGAACTATGTGCTCGTAGCGCTGGTTGCTCAATTTAATGGCCTTAACCTATTGACAGAGTCTCGTAAACGCAAAAAAAAAAAAACCGCGGTTGGCGCACCACAAACAGGCGGATCCCTACAGCTCCTCGAAAGTCAACGGCAGACTCCCTCGGCAACGCCATCAGTCTCAGTGACGAACTCAATGACGCTGAGATCGGTGGCGAAAAAAGACCCAGTATCCGAATGTGTCGCGAGAGGGGGTGCACCCTCCCAGTAATTTCCGTGTTGTTCGTAGAGGGGTCACAATCAACGACCCAGCAGAACACAGTCCCGAAAACTCCCCAGAGTGGCAGGTCCAATTGGCAACATAGACAATCAGTCTGTGTTGCCAAAATCGCTCATAGTAGTGCCACCCACGAAACATATATTTGTTTCGCAGCTTTCCCCTGATCAAATATATGACGATAATATTGTCGATATTCAAGGCAAGACAAAAGCCGAAAAATTAAAAATAAATGTTCAAAATTCAAATTTTCTTATGCTAGGGATATTTTATCTTTCAAAATAAATGTCACTGACGAGATCTTTAGCACGATATGCTCTGAAAGCTTTTGGCCAAAGTATGTTGTTGTTAAGGAGTTCAAAGCAAAGAAAAAGAAAAGGTGGCCTATAGGAATAAGTCTTCCAGACCAAATAGAAGAATAGAAGAAATAAAATTACTTCAATAATTAAAGAATTGAGAGAGGCTCAAATTATATCATAATTTAGAATATATTTATGTAACAATATTCAAATTAGTTTATAATCATCATGTCCGTTGACAAGTTTGGTCATTATATAAACCGAACTATAATAATTTAAAACGATATTAAAAAACTATTCCAGGACTCATCATTGATACAGATGGAAACTTAAATATTCAACATAAACGTATAAAAAATGGATCCATTTCACAAGATAAGACCAACTTTGTTATCAAGGATTATGTCGACAAGTCGATAATGGAGATGAAAGATTCAATGATGAGTGAAATAGTTGTGAATGTACCAGATGTTAAAACTGTTGAAATTGATGACAGATTAGACAGACTTGACAGACAGACTCTGCTATTATTGAAACTATTAGAAATGGACCAAAATCTAAGAATAACTTCTAAAAATATAAATATATTTTTTTTTTGTTTTTTACAGTTTTAGTCTTAAACTATTAAAAAATATATTTATATATAACATTTTTTATTTATTTTTCATGATTACAATAAACATTAATATTTTTCTTTTAGTTTTTATTTTTTTTTTAAGTTTTAGTCTTAAATTATTAATAAATATATTTAATAATTTAGTTAAACCATTTTTTAATAAATAAATAACAAGCACACACTTAAATTTAACGATTTATTATTTTCTTAATACCATCTATTAAAATATAGTGCATTATTAGATCACCCTCATCTATGTCGAGAGCACTTTCGTAAGATTTTAATATCCTCTTTAGAGAATTAAGCTTAATCATCGGTCTTTGATCTTAAAAAGTGTTTTCTAGTTGACTAATTTGGCTGCGCCAAACACTTTTCACTTGAGTTTCTATACTATTAATAGAACCCTCAAGTTCTTGTACTAATGTTTTATAATGGCCTATTGCCATTCCTTATTCCTTCCTTAATATGTCCATACTCGCTTTCTTCTGAAATACTTTCCAGATTAAAGGAATTTATTTGACTCTGTTCTATCCATTTAAAATTACTATAAGGTACGTTTTCAGATTCCTTAGTCGGATCAAAATCTTTCACAAATGTTGTGATTTGCCTTTGTTTGGGATGTGTTGCTCATCAGGAAAAGTATAACTACCCGAAATTTAAACACCACCTGAACCATTACGCTGTTTACTTCTCGGTACTGATCCAGATTCTACCCTGTTCCTAAAGTCAATTCGTACATTCAATTCATGCTTCCAAATTACATCGTTTGGAGCAACAGAAATAGTTAACAATATTGCTGCAAACGGTCTGAAATAAGGTAAAATCATTTTTTGGAATAAACATTCGCTTAAGGAATTGGATAGGACATTGAGGGATATAAAAAAACAATGATAAATTATTTGGCGGCTCTTTGTTACTCCTTTCAGGTGGTTTTAGGCAAACTCTTCCAGTTATTCCATGTTCAACTTACGGTGAAGAAATCTATGCTTGCTTAAAATCATCGCCACTGTGGCGTAATGTTGAAAAAGTACAACTGACGAAAAAAAATCTAAACAATATCTAAACAACTGTTAGATATTGACGATGGAAAAGTTGCTGTACATGAAAATACTAGATGTATAATTTACAAACGGACTTCTGCACAATCATCGACCCACAAAATGCTTTTATTTATCCTGATTACAAGTTGTTTGATTGTAATGGGGGTTGCATTGATGTCGTTCTTTTTAAGACTCATCATTTTGTGTGAACGTCTACTTGCTTCAATTTTCCAAATTCGAATGAAAAAATCCATCGCATCTTGTTAAACAATACGTTGATCTTATCCATTCAATGGAGTATATTCAACTAGTCGATGATGGATGAGAAGGCAATATACCTTTGTATCCATCTCACTTGGTGAAGTTAGCTCAGTGGAAATTTTAACATCAATCCGTCCTGATTTGACTGATTCATTCTGGTATGAAAGATAAACAACAATAATGGGAGCCTTTGCCATGAATTCCTTTGGAGATAAGAGAGCTCGTGGTTCTCGATTCTAGTAGCTCTCTTGAAATTTGACATACACATACAAGACAGCAAACCGATTTTCATTATATTTTTATATTTAAGTCCTCATGGGGATATACTTCTGAATTAAGATAAAATTGTTTGTGATTAGTTGTCCATTTAATGTAAATGCAATGATAGCGAAACGTGGGCTTTCACTATTTGCCGACAGCTTAACAATCCATATATGATGTGTTCCTTGTACCAATGTGGGATTGATATAACAATCCCAACTCCGGAATGCGAGTGGTAGTGTAGCTCAACTTTTAACTACATTAAACATTTTAATATTAGCACTAGCGCTTGGAACAATGTGGGGGATCTTCCAACTTATGTTATGTATAGCACTTTTATATGATTTTCGATCAATTGTCTTAACATACATATCATCAGTGTATTTTACCAGTAGGTGAATGAGTTCATGTTTACAGTTTAATACAACTTATAATCTTCTCCGAATCCCATCAACATTTTTAAAGGTACAGAAAAGCTGAAATGTCCTCCGGATGGGATATTGTCTCCTCCACTCCACCCAGCATTACGATAAAGAACTCCTTCCTGTTGACCAACTGAGAGAAAGTTCTTGATAGTCGATGTAATCCCAGTAAATCGAGTCCTATCCAGTTCACATCCATTCANAAATTTAACATACATGTCATACAAGACAGCAAACCGATTTTCATTATATTTAATATTTAAATCCTCATAGGGATATACTTCTGAATTAAGATATACCTTGGCATTTCTCAAATTGTTTGTGATTAGTTGTCCATTTAATGTAAATGCAATGACAGCGAAACGTTGGCGTTCTCTATTTGCCGACAGCTTAACATTCCATATATGATGTGTTCCTTGTACCAATGTGGGATTGATATAACAATCCCAACTCCGGAATGCGAGTGGTAGTGTAGCTCCATTTTTAACTACATTAAACATTTTAATTTTAGAATTATCGCTTGGAGCAATGTGGGGGATCTTCCAACTTATGTTATGTATAGCAATTTTATATGATTTTCGATCAATTGTCTTAACATACATAACATCAGTGTATTTTACCAGTAGGTGAATGAGTTCATGTTTACAGTTTAAAACAACTTTCTTATAATCTTCTCCGAATCCCATCAACATTTTTAAAGGTACAGAAAAGCTGGATCGCTACGTAAATATTAAAAGAAAACTAATGGGAAACGTCGCAAAAATCAATCGGGAAAAAGAACTACTATACCTACCAGCTAAAAAGTTGTAAAGGTCAACAAGTTGTCCTAAAAGGAATCGAACCAGATGTAAGCACTGCAGAAGTTGAACAGGCACTAAAAGATAAAGGTTTTTGCGTAAAAACCGTTACAAATATACGGAACCGAAACAAACTACCGCAACCTCTCTTTAAAGTTGAACTTGT
>VNJM01002381.1:0-13647 GCA_008042475.1 Drosophila kanapiae | reverse complement strand
AACCCACAACCTCCGGTTTTGGAGACCGGCGCTCTAGCCAATTGAGCTACACCCCTGCAATGCGACTGCCGTCACTACAGGCCGAGCATAACGGAAACCCGTCAGCCTGACCAGCCGTGCGCGGCCCTTGCAGGAGGCGGAACAAAATATGTTGTGAGGATAAAGTCAAGAGGCAGAAGACGATAACCTGCAAGATGGTGCAGATCAGGCACAAAAAACCGCATGAACGGGGGCTTGCAGGACAGACGGATTTTAGCGTAAAAGCATCGCCACGGAGTGCGGGCATAGCATAGTGGTAATGCAGTAGCCTTCCAAGCTACCGAGGAGGGTTCGATTCCCTCTGTCCGCTCCAAGCTTTCCCCTACATGTTATAAAAACTGCCATTTCAGCCCTCTTAAAAGCGGCATGAGAATGGAACAGTTTTCTTGCGTCTCACCAGTGGGCGATATGGGGCAGAAATTTTTTTCAAAAATATGAAATTCTAACGTCACGCTGTTTTTGTGCTCCTTCCGGTGTGCCGTTTTTTGGATTCGGGGCGCGTCGTTTATTTTCTAGAAAGAGTGGGCCGGCTCTGACGCCAGGTGTGTGCGGTATTACGGATAGGGTCTCCGTGCCTCAAAACGTGAGCCATATTTCTTCATCGCTCAGTCCGCTTTTTTCTCGGGCTTTGAGATGAGAGGATTCGTTTTTCATCCCTTGGGAGCCAGAAAACGGCCCCGATCTTAAAATTAGAGTTAAGCTGCCAGTTGCGTGGTGTGTTTCAGCATGCTAGAGGCCGCGCCGACGCATGCTTGTGGTTCCTGACGGACCAGAGGCGGAGTCATGACGTGGAATGCCGGCGCGCACAGAAGGAAAGAGCCTAAAAAGTGGTGGCCTCGGGCGTAACGACAGCACAACCGGTTGCTTTTGCTGCCAACGGTCTTGAAGGCCGTTATGCAACTGCGCTTTATGAACTCGCAGCAGATCAGCAGCAGCTTGACGCAGTGCTTGATGAAGGGGCGGCTCTTGCCCGCCTGATTGATGAAAGCGCGCCGCTGCGCACTGTTCTGGCTGACACACGGCTGGATATCCTCGTATCGCGCAAAGCTGTTCTGGCAGCTCTTGAAGCGCAGGGATTCAGCCAGATCATCAGAAATTTTGTTGGCGTTGTGGCTGATAACCGCCGCCTGCCTGTGCTGCGGCGCATTCTGGCTTCGCTAGATGCGCTGGCGGCGTCGCGCCGTGGTGAAGTGGTGGCCGAGGTGGTAAGCGCCCAGCCCCTTTCCACACCGCAGCGCGCCCAGCTTCAGGTTCGCCTGGCAGAGGCTGGTTATTCCCGCGTTACAATCCGTGAGCGTGTCGACGCTTCCCTCCTCGGCGGTCTCGTCGTGCGTGTGGGGGCTAAACTTTATGACGCCAGTCTTCAGACCCGCCTGTTTCGTTTGCATTACGCCATGAAGGGAGCCGCGTGATGGAAATCCGTCCCGCAGAGATTTCGGATATCCTCAAGCAGCAGATTGCTTCGTTCGACAAGGAATCCGATGTTGTCGAAACCGGCACTGTCCTGTCCGTAGGGGATGGTATTGCCCGTGTGTTCGGCCTGCAGAATGTCATGGCGGGTGAGCTCGTTGAGTTCCCGTCCGCTGGCCAGAAAGGCATGGCGCTGAACCTCGAAAGCGATAACGTTGGTATCGTGATTTTCGGGGATGACACCAACATCCGTGAAGGCGACACCGTCAGCCGTTCCGGTGTGGTGGTCGAAGTGCCCACCGGCAAAGGCCTGCTGGGCCGCGTTGTGGACGGTCTGGGTAATCCGATCGACGGCAAGGGTCCGCTGTCCAACGTTGAAATGCGTCGCGCTGAAGTCAAGGCTCCCGGCATTATGCCGCGTCAGTCTGTTAGCGAACCGATGCAGACCGGCATTAAGGCCATTGACGCACTGGTGCCCGTTGGCCGTGGTCAGCGTGAACTGGTGATTGGTGACCGTCAGACTGGTAAAACAACCATTCTGACTGATACCATTCTGGCGCAGAAGACCGTCAATGATGAAGGCGACGACAAGAAGTCCCTTTACTGCATTTACGTAGCGGTTGGTCAGAAGCGTTCTACAGTGGCGCAACTTGTGCGTCTGCTGGAAGAAAAGGGTGCGCTGCAGTACTCCATCGTTGTGGCTGCCACGGCGTCTGATCCGGCTCCGCTTCAGTATCTGGCACCGTATTCTGCCTGCGCCATGGGCGAATATTTCCGTGACAACGGCATGCACGCCCTGATCTGCTACGATGATCTGTCCAAGCAGGCTGTGGCTTACCGTCAGATGTCTCTGCTGCTGCGTCGTCCGCCGGGCCGTGAAGCCTATCCGGGTGACGTGTTCTACCTGCACTCCCGTCTGCTGGAACGCGCTGCGAAGATGTCCGACGCCCACGGCGGCGGTTCTCTTACCGCTCTGCCGGTGATTGAAACTCAGGCCGGTGACGTTTCCGCTTACATCCCGACCAACGTGATTTCCATCACCGATGGTCAGATCTTCCTGGAAACCGATCTGTTCTACCGTGGTATCCGCCCGGCCGTAAACGTTGGTGGCTCTGTGTCCCGCGTTGGTTCCGCTGCGCAGATCAAGGCCATGAAGCAGGTTGCAGGCAAGATCAAACTGGAACTGGCCCAGTATCGTGAAATGGCAGCGTTCTCTCAGTTCGCGTCAGATCTTGATCCGGCTACCCAGAAGCAGCTGGCACGTGGTGCCCGTCTGGTGGAACTGCTGAAGCAGCCGCAGTCTTCTCCCCTTACGGTGGAAGAGCAGGTTGTGGTGCTGTATGCCGGAACCCGTGGCTTTATTGATGGTATCGCCGTTGATAAGGTTGTGGCGTGGGAACGCGCTCTGCTGGGTGACCTGCAGAATGCTGGCAAGGATGTTCTTGAAGCCATTGGCAAGGACCGCCAGTTGACCAAGGATACCGAAGCGCGTCTGACGGAATATCTGACCACCTTCAACCGTAATTTCGGCTGAGGGAGCAGGAGCATTCATGGCTTCCCTCAAGGAACTCCGCGCCCGGATCGGAAGTATCAAGTCGACACGGAAGATCACCAGCGCGATGAAAATGGTCGCGGCCGCAAAACTGCGCCGCGCTCAGGCTAGTGCTGAAGCTGCCCGTCCGTACGCAGCGGCTATGCGCCGTATGCTGGCCGAACTGGCAGGCGCTGCGAAGGGGGAAGAAGGCGGTCCACGCCTTCTGGCCGGAACAGGGCGTGATCAGATCCATCTGCTTATTCCGATCACCAGTGATCGCGGGCTGTGCGGTGGCTTCAACGCCAACGTGCACCGCCTGACACAGCAGACCATCCGTCGGCTCCAGTCCGAAGGCAAAACTGTCAAGCTGCTGCCTGTTGGCCGTCGCGCTCTGAACTATTTCTCGCGTGAATACAGTGATCTCATCATTGATAAGGTCAGTGGCGTCAGTGGGAAGGACGTGCCGTTCTCAGCCGCAACCGATCTTGGGAACAAGATTAATGCGCTGCTGGAAGCAGGCGAGATTGATGTCTGCACGCTTGTTTATAACAAGTTCCGCAATGCCATGACGCAGGTTCCAGCCTGCCAGCAGCTTGTGCCGCTGGTGATGGACGATGCCGCAACCGCAGCAACTGCTCCGGAAGCTGCAGGTGACGTGGCCCAGTACGAATTTGAACCGGATGAAGCAACGCTTCTGGCAATGCTGCTTCCGAAAAATCTGCAGGTTCAGATCTACGCATCGCTGCTGGAAACAGCGGCAGGCGAGAACGGAGCCCGTATGACGGCCATGGACAACGCCACGCGGAATGCAGGCCGGTCCATTGACAGTCTGAGCAAAGTCTATAACCGGACCCGCCAGACAAACATTACTAACGAACTGATCGAAATCATCTCGGGCGCACAGGCTGTCTGAGCCCGCTCGTTTGCCCCGCAGGAGCTGACCCATGTCGGATACCACAACCCAGACCCAGGCCCCTGCGGCCACGAAGACCAATGCTGTTGGCCGCATTACCGAGATCAAAGGGCCGGTTGTTGATGTGCAGTTCGAAGGTGAACTGCCGAAAATCCTCAACGCCCTTCACGTAAAGCTGGGTGATCAGACACTGGTGCTTGAAGTGGCCCAGGAAATTGGCGAGCACGAAGTGCGCTGCATTGCCATGGACACCACCGATGGCTTGGTGCGTGGTGCCGAAGTGCTGGACACCGGCTCTCAGATCTCCGTGCCGGTTGGCCCGGAAACGCTTGGTCGTATCCTGAACGTTACCGGTGACCCGATTGATGAAAAGGGCCCGATCAAAACGGCTCGGCGCGCGCCCATCCATCGTGACGCCCCGTCTTTTGAAGAACAGGCTGCTGCCTCTGAAATCCTGATGACCGGGATCAAGGTGGTTGATCTGCTCTGCCCGTATCTGAAGGGTGGTAAGGTTGGTCTGTTCGGCGGTGCCGGTGTAGGCAAGACCGTTATCATTCAGGAACTGATCAACAATATCGCCAAGGCGCACGGTGGTGTGTCCGTGTTTGCTGGTGTTGGTGAACGTACCCGTGAAGGGAACGACCTGTATTACGAAATGCAGGACGCTGGCGTTATCAAGCTGGGCGAAGACAACGCAACCGATGGCTCCAAAGTGGCGCTGGTGTTCGGTCAGATGAACGAACCGCCGGGTGCACGTGCTCGCGTGGCGCTGACTGGTCTGACGCTGGCTGAATATTTCCGTGACGAAGAAAACCAGGACGTTCTCTTCTTCGTGGATAACATCTTCCGCTTTACGCAGGCTGGTTCTGAAGTGTCCGCTCTGCTGGGCCGTATTCCGTCTGCTGTGGGTTATCAGCCCACGCTGGCAACGGAAATGGGTGCGCTGCAGGAACGTATTACGTCCACCAAAAAGGGCTCCATTACGTCCGTTCAGGCCGTGTATGTCCCTGCCGATGACTTGACCGATCCGGCTCCCGCAGCAACCTTTGCCCACTTGGATGCAACAACGGTGCTGAACCGTTCCATCGCTGAAATGGGCATCTACCCGGCTGTTGATCCGCTGGATTCCACGTCCCGTTCTCTGGACCCCGCCATTGTGGGTGAAGAGCACTATAACGTGGCGCGTGAAGTGCAGCGTATTCTGCAGACCTACAAGTCCTTGCAGGATATCATCGCCATCCTTGGTATGGATGAACTGTCTGAAGACGATAAGCTGATCGTGGCGCGTGCTCGCCGCATCCAGCGCTTCCTGTCTCAGCCGTTCCACGTGGCTGAAGTGTTCACAGGCGCACCGGGCAAGCTGGTTTCTGTGGCTGACACGGTTCGTTCCTTCAAAGCCATCTGTGCCGGTGAATATGATGACCTGCCGGAAGCTGCTTTCTACATGGTTGGCACCATTGAAGAAGCCGTTGCCAAGGCAGAAAAACTGAGAGAATCGGCCTGATAGCCGATTTCGGGAAGGAGCACATCCATGCCGATCCAGGTCGAGATTATCAGCCCTGAAAAGGTTCTGGTGTCGCGTGAAGTAGATATGGTGGTAATGCCGGGTGCGGAAGGCGATATTGCCGCCATGCCCGATCATGCCCCTATGATGCTTCTGCTCCGTGGTGGTGTTGTGTCACTGTATGAAAATGATACGGTGACAGACCGCTTTTTTGTAGGCGGTGGCTTTGCTGACATGACAGCAACCCGCTGCACCATTCTGGCAGACAAAGCTGAGCCGGTAAGCGCAATCTCTATTGATAACGCAACTGCCCAGTTGGAAGCTCTGACGGAAGCATGGGACAAAGCGGACAAGAGTGATATGTCCCGGCTGGACGTGCTTCAGGATAAAATCCTGGCGGTCCGTGCTGAAATTGAAGCAGGTTCTTCCCACTCTGCCTGATATGTTGGTCAATAGGGTCTGTTGAAGTCCAAACAAAAAGCCACTTGTTATCAGGTGGCTTTTTTTTATGGGCAGACTTTTTTGCCAGAGAGCAAAATGAGGGAGTAGTGCCTGCTGCTCCGCGCTGCCTCACAAAAAGATCTTCCGCGATATCCTTTTGTGAGCCTCTTTTAGAAGGGGTGGACAGAGGTTCAAAAGCAGGCAGGCCTGCTGGGCCTGCACCTGAAGGTGTTACATATCGCTGAGATACTACCGGTATCGAGCACACAAATGTGCCTTTCAGCGATAAAATTTCTCCACTGCCTTCCTTCTTTCAGGTCCTTCCTCTGCGGATATTTCAGATTGTCTTCTGTGGGCAGATTTAGCCGCGGCCGCGATATGTGGGAACATCCTGCGAGGGAATCCAGACATCTGCCGGGGGTGCGCCTGTCTGCCAGAAGACATCAATGGGAATACCACCACGGGGGTACCAATAGGCCCCGATGCGCAGCCAGACGGGCGAGAGCAGATCAACCAGTGTTGTTGCAATCTGCACAGAGCAGGCTTCGTGAAACGCGCCGTGGTTTCGGAAGCTGGTCAGGAACAGCTTGAGGGATTTGCTCTCCACAATCCACTGATCTGGCACATAATCAATGACCAGATGCGCAAAATCAGGCTGGCCCGTCACGGGGCAGAGGGACGTGAATTCCGGTGCGGTAAAGCGCACCAGGTAGCGTTTGTCAGGGTAAGGGGCAGGCACACGTTCTAATACAGCCTCTTCCGGGCTGGTGGGGGCGGGGGTGTGGCGTCCCAACTGGGTGAGGGCGGCGCTGCCGTCGTCTGGGCGGGTCATGATGAACTCTTCCTTGTGTCTCAGATAGCTCTGGATGTCGAAGCTGTAAGCCGTTTCGTCAAGCTTTTCAGGCATGGCAGCCGTGGGTCTGCTTCTTTTTCTTCTCAGGTTGTGTATGAAGGTCTTATGGCCAAATCTTCAGCTCCTTCCTTCCCACAGCCCCGCCTTGTTTCCACAACACAGGATCTGGCAGACTCACTCATCCGTTTACGGGAAGAGCGGTTTCTGACCATTGATACCGAGTTCATGCGGGAACGCACATATTGGCCGGAATTATGTCTGGTTCAGATTGGCGGCGCCAATGATGTTGTCCTGATTGATACGTTGGCGGAAGGGCTTGATCTCGCGCCGCTGGCTGATCTGCTGGCAGATGAAAGTGTGCTGAAGGTTTTCCACGCTGCACGGCAGGATCTGGAGATTTTCCTGTATCTGTTTGATGCCTTGCCAACGCCTGTGTTTGATACACAGGTGGCTGCCATGGTGGCAGGTTATGGAGATCAGGTGGGGTATGACAGCCTTGTAGGCTCCCTGACAGGCCACGCCATTGATAAAAGTCACCGGTTTACGGACTGGTCCGTCAGGCCCCTAACGCCCGCGCAACTGACGTACGCAGCCGGTGATGTCACGTGGCTGCGGCTTGTTTACGAGCGGCTGGTGAAAAAGCTGGAGCAGGAAAAGCGGCTGGAATGGGTTTCTGCCGAAATGGCAGAACTGGCTGACCCTGCGACATTTCGCGCTGACCCTGAAAAACAGTGGGAACGGCTGCGTGCCCGTACTGGTAACCGGCGGATGCTTGGTATTCTCCGGGCCGTGGCGGCGCTTCGTGAGCGGGAAGCCCAACGCGTAAACGTACCACGTCAGCGTTTGCTGAAAGATGAAAGCCTACTGGAAATTGCGGCAACCGCACCTGCTACGGTGGACGCTCTGGCGCGTGTCAGGGGTATTTCGCGTGGGTTGGCTGAAGGCCGAACCGGTCAGGGGCTATTGGAAGCGGTAAAGGCAGCGCAGGCATTGCCTGATTCAGAACTGCCCCGCCTGCCAAAAGGCCGAAGCAAGGATGCGCCGCGTCCGTCCGCTGCTCTTATGGCTTTGCTGAAAGTGCTGTTGACCACCTGCTGTGAAGATCATGATGTTGCGCCTAAACTCGTGGCATCCATGGATGATCTTGAAGCGCTGGCACTTGATCCGTCCGTGCCCAACCCTTTGCTGTCAGGCTGGCGGAAGCGCGTGTTTGGTGATGCTGCTTTGGCCCTGCGCAATGGAGATATTGCTCTGGCCGTGAAAAAGGGAAAAGTGGACCTTATTCCGTGCGAGTCTTCAGCGAAGTAAAGAACGCCTTAAACGGTCTTTCCGTGCTGTCAGGCCAGCTTGGTGAAGACCCAAAATTGGTTTTACAGTTGGCGTCCGTGGGCGGCTGGCCAGCTTACGTGCCACACGACAAATGGTGTGTAAGCAGTCGGACTAGTGCCCCCGTTTGTCACTGAATGTATTGGATTTTCGTTTCTCAGGGCAACGCAGCGCGCTGTGAGCCCCCCTGCTTGTCAGCGTCTGAAATTTTTCAGTAGCCGTCACCTGTCGATACGTTGAACAGGCTCTCTGATTTTTTCAAAAAGTCTCTTGGGGTGCTGGTTCTGGTGACGTGAAACCGTTCTCTGTTCTCAGAGACTGTCCACAAAAGCAGCCCCTGAGAACCAAAGGGAAAGGGTTTTAGAAACCCATTTCCTGCCAGATGTTGGAGAGCGGGCGCGCGCCGACGTGTGAAATGATTTCAGACGCGGCCACGGATGCCAATCGGCCACATTCGGGCAGTGTCCGCCCAGATGTCAGCCCGGCCAGAAAGCCTGCTGCATAGGCATCACCAGCGCCAGTTGTATCGACCACCTGGGTAGGGACAGGATCAACTTTGGTGCGCTGGCCGTCATGAATGATCACGCTGCCAAGGCCGGAGCGTGTCAGGGCGGCGAAGGTTGTGTCCTGCTCGGTGTGGCGGGCGGCTGTATCAAAATCTTCCGTTTCATACAGAGCGCAGATTTCATCTTCGTTGGCGAAGAGAATATCAATGTGCCCGCGCAGCAGATCCAGAAAAGCTTGACGGTGGCGGCCAACGCAGAACGGATCAGAAAGAGTGAGCGCAACCTGACGGCCATTCTGGTGGGCGAGGGTTGCGGCGCGGCGGAAGGCTTCCTGCGCATGGGGCGGATCAAATAGATACCCTTCAAGATACACAATGCTGGAGGCTGCAATGGCTTCCTGAATGACGTCATCGGGTGTGAAGTAAGTGCAGGCGCCAAGGTAGGTTGCCATGGTGCGCTGCCCATCAGGCGTTACCATCACAATGCAGCGTGCCGTCGGCAGGTTTTCGTAAGTATGGCCATCCAGCGGCGCGGAAGGAAATGTAATGCCGTTTTCACGCAGATCCTGCGCAAACGTATCTCCCGCCTGGTCCCGCGCCACTTTACCCAGATAGGCAACGCGTGCGCCAAACTGGGCGGCGACCACACAGGTATTGGCAGCCGAGCCTCCGCCCATAACACGTTCCGTTTTCAGCGTGGCTGTCAGAGCATTTGCACGGTCCACGTCAATCAGCGTCATGCTGCCCGGTGTCAGACCTTGCTGTTGCAGAAAGGAAGGTTCAACATTGGCAAGGATGTCCGTAATGGCATTGCCAATGCCCAGAATGTCGTATTTCGTTTCAGAAACGGTCATGAGCGTGTGTGTTTTCCTGAAAAAAATGAATGAGTCGGCTTTTTCGGTAGCCCGCTGCCATAAAAAGGGCAACAGGAAGCCTTAAGGGATGCTTGCCGCTCGGCCTGTCGGCTGTATAACAATTTGGAATGCCAGCTAGACGGATCGATGCGGGCAGTTACACGATCAGTAAAACCGCTGTCATAAAATGGCAGCCAGCATGGCGGGGGTGTTCTTGTTCAGAAGACGCAAACCTGAAGAAACCAAACCAGCAGCACCCGGCGCGGGTCAGAATGCCAGTTCGTCTGACAAGGCACGTCCGACCAGTGCGTTTGGTACCATTTTTCCTCCCACTTCTCCAGCCGGTTCACCCACACCTGCTTCCGGCAGCGGTGCGGCTCCGGCTTCCCGTCCTGATACAGCAAAGGAGACCCCTATGGGTCGTGCGCCACTTCCTCCCGGTTCCCCGCTTTCCCCCGGTTCTTCCGTGCCTCCCATTCCGGGTGCTGCCGCCCGCGGTCTGCCGCAGCAGGTACAGCCTAAAAAAGACGTGCCCGAACAGAGAACCCTTGTGGTTGGTCGCGGCATCAGCGTTCAGGGCACTGTGCAGGATGCTGAACGTCTGGTGGTTGAAGGCACCGTTGAATCCAGCATGATCACCGCCAAGGAACTGAGCGTCATGCCTGGTGGCCTGTTCCGCGGTGGTGTGGAAGTGGAAAACGCAGAGATCGCCGGTACGGTTGATGGGTCTCTGACAGCCCGCGGCAGCCTGACGCTGCGCGCAACTGGCCGCCTGCTGGGCAAAGCCGCCTGCCGCCGCCTGAAAGTGGAAGATGGTGGTCAGATTACTGGTCAGCTTGAAATGCTGAGCGATGATGCAGCATCCAAGCCTTCTGTCTCCGCGCCAGAAAAGAGCGCCAGCGCAGAAAGCTGAGAGGTCTGAAAAGACCACGCCCTCACCTGCCTGATTGCTGATCCGGTAGGTGAGGGGGCGCTATCCCATGTGTCATGCGGGAAGCGCCAGGGAGCATGAGGCTCTCGAAAGATCAGGCGACGTTATCGCGCCGGTCGCGTAGTTTAACGTATGCAATCTGTGCGTGTTCAGCACAGTAAGGTTTGCCCGGAAGCGGCACAGCCCCACAAAAATGGAAACCCGGTGTTCCCGGATCACCAATAGGCCAACAGCAGGACGGTCCACGCCGCTTTTGTGGATCAGGGTCTGAAATACGCTGCGGAACCGGCTTGGGTTTTGCTGGCGCACGCGGAGCCGGTTTTTCAACCTTGGCAACTTTGGGCTGAACAGCCGCCGCAGGGGCTGCCGCCACAGGTGTGGGAGCCGGTGTTGCTGCAGGTGCGGGTTTGGGTACAACCTGTGTAGATTCCGTAACCGTGTCCGGTGCCTCCACCTTGGTTGTGGGTGCGGGAGACGTAGCCGGGGCCGCAGCAGTTGCTCCGTCAGGTTTGGCAACGCTTTCAGCTTCCGGCTTCTTGACACCACGCCGGATGGGTGACGGGCGGGGGGGCAGCCCCAGCCGGTGTGCTTTGCCCACCACCGCGTTTTTAGTGATGGAGAGCCGACGGCCTATTTCTGCCGTTGAAAGACCTTCCGCCCAGAGCTCTTTGAGCCGGGAGATTGTTTCCTCGGTCCACTCCATTCACAGGCACCTTTTTTACATTGTCATCGTACAAGGAAGCAGCCTGCTTCCAATTCGGCGCATATTAGGGCGAGCGCAGGGGTATCTCAAGGACAAAGCCGTATAATCTTGCGCTTGCCTGCCGGAATCCGCTTGAAAAAGAAGGTTTTCTCCTGCCTGAGCCTCCTTTTACTGCTGGGTTGCCACAACGCGGCATGCTGCCAGATCCCATGCGGCACACCCGACTGATTTGAAAAAGATCGGTTGGCCTGCAGGAACCTCGCCTGTAAGCGCCGCAGCCAGAGGGCGGACATTCTGCCAGTTGATGCCAGCCTGAATCAGATCCCCAGCCTCGGTTGGGGCACCTACAGGGTCATCTACATAGAGCAGGCTGTTGTGTACAATCTGGGGGCCAACCTCAATCATCTCCGGTTTGTAAGCACCCACACCTATGACCAGACAGTGCGGCGCGGCTGGGGCGTCATAGAGAACAGTGGTGCTGGATGTCAGCGTCAGGACAACATCAAACGGTTCCTCATCAGCCTGTTCCGGGGCAAGCCTGAAAGAGGGCGTGCTGTGCTGCTGGCAGAATTTTTCAGCCCGTTCTACGGAACGGCCCCGCACGGTTACGCAGGCATGGGGGTAGAGCGCCGCCAATGCCTCAACATGGGCAATGGCCTGAGCGCCCGTACCAATCATCAACACCCGTTTGACCGGCCCACGTGCCAGCAGCTTGATGCCCAACAGACTGATGGCAGACGTCCGCCGCATGGTGACCGTAGGGCCGTCCAGTGCAAACAGAAACGTGCCGGTTGCGGCATCTGCACAGTTGACAACTCCCTGAATGGTGGGGCGGTCCGTGCCAGTGTTGTTCGGGCAGATGGTGAGTATTTTGGTAACCAGAAGATCCTTGCTGGCGGTAGGCATGGTCATTAACAACGCCGAGCCTTCGGGAGCGGGAACACTCAGCCGTTCAGGGCAGCGAATTGCCCCTTCGGCATAGTCCTGAACCGTGCGGGCCAGAGCGTCCACCAAGGCGGAGTAAGGCAGGAGGGCGCGCGTTTGGGCAGCGGAATAATGCTTCATGCGGAAATCTTTCTGTCAGAACCATGTGGCAAGGGACACAGCATGGTAGCCAGCTTCCTGTGGCATTCTCTGGTATTCTGTTCGTTTGTAAACTACTCGCTTCTGGTTCTGCCACCGTATGGAGCGCTGATAACGGCAGCGCGATATGACGCTTTGCCCTGTCTTTGGTAAAGGGGGGGAGATCAAAGGGAGGATGCAGCATGGATGTAAGAGCGGCGGTTGCGTTTGAGGCGGGTAAGCCTCTGGAAATTGAGACGGTTCAACTGGAAGGCCCGCAGGCGGGTGAAGTTCTGGTGGAAATCAAGGCAACAGGCCTGTGCCATACGGATAAATACACCCTATCCGGCGCAGACCCGGAAGGTCTGTTTCCCGCCATTCTGGGCCATGAAGGCGCTGGTATTGTGCGCGAGGTTGGGGCCGGGGTAAGGCACCTCAAGCCGGGTGATCATGTTATTCCGCTCTACACGCCCGAATGCCGGGAATGTAAATCCTGTCTGTCCCGTAAAACCAACCTGTGCACGGCCATTCGGTCCACACAGGGGAAGGGCCTGATGCCGGACGGCACATCCCGCTTTTCCTTCAAGGGACAGCCGATCCATCATTACATGGGCTGTTCCACCTTTGCGCATTACACCGTTCTGCCGGAAATCGCGCTGGCCAGGATCCGGCCAGACGCTCCGTTTGATAAGGTCTGCTATATCGGCTGTGGTGTCACCACTGGCATTGGGGCGGTGTTGTTTACCGCCAAGGTGGAACCGGGTTCAACCGTGGTGGTCTTCGGGCTTGGCGGTATTGGGCTGAATGTGATTCAGGGAGCCAAAATGGTGGGGGCGGACCGCATCATTGGTGTAGACATCAACCCGGACCGCGAAGCCATTGCCCGCAAGTTCGGCATGACAGACTTTGTAAACCCGAAAGATCTTGGCCCGAATGGTGATGTTGTGGGTCACCTGATTGAACTGACGGACGGCGGCGCGGACTACACGTTTGAATGCGTTGGCAACCCCACGCTGATGCGTCAGGCGTTGGAATGCGCCCATCGCGGCTGGGGTGTTTCCACCATTATTGGGGTAGCGGCGGCCGGACAGGAAATCAGCACGCGGCCTTTCCAGCTTGTTACTGGTCGGCGGTGGATCGGGTCTGCCTTTGGTGGAGCGCGTGGCCGCACGGATGTGCCCAAAATTGTAGATTGGTACATGGAGCACAAGATCAATATTGATGATCTAATCACCCACAAATTGCCTCTGGAACGGATTAACGAGGGCTTCGATATGATGGCGAAGGGCGAAAGTATTCGTACCGTGGTGGAATACTGATAGATATAAAGATATGTTTTAAGATCCGGATATAAAGCGCCATGGAAGCTCTGGTTTTAGAGTGATGTTAGGGCGTGTCGTCAGTTAAACGGGGGGATTATGAAGCTTGTACTCCCGTTTGATCTGTGATGTTTTCTTCCTGTTTCTGGAACGGGGAGAGTGTGAATGCGACGGTATGGTTTGAGCGATGGTCAGTGGGAGCGAATAAAAGATCTTCTCCCGGGTCGCGAAGGTCATGTCGGTGGGACGGCTG
>VNJM01002568.1:0-75893 GCA_008042475.1 Drosophila kanapiae | reverse complement strand
ATCTTCATTAGTAATGGAATCAACTGATTTGTAATTCTTCAATTCGCCAGCTATTTTCTCTTGAATCTGAAAATTCATTTCATTCACATCAACATTTTTTGCTGCCAATATAACACGTTCGCTTAACCAAACGTGATTTACGTAATTTTGAGCAACGTTTGGGAAAACCATCTCCATGAGTTCTGTCTTTGATTCACAAAAGTTACAAAAATTGGTAGGGAATGTAATGTATCCAGATGATGAATCAACAGCAATAATACCATTACCAAAATGGAGCAGTTGTTTGGAAAACACTTCTCCAGACTGGTCTTCCTGCAATTCGACTCTCATGTTTATACTCAATTTAAGTGTTTTAATGTATTTCCATAAAATAGACGACTTCAAACATGCATTCAGTTCATCAGCAGGCGTTGAGCGTGGAACAACTGGCAATATTTGTCGAAAATCACATGCCAATAGTATCATTGCACCACCAAACCGTTTTTTGTTATTTCGTAAATCTAGCATCGAGTGATCTAATGCCTCCAAAGATTTTTTGTATGCCATCGTACATTCATCCCAAATGATCAATCTGGTTTGCTGCAGCACTTTGGCCATCGCAGAATTCCTCGAAAGGTTGCAAGTTATAGTCTTATTAATTTGAAGGTTCAACGGCAGCTTGAGAGCTGAATGAGCTGTTCGACCGCCTTCCAACAACGTAGCTGCAATACCTGATGAAGCTAGGGCTAGTGCAATTCCATTTTGTCGTAGCGTTTTCAGTAAAGATGCGTGTCTCCAATTTGGTGGTATAACAAAGAGTGAGAAAGCTTTATTTAAGAATTATGTATATGCTAAAAACTAAGTGCTGTGCTTTTGGTCCCGTTACTCAGGGCTGGAGAGTATTCGTCTTTTCCTTTAGAACCCCTTGGTGAGAGCGAGAGGGTGCGAGACCATGTCACCAATCAAAGTGTGACCGCCTTATGCACTTCTTATTTGTCCAGTGACAGGGTGTGACAGGGGGTACAGAGACAGGGTGTTCTATGTAACTCGCGCGTTTTTTAAAATATGCAAAATGAAATGTACATTTTTTAATCTTTATGAGCGATTTTTTTAATATTTGTTTCCGTAAGAACCTTGTACAGAGTATTAGGAAACTACAACAAAAAAAATAAGCCAAATCGGTCCAGCCGTTCACACGTGATGTCATGACAACGGAAAACGGGTTTCATTTTTATATATATAGATATAACAATATAACAATTGGAATCTGGCCTCCTGCGAGCGGTCACATGTATATTTAAAAATAAGTGCGATCGGGGCAGCGGGGATCTCTCCTATCGCTCTTAGAAGGTTTACCACGGTGGGGCATGTGCCGATCCGTAGGTCTAAGGATAAGGAATATTTCTAAATCTCATGTTAGCTAGGATAAGCTAGGATTTTAAGAAATAAATTCTGTTTGAAATATCAACTTAACGATGTTAGACGCTTGTTCTTATTTGCAGCCTCTCTAACCGTATGTATGGCTTCAATATTTCGATTTTTGTTTCTTACCTCAATGATACATAATTATTGTCCATATGAGTTAGTATTTGATAAAACAAATAATTTACGAAAACAATTTAATAATTCAGATAAGAAACCATATATAATATACATGACTATGCCAAGGAAAGTAAATATAGACTAGAGGTAGCTTACAAAAGATCCAGAATAATGATAGAAGAACATAAGAAAAATAATAAGATCAGAAAATAAACAACATAGATATAACAGTAGGTGATAAAGTCTTACTAAGAAATGAAACAGGTCATAAGTTAGTTTATAAATATACGGGTCCGTATAAAATAACGGAAATAGGAGCTAGAAATAACATTATCATAATGGATAATAAAAACAAAGACAAATAGTTTATAAGGATAAGGGAAAAATGGTTATTTCACAATAACCATGGCCTTAAATATACAAAAAAAAGAAAAAAATTATTAATAAGAATTAAAATAACTACATATAATTACGTTATTTTTCAAAAGGAGGGAGATGTAGTGATGTGTGTACTTTGTGTGTAACATGAATTCTGAGCACTTGAACACTTTGTTAGCCCGCGCCACAGTACTTTGCTGTTATGTCAATAGTAAAGAAAAGGGGCATTGGCTTTGTCACTCGGCGGCAACGTGCCAAGTTCCCAGCACAATTTAGTTATAATGACGCGACCGCTTATACATATGCTCATGCATAACACTTTTTGCCCGCCGCCTTACATATATACATTTATACATAAAGGCAGACCGCTCCTCTGCAGGCGTTACCGGCGGTGTGGCTACGCGGTCTCTAGATATACAAAGAATTATTAAAGAAACCACGAACGAGGATGGAACAAAACTTGACATTTCGACAAAACTTGATTACATACATACATACATATGTACTATAGGAATAGAATGAAGACTTTCATTCAGATAGCTCGAAGACTCTACTTGATTCCGTTTTTTTACATGCAGAAGAAAACATCACCCACCCTGTGAATATTTTCTCGATCAACATAACCAGGGGAACCAAGAGAGTCCTTTTCAAATTTGGTCACGCCCATTTCCGTCCTGAAAAATGTACAACTAAACCTTAGTCGTGATTATCGGCTTCGGTTAATAGATATAAAATAAATAAATACCGTAAATTTGTTAAAATTATAAAGATGTGACTTATTAAACAATAAAGTGTCTGTGTATGCTTAAAATTTAATAATATTTATGTTGGTAGTACATATTCGAGTAACATTTTTGTTTATTGTTGCTCAACATGTTCCTTACAACAATTGTCAGCATTTACGTCTGCCTCCCGCATAAAGACAAAGTAAGCCATGTCAATGTGCCTTCATTTAAAAATTACCGGATATGTTCACAACACGTTTGCTACTGACTACTGACTATCAACATTCAGTTGGGTTGTCACAATCTAGCTCTAGCAGCGGTATACTGTCCTCGATTCACCATATCCGAAGCCTAATTTATCGACTACTTCAACTCACTAGGCAACTACTTTATAGCAGCAGGAGACTATAACGCCAAGCATACGCACTGGGGATCTGGCCGAAAGGTAGACAACTGTATTACGCAATTATAAAACCTAGCAATAAACTCGACCGCGTTTCCCCTGGTTCACCTACACACTGGCCAAGTGACCCCAGAAAACTGCCAGATTTGATTGACTTCGCAGTTACAAAAAACATCCCGCGAAATCTGATGAGCGCCAGTCCTCTCCCGGATCTATCATCAGACCACTCGCCTGTACTCTTTAGCCCAAACCAACAGCCAGTTAGTAATGACAATCCCGTCATGCTAACGCAACACCACGAAGGCAAAACATAACACATAACACGAAGCACACGAATGCAGCAACAGAGCAGCTAGTCCTGGCAAAGCGTCGTTCCGGCGCGAATGGCAATTACATCGATCACCATCTGCAGAGCAACAGTTGAAGGAAGCTTCCCGTCGACTCACCAATGCACTCCGACAAGAAGAAGATAGATCCCAACAGCGCTACATAGAGCAACTATCCCCATCCAGTTCTAAATTCCCACTATGGAAAGCCCACTCGACGTTTAGCCCTCCGACAATGACGGTTACGCCAATAAGGACCCCTGCAGGTTGCTGGGCCCGAAGCGACAAAGGCAGAGCTGACACATTCGTTGCCCACCTTCAAAATGTGTTTCAGCCAAATCCAGCAACAACAGTGAGTAATATACGGTCGCAAACAGAAGACGACTTTCACATTGCCAATCCAATTATATTTCGTCCATGCGAAGCCCAAGCAAAGATCCAGAGAACCATCACTGGGGCGCCGTGGTACGTTAGGAGTGGAAACATTCAGAGAGACTTGAATATACTCCCCGTTCGAGATGTAATAGCGCAGCAAATGGAAAATTACTACACAAAGCTGTCAACCCACCCAAATCACCTCGCTAGAGCATTAACGTTGGTATGCAACCGTTCCCGCCTTCGTCGTAACGACCGTCCCATGTGTTAAGATTTTAACACATTTTGTTAGTCTCGTAGAAGATTCAAAATAAACAACCAAAGTCAAAAAAAAAAAATGTTATAGTAGAGCACAGTCGACTGTAGCTTTCCAAAGGAGCAACGATAGATAAGCAACTAAAATATCTAAGCTTTTTCACGACAACCAGTTCTCTGAATATCCAACGGAACTTTCTTAAAATTGAATTGAATCTGTGAACACGTGTTAATTTGAAAATCGTTACTGAACACATCGCAAATATTTCACCATAATAGTGATCTTCAAAGCGTACAATTACCAAATTACGCTTCCAAATTTAAATCATTTCAAATGTGACTTCATGAATAGGCAGGTGGTGGAAGTTGGTAGTCGGAATCCGTTGTACAGAAACTAGCTCAGTCTTAAACGGTGGGCTCAGGGAAGTGCCTTACCCGGGTATGGCGGATCTATACCCTGGTGGACCCTCCTTTCCTACTTCGCAGCTCAGAAAATAAGTACAAATGACAATAAAAAAAAGAACATTTTTAAGAAGCATATGATATGACAATATAATACTGCCGGAGGTAAGTTAGCGCCAGCTCCTGAGGCGGGTGCAGCCAGGCAATAGGTTAGGGGAGAGCAGTTTCCAAAGGAACTAGAGATCTTGGAGTAAGAGCCCAGCCCCCAACCTGCATGTGTAGACGCTGGCTGGTAACAGGAAAGCGTCAAAATAGTGGCGTGTGATGGGTCTCTCTGCACGGCGAGGTTTACCTAGTCGACCTGAACTGGAGTGATTTCCTTGTTGGTTGGAGGCAAGGTTGTTGGACTAGGAATAAGGGAATACAAGCTTATGCTGGGCCCAAATCAAGGTAAAATTTGTACTTGTATTTTGGCCAAAAGGCATCTGAGCATATTTTTGCTACACAAGTCTAGAAATTCAACATACTCCAATTAAACTGCTGTCGGCTTACATGGCCTTAAAGAGGGAAGCCTAGAGCTTACCAAAGAGAGAGGGAAACTTAAAAGTGGTTTGGTTCGGCTGCGACTAATGCTGCTGCAAACGAAAGGCTGCAAATTATGATTAGTGAGTCTCTTTATTCTTAAACTCGGATCTATATCTCACACCAACTTCTAACAAAACTTCCAGACAGACGTAATTTATACTGCTTTTAGTAAAGCATTTGACTCCGTTAATCACTCCCTTTTTGTTAGGAAGCTCGATTTAATGGGTTTTTTCGGTTGATCTTCTTAGAAGAATCTGAAGTTATCTTGTAGTTATTGGCAGGATGCAGAAAGTCCTCTTTAAAATCAATTTGTCCCGAAAGGGAGCCTTTTGGATGCCTTACTGTTTGCATTATTTATTAATGACCTGCCCACAGTTTTGGCTGGACGTTAAGCTTTGTGTGCACTATAAGCATTTTTATATAGCTTTTGCTAGTCGGATTTACAAACTGATCTCAATAACTGTCAAACATGGTGTCGTGTTAATTTATTAAACTTAAAGGCAAGAGCGAGAATGTCATTAGCTCCCAGACCAGACAATTGTGGCCATTTAATAAAACTAACAAACTCTATCGTTATATCCTACCAGATTGCAAGTAAGTGCAGAGTCCGTAGTAAGCTCCCTAAATTGTATTCTGATTGTCGTTTGTTTCCTAGATTATTGTATGCACAAAAAGCCGGTGATCCTTAGTTTCAAAGTTTTTTTCAGCTACCCACCATCGGCCTACCCGACGAGGTGGTGGTGTCCACACTTAAGTCGGAATTATTTAGTCTTTGAGGAAGGCAACGATGTTGAATTCCTTTTTGTAACGTTGATTTTTTTGACGTTGATGCATTACGTTCATTACGCAAGATTCTCTTGCGACACAAGCACGAGCTTGTTAGGTTAGGTGTTATTAGGCGCGATAGGGGAAAGTAAGGTAAAGTTTGCGAGAAAATGAGCTATTGGCGTGCTCCCTGAATGTTTGCTTACATGCGCACCAAGTTGCTTAAGATTGATGTTTCTAGTTTAGGAAGGCTATCTTCGTTTGAGGTTATAGAGGGTACATGTCGTTATAATTTGCAAATAAAACTCTAAATTGTTCCTGCATTTTTACGAAGATCAACAGTGGCGCAACACAAAGGGAAAATAGGATCTAGTATTTCTACTTGGTACGTGGAAATTGATCTCACATATCAGGTCAGTACTCTCAACTTTACCACGGATTAGGTTATAGGTGAAGGTAACACGTAGGATAGTTATACGGTTGGTTAAGGAAGGTAAGTTAATTAGGAGAAGTTTACTTGTATAGGAGGGTAACCTTCACAGTAATCTCAGTCAAAACCGCGTAGAGCGAAATGTAAAAAGTTCTTTTGAACTGATTCGATGCGATTTCTGTAAACAAACGCTGGATTCTGCTCTACGATACGACAAACTGAAATGAAATGTATAAAGTTTTTGTAACATATAGGTCATCAAATTCCTTCGACCACCACTTAAAAAATAAAAGCACACCACTGGCTTTATTCACCATGCACAAAATATGATCGATAAAGTCAAGTTTAGGATCTGGGAGGACGACCAGAGTGATTCTTTCCAAATTGGAGCAGTTCAGCATATAAGTCGCAAGCATGAGAGCAGCACGTGAGAATCACTTAAAGCCATTTAAGCTTAGTAAATTAACACGATACCATGGTTGAAACTAATAGAGATCAGTTTGTAAGTCCGACTGGCAAGAGCTGTTTTTATATTGAAAGAATATTGAAAGAATATCCGAGAAGTCAAACAATAATGGACTCGCACTCCTAAACGATCTAAATGCATTGTCATTTATTAATAAAATATAAGCACAAATGAGCTTGCACACTTAAATGTTTAAGGTATATCTGTAGACTACACAGATAAAATCCGCAATTTAAGTTTTACTTTTAATAACCAACTAAATTAAAAAACTAATATTACTCAAGCCATTGCAAAAACATATATTTTATTGCGCACCTTATCATTGACTCAATTTTCTGTCTATAAATATACGATTTACAAAGATTTACTCACAAAGACAATTTGTTGTTTAGGCCGTTACCAGGTTTACTCTTTTCCTACAAATTTTAACTAAACTAATTAGTACTCTACGCTTTAAATTAAAATTTAAAAAACACCTACAGGAAAAGGAGTAAAGCTGGGAACGGCCTAAACAGAAAATTTCCTGTTGGTGTTTTTTAAATTTTAATTAAAGCCTTGAGTACTGCTTAGTTTTTGAAGTTAATAAAAATTGCCAAAACAAAAATAACTGTAAGCTTTACAAAAGAAGTCAATTTAAAAAAATAATAAAAATAAATTCCTATAATAATATGAGAATATAATAGTTTTTAAAAACAAATTATAAACACATAAATGAATAACTGTGACTTTGTACAACATATTAATGAAATGAAATTAAAATTAAATACTAGTTAAATTTCATTATCATAGAAAGTTTGCAAATGTATTGGACATGACCATGGATAGGTCCTCTCAGATGGTAAGGACACAATATAGACAGGTTTGACGACTCTGAAATGAGTGCTAACTTCGCTCCACATTTTCTCACTTAAAAAATAGACAAGATATCCTCTAAAGGCCAAGAGTACGTGGCTAAGATTATTTAATATCAGGTTAGGTTTTGAGGTAAATAAAACTCATTGAGGTACATTTTTTTTCGTACAATTTAGTCCCTCAAATTCATATTAGAGATTAACTGACAAGATTATCTAGAGGCGTTGCTTTAGTAACAAATTTGTCATTTAGGCAAACTTAAACAAAATTAATAACTTGATATTGAAAAATTGGCCCAAAGTAAAATGTATGTTAGTACAATAAACAAAAAAAAGAATATATATAAATATTTTATTATATTTACGTGTATAGTTCAGCCAACTCAGCCATATTATAATGTCTGTCAATTTGTTGCTCATCTACAACTCTGAAGCTCATTGCTTGTTTTGTAACGGATCGGGAGTACACCTTTTCTTCCATTGTACCCTGTAATAGGTTAAATATTGCATTAAATATAAAAAAATGTTTAAATTGTTATTCAATACCATTGCAATTAGCCGATAAATATAACAATTTTTTTTTTGGCCTAATCGAAATATTCGAAAAATGTTTTGTTGATCATTCGAGGGGTTCCACGAAGTATCTAAGATAATCACTCTGTTTGCACCGATTAGATTAATGCCTTGGCCTCCAGCCCTGGATGATATTAAAAAGACGCGAGCCCGTCTGTTTGTTTCACTGTTAAACCGTTTTATCATTTCATGCCGAATATTTTTTGGGGTTTTTCCATCTAATCTGTAGTAATCTTGACCAATAATCCATTTGCTTGAAGTTTTTTGAGTTGTTGTATCTGCAATTCAAAAATCGAAGCATTGGAGTGACTATAAATATAAATGTAAATAACAGATGATAAGTGTTAGTCGTTATAAACGGGGAGAAAAATCGGAAAAAACTCTAAGCATTAAGTTGACTTAGGTATTAGTCGCACGCCGTTGGTCGTAATCAAATACCGATAATCCAAAAACGAGGCAAGCTGTCGTTACATATTTCATAGCCTTCATCATATTGCTCTAAACCTTACATAATTAACATACTCATTATATCTATACGATAAAATATTATGTTTAGCGAACTATTATTTCTTATTGTAATGGAACTCGAGGTCTAGTCGGTTAATTTTCATATACGTAAATCGATCTTCGAGATTGCCAAGATATAGCAAGCTTTGGCCATACGCGTATCGGCTGAGAACCAAAGGCAGCCTCGTCAGTGAGGATTTTGCTACGATCGAACGCCTCAAATTAGTGCCTTTTTAAACAACTGAAGTGTAAAATATAATCTTGGGAATCTGGGCAGTGAGGATTTTGTATGATCGACCGCCTCAAATTAGTGCCTTTTTAAACAACCAAAGTGTAAAATATATTCTTGGGAATCTGGGCACTTCAATGCTAGTGTTTATGGCTTATGGAGAAGCTATTCACTTTTCCATATCTTGTGCGTAACTTGGGCTAAGCCCCGACTTTTGCAAGCTTCAAAGCTTCTTAACAGAACTGTAAGTTTTTTTGATAAAAGAGGTAATTTTCAGACAAACCCAAAAACGTTGAAATTATACTATTGCGAGTCCGACCCCAGACAAGGAAAAACTTGTTTTTAAATTATTTGTTTATTTGAAAGGTTTCTTTTTGTGTTATAAGTACTGTAATGTCTTTATTTCGCAAAATTATATTTCGGGCTAAATAGATGATTTAGGAAATATATTTAATCTATTCTCAATACACAACAGCAAAAAAGCCAATTGGCTCACTCCAATAAGACTCTTACGACTTTAGTAAATAAAAAAATTACTAAATTATTAAATATAATAAAGGAAAAATACATTCAGTTAATAACATTGTAACAGACACACAGGGCAAGCGAGTGTGTCGACTGGACACTGCGACGACAAACCCAAGCCTTAGTAAGAAGTAGCTATATTGAATAAAATATTGTATTTTTAAATTTAAAAAATATTAAAATTTTTATTATATTAAGCGTTTCCTGACGTTTGTATAATTGAACTTCATTTAAACTATATTTTGAATTCGAAGAACAATTTATTAATACAAATTTTTAAAATAACAATGCTAAGATACTTGTATTTTCGAAGTTCGGCGAATGGTCATTGGCAAATTCAGTAATGAGGGATGTTTTTGGGTGTTCGGGTGATGTCTGATTCGGTTAAGTCTGATTTACTCTGTAAGAATCTGATAAATTTTACTTAATTTTTATGGATCAGTTTTAATGTTTTAATGTTTCGTAGATTTAATGTACTAAATTGCTTCCTCTTGGTAATCCGTGTCGGATATTCTCAGCCTCCTACTGGCTGTATTTAAAATCATCCTTTTTGGATTTCTAGAATAATAATTGATAATTCGTCATGATTCCGATGGCTTCTTGTACCACATTGTGTTTAATTACTATTGTGTCAAAATACGCTTGTTGATAGTCATTCTTCGATTCCATAGTAAATTTAATGTTTTTTGTCAACTGACTTAAAAGTGTACAAAGCCAAAGAAGTTATCTAAATATATCGTTAGTAATCGTGAGGATCGTCTTCAATAATGTCAGAAACGACAGGTTATTATAGTTGCACTGAGTAGCCAAAATATATTGCTAAATTAATACCAATAAGGATTTTAATTTACCACCACATGACCTTGAGCCGGCAAAAGCATACAATATATTAATAATTAATTTATATTTGGAAAAAACTTTAACCGCAGACATCGTACTGCCTCAATTTTAAATCGAACAAAACGAATAGTTATTTAATAAAAAACAGTTTTTGAAGCCTGAAGTTTAATTATTTTTGAGGCATTATGTAGCTTACTTACAAAACAGAGTTTTCATGAAATACTGGCTTTTTATAAGGTTTAAATTTAATATGTCAATCAATTTAAAGGTTTCTTATATATATTTATTTTTTGTTTTGTATTGTGGTGCCTATATAAGCAAAGATGAAAGTTTTTCGTGATTAGAACGCTTTAGCATTCCCGACATAATCACCAGTAATATTCATTACCTGGACGCCTACCAACCGAAAGTGAGGCCCGACAGGAGAAACAACACATCTGAGACCCGACACAATTCAGAGCAGGAAGACGTAAAGAACCTGCGTTTTAATTAGAATAAATTCAAATGAACTCAAATCGAAAACGGCAAAGCATAAATACAACTAAATATTAGTCTTGCAAGTACTACAAAATCTAGGTTGTACAATTGCCAAAAAATGTTACCTAAAAACATAAACGTAAAGTTCATCTTTGCCGATTGAAACAAATCGACTCCCATATTACAGTTCAAATATCTTTATTAAAATTGTTTTATGCAGAGTGTGCAAAGTGTGAGTCAATAGCTCATATTAAAACAAATTATTAAATATTATTGTTAACAATTTATGCAAACGCCAAAGTTTGAATTATAAACTGGTTGGTTTAGTCAGTATATAAAAGTGAAAACAGACTACGATACTGACGAAGTGGGGACACAAAGCCCCAAAATAATTACCAAGAGCCAAGCCAGGTAGAAGCAATCATGGATGTGAATCAGATGGAAACGCTGATAGCAGCAGCCGATAGCCAGGCCTTAGCCCAGCAAGAGGCCAGATTTCAGTCTCGTAATTAAATGCAGTCTCAAATAACCGTTTTCTTATTGAGACCCCACGAGTATAAGCATACAAAAGAATTAAAATAAACCCTAAAAAAAAGTGCGACGTTCCGTTAGACATGTCAAGTCTATCCTCGATTTTAACTGGACACAAGACGATTATGTAGCATGGCGACAATTAGCCACGGATTTATTTAAGCCATTTAATTACAGCAGCACATATTATCATGCAGTATCAATAATGCGAAACAAGATTCAAGAGCCCGCGAGAGCAACATTATTCTCGCATAATACTGTACTAAATTTCGACACCATAATAGCTGTATTGGAATGTACTTATGCTGACAGGACATCGCTACACCTTCTTCGACAAGGTTTAGCGATGGTCAGGAAGGGGGCTTAAGTCTCATGCAGTCGAGCAAAAGCTAACTTTCGTCACAAACAAAATCACAATGACTTACGGCCGCGAAAGCGCTGAGCTACTTAACAGCGATGTTAGGTCTAATGCGTTACGCGCATTTATTTCAGGACTCAATAAGTCTCTCAAGGCAATTGTTTTCCCGACTCAGCCGAAAGCTTTGCCGTCTGCTTTGGCTCTGGCCAGAGAAGCAGAGGCAAGCATTGAACGAAGTATATTTGCAAACACGTACGCTGTAGCCATCTTCAGAAGCCAATAGTCATCGTGCACAGCAGGGAAGACGAGAGAGGGGAAGAGGCAGTCAACTCATTTCGAAAAAAAACCAAAGAACACATTGTAAAAATGTAATTACAGATCCGAACACATGACAGGCCAAAGTCGTCAGCGTCTAAACAACATAGACCAAAGTGCCCTGAGTTTTTAAGTAGACGCTCCCGGATACCAGTCATTACGCGACAGCTGGATGGAGGACCATGAAATATTTTAATAGATTTAGTCAGACAAAGCAAAAATTTATGTAATGCCCATAAAGGAGTTGAAAAATAATAATAATTTCTATTAACGACCCTTTCACTGTGAGCTCAATTTTTGTTACTGGAATCACTTTGATGCTATAATAGGCTTCGACCTGTTAACACAGGCAGTAGTAACCTTAAATTTGATTAACAACAAGATTACGTTGAGCCAAAAAACCTGTTAAGTCTTAGATAATCATAAAGATGTTGAATCATGCAAGACCACTAACAGATATTGTGAAGAGTAAGAACGGATCAGTCAGGATGCACAGGTCCAGGAATTAAGTTTATATGTAAGAAGATCACCATATTCCCTGTATCACATTAACACACCGTACTGCAGCTACAAGGTGAAATTGTGGCCTTGGCAATAACGAAATGCTCCACGACAACATATGCCACGCTCTACAGATTGGCTGGGGGCTCTGCCTTCTGTCAGACGCAGCCCAGCCACCGCGAATCACGAGAGCTCAAATAAGCACAGACGGCTAATCTGAAATATCTACTAACGGCTCATATTTGGTCACCTTTGTGCGCTCAGCGAAAATCAACGGCACCAAGTATGGGAGTCAGCGCGAGGCCCTTCCTCCGGGCATAGCTGGATTTTTGCTCCTAAACATAATCAGAAATTTAAAGGAGAAGTGGCATACACATGGTCACGCATGGTTGGCAGCTGGAGTAGGAATCGGCCTAATGTGTACTGTTTCGTTACTTCTTTTCCAAGTGCTAAGAAAAAAAAGAGAGTCAAGGAAGGTGCAAAGGGTCATCAACAACTTCAGTATAACCGAGGACGGTTATTATTTTGAAGGAGGAGTAGTTAACAAATAAGACTATCATGCGAAATGCCTAAACTCTAAGCATCAGCATTGTCGGTCGTCGGTCGTCGGCGGTAACCAGACACTTCTAATTGTGCCGCAACATAGTATGTGGTTATCTCCCGCAATTATGCCGAGTCAGCTCGCCGACTCTTACTTGGTAGCCTGACTTTTATGCCGAAAATATTTTATTAGTTGATACTTGACAATAATTGTTCCACAGTTTCAGTTCTGATTAAGCCTCTGTATTGAACAAAAGCCAATATATCATTTAATCCGGCACTTGGTCGTTAACATTATAATCTTTTATTTCTGAGCCACAAGGCCAGTGATTGGAAAGCTTCAGCATTCCCGACATAATCACCAGTAATCGTCATTGCCTTGACGCCTACCAACTAAAAGGGAGGACCGACAGGAACAACAACACACTGCATGGGACACGACACAACCCAGAGAAGGAAGACGGATCTAACAGGCAACTTATTTTGCACATAAATTCAAAATCTTCGTAAAGCATAAATGATAGCTAACGTCTGCAACTCAAAACTGTTGTCTTTTGCTTCGATTTTGGCGCAGCTTCAAAAAAATAAAATATGTGGTGCAACCTTTTATCAATTTTTTGTTGCCGTTGTCGCCAGTTTCGTCTAAGACGCATAATTAGTGTTTTCTTCGGGCCTTTAGTAGTAGTTGGTTATTGTGTGATTGCCTGCCCGGAGTGACAAAGCAGTGGAGGGTTCGTTTCGTTATTCCTTTATTAAATAACTAACTGGCTATGCTTACGGCTAATAGTTGTCGGCCGAATGCTCCTTAATCCCGACGCGTGTATCCCGCCTTAATACGATTTTGCGGCTGCGAGCGGTTTACCGAGATGCTCGGATGTTAAGTGCATCTCGTGACGGAGATGGCACGACTTGTGCCCGGCAAGTCACACTGACACCCTGCTAAACGACGGGTAGGACTTCACGTCCCTACACCGCAGGTTTCAACGCCGCAGTCCCGTTACTTCTGTCCGAACCCGATCACGTCATCCAGTCTAAAGACCTGCGTACTTCACGCGATCGGGTCTAAAGTCCTTCATTCGCCGTTAGACCTCGGCGATTCCCTTTTGCTCTACCGGTTGACCACTCTGCCTTTGGCATGTCAAGTCCAAAGACCGGCCGTTCTCGGCGTCTCCTCTTTGCCCAGTCTCGCATGACCGCAAAGACCTTGGCCGCTTGAGTCCAAAGTCCCCGTCCTTCATTTGACTCCTTTGTCCTTGGCCATCGTTATCCCCTGCACTCTGCTTTGTGGGGAGTTTTAGTTTTCCCAAATTTTACTCCTCACAAAATATAGGAAAAAAATATGCCATACTGCTTCACATGTAAGTTAATTGGAGTGTTGAAGTGTAATTATGTACTGCTCCAAATTCGATGATTTTAGGTATGCATTTAGTTCATCATTCGTACATCATGCATTTAGTATATCACGTTGACTTGCATGTTTAATGGTCATTTTAAGGCATTTCTTCCGCATTTTAGCAGACGCGCAGCTATTCCAGATGAAGGCAACGCTAGATCTTCCCCAAAAGCAATTAAATAAATTCCACCAGATGGACTGTTCACAACGTCTATCAAAGTGTCGTCCTTGTAGTTTACCGATAGTCACAAAAGTTTGAGTTTAGCGCCACCAGTGTTATTATTTTCTCGTGTGAGATTATTAAGATTGTTAAGATTGGTCATACTGAATCGGCTTAGGCTTTTCCGAGTCTTAACTCTTTCGGATCACTCCGATTGCGCTATCCCATTAAGAGGGAAGGGAAACTGCGGTACGTAAGATAAAGTGTGTATTTCAGGTAAAGCTAACTGATGTACATTTATTGAATAAAACAGTTGTTGATTTAATTGTGGAACATTTGTACGAACTGTTTTGCCTATTGCTTCAATGTCGTTCTCTTTGAAACTCGTTGTTAAATTCATTATGACGATTGGGTGATGCCTTTTTCCTTTGTGCAGTCATTTGTAGTGTAGGATTAAAAGTTTTACGGCGTACACGATGCAAAATATCCTTAGACATGTCATCTCTTTAATGACAGATATCTTTTGGATTCGAGAAGTAACATGTCGATATGATAATCGCAAAGAATGTACGACTTTGATGCGGCAATGAAAATATGGCGAAATCCTTGAGCGTATCATTTCAGTGTGAAACGTTCTAAAGTAATTGTAATAGCTGACAGCTGTCAATTAATTGTTCTCAGTTATTTTAGCGATTTCTAACCACGAACATTCACCAACAACATGAAGTAACAACATTCATCGTTATTTGGATGTACTGTGTAGATGAGTCCCAGAGCATCTGAACAAATTACATTCGTTTAACTGGTGTTCCCTGTTTTCGAGTTGAAATGATTTCGATGATGCATTCCATGTGTAATGCAAATGATTTTGAGTACTTTACTGAAAAAATTATTTTCTTAAAACTATATTCCATCTGAAGCCAAACATTAGCTTAAATAAACATTTAACTTATTGAGCTTATTTTACAAGCAAACAAATTTTTTAAATTTGGATTCCATTAGTACTGACGTGCGACTAATTATCCACACACCTCTAGAGCTATCAGATTATTTTTTGTATTATTACATAAATATACAGAAGACTTACGAGCAAGGTGGACCATTTCAGCATCAGACTCCGAAACTTTTTTAAAGAAGTATTCAACAACATTAAGTACAGCTACAAACGCTGAGAAAATTAAACTGAAAATATAGAGAAATAGTTATTTTTAATATGTTAATATGTAATATGTTTGTAAATTTATGCATATTGCTAAAAAAAAAAAAGGTAATGGGCACGTCGAAAAATGTGTATTTAATGTGACATTATTTGAAAGATCTTAAATATTTTTTGCAGAACATTCGCGTTTTTATTCAAGTGGATTGAATCAGCCGACTAAATCCTCGAATTAATAAAGAACTCATTTTAGTAAATAAAGATTGTGAACGGTTATATAAAAATATAATGTAGACTTTGAGCGTAGCCATATAACATGAAGTTATTACTTATTTGAAGTTTCTCGAATAAATTTGGTTTTGGCTACAATATTCTTTAAGTCTTGAGAAGGAATTTATTTTCAAAGGCTGCTAACATCTTGTTTTATAAATGTGTATGACAATTATGAAGGTTAATTTTAATAAATCGAACAGTATGAAGATCGATAAAGCGATTGGTGGCTTGGAAGTTCGTTGCAATCTAGACTGGTTCTGCTGGATACCCGAGTGAAGGGTCTGCCCAGATGTTTTGGGTATATTGAATATTTTTTATTGCTGGATTTTTTTGTTTTTCTATCGTAAGTTTTACTGCGAGAATGCCACTGTTGATGTTTTCGTTGGACATATATTTATCATTGTGCCCCAGTGACAATTTTAATGATATTGGTTGTGCGCTCTTTTAATATCTATGTGCTGTTCGTTGCGTTCCCCCAAAGCTGGTAGCCATTACTTTCAGATTGTCTCGAGAATGGAATAAAAGATATAGTCCGGTGAAGGCGGCTGGCTTTTACTATTGTTTACATTTGTTTGCCGTAACTTCGTTGACTTAGGAAATCTGCGTACTATTCTGTTTTGTCTAATACAGTAAATGTTATGTGTTTACACATATGGCCACTTCTCAACTAGTATGAGGTGATTAGTTAGTTCGGTTGTTGCTCGGATTGGGCATCTTGAGGAACTTAGGATCGCATTGTCATCGGCGCCGCTGTATTAGGTCTGCGACCGGCGTTTTTTTTTCGATTTGTTTTAATGCTGCTTTCGCTTCTCAGCTAGAATGTTAGGAATTTAAGTTGGTCAGTCAATACATTCTGTTATTTCATCTGCAATGCATCCTTTCATATTTTGTTCCTTTTGTTGTGTTTTGTACGTAACGGAATCATGTAAAAACTGAACCTTTTCAGTTTATTAACTATCTTTAGAATTATAATGAGGAATTATAATGAGGTCAATAATGTTTGCCATATTCGCTGATTTGACCCTGACTATGTCTCGCAGTCTCGGTGACGGTGTTACACCCAGTGAAAATGGGTGTTGAAGAGAGACGCAGCGATTCCTCTTTGGACGAAAGGCACTTCGTCCAATGCGCAACAGCAACGATCGGTTGGCCATCATCAGCTTGCTTCTCCAACAACTATGTACCGGCTCAGTCTCCATTCAGTCTACCTTGATGTCTCCTGATGAGTCAGTGTACAAAATTTACTTTTATCTATTATATTGTGCAAGTGTTTGTGTTGTGTTACTTTTATTACATTTTGTTGCTTGTACACTTTTGGTTATTGAGTGTTTATAACTGGCCTTCCCTTGATGGTTTGCAGAAAATTACGGCATATAATAATTTCCATATAAATTTATTTAAACTAATTAAATCTCATTTTGCCCATCTTGCTATACGCTTGTTCCTGGCAGAGCGGCAAAGTGTCCGTATCCTTGCCGTGGGGTCTCCCACGGATGGATTTCCAAAATTGTAGATGCCACCTGATTTAGGACACCATTCTGGCACAGACTCTAACCAAGCGCTCGCCCAATCTTGCACTTACGTCGCATGGGCTTACGTGTACACCACCCCCGACCACTGTGGCTCAGATAAAGTGAGGATTTGAAATGGCTACCCTGATGCTTTCTAGCGGGACTGAATCGTCCCGCGTTGACAATGGATTTAACTTGAATATGGCTCCCTCCGAATGTCAAAATCAATCAATCAGCCTGCGAAGAAAATGCAGGACACACAGAGACATCGCGGCAACCAACCTCAGACAAAAATTTTATGGAGAACTACGGCTAGAAAAAGGCAGGCAGGCTCCCCGACTGAGAAAAGGAACTCACGGTGCGATATCACATCGACTTGTAAATATATTGCAGCAAAAATGTTCCACTGGGCAGAATTTCCTTTCAGGAGGATCGATTAAAATGGCTGGCTTTAGATTGGGCGAAAAACTTGATTCGAAATGCTGTTTTCGTTGAAATATTTAGAATTAATAAGAAATGTATATATAAGAAAATAAGTAAATTAATTTAATAAATTTTAATTAATCGATCGCACGCAAAGGGACAGACTAGGCCGAAGAGGCGCTGCTTACACTTATACAACGAATCCATAAGCGGCGGCGGTCAGACTAAACCACGCTGGGGCCCTATTTTAAAGGGAACACAGCCTGCGGGAAGTCATTAAGAGACAGAAAGCGATCGGTTAAGGTAAGCCTACATTTTGGGTACCGCTTATCCCGCAGTCAACCGCTGAGTAAAGACCGGATTACTTGACCAATGTATACTTGGACGTTGATGCACTACGGTCAGTATACTCATAAGAATATGAACTACTGACGTGCTGCCTGAAGGTTTATTCTTCAAGGTTTTCTTGTTCTTTTCTTTTCTTATAATAGATTCTTGAAGGTTTATTCTTAAAATGACCCGCTTTTGACCGCATTAAGACAAATATGCTAAGTCAGCATATTTGACATGCACGATGGCTCTGTCACCAAGTGACCGTAATAAACTCTATCTCTGTTAGTCGCGGAGACTTTTCGCCTGTTTTATAGTTATATATATATTTATATAATATTTTCTGCTCTGCCGGCATCACTGGCGGCGCAGCTGCGTGGCCTTTAGCTATATGCAAAAACTGTAACAGAAATAAGAATCTTTCAATAAAAACAAACTTATAAGAACGGATGTTCGAATTCAAAAGAAGTAAACCTCTGTTAATACCCGATACATACAACAGTACATATCGTTATAATTTGCACATACAACTCTAAATGTTTTGTGCATTTCTTACGATATTCTACAGTGGCGCAACACTAACTGTAAATAGGATCTAGTATTTCTACTCGATAAGTCGGAATTAAGCTGACCTATCAGATCAGTGCTCTCCACGTCACCACGGACTTAAAAACGGAGGTTAAATATAATGTCTAGAATTTTTCTACGGTTGGCTAAGGCTGGTTGTATAAGAGGGTAACCTTCGTTCTGAATCCCAGTTAAAAGCGCGGAGAGCGAAAAGTATAAAGTTCTTTTGAACTGATTCGATGCGTTTTCCGTGAACATCATATAGTGATGGAACAAGTTAGATAGTTTTTATAACACTGAGCGTTAAGCACGAGACTCAGCCGCAATATACGACAGATCGAGAACCGGTATGTTTATGTTTTTTAGGCGAGTCAACTCTTTATTAAACCAAGGAGGTTTGTTTGAGATTGACGGATAATATAGATACGAGTTAAAAAATAAACGTTAAAAAAAGGAATACATGGCATTGTAAATAATAAAAATCGGACTATTAAATTCTGTTATATAATTCTTAGCCTTCCAGTGTCCGTCCTGCGAAAGCAGTGAACCTTTTTAGGTAGTAGTAGTATCTAAATTATTTCATTTTGTGGCCGTTCTTTCTTTACTTCTCGGATATTAAAATGAAAATGAATTTACATTTAGCGGCACGTAGCTGCGCCGCCTTCTAACGTCGGCAGCGGCCGTTATCTATGCTCATACATAAGGCTGGTGACAGCGAGTGCGCTAGGGAAGTTGATATGCATGCATTATACATATGTGCACTCAGACTATGGGAATATGCTGACACTAGCTCTTCCCATATGTTGGGCTCTGAGGATCGTTTGCAGTTATCATATTTCCGTTGGCCTCTTGAGTTAAACGGCTGGGACCTTTGTGTTTGCGTATGTCTCTGTAACACAATATTGGCATATATTATTAAATATATTTAAATTATTTTAATTTTTTTAAATGGAATATTTAGTCCCGAAGTATCAAAATTAATAGTGGGTGCAGTATACCTAGCTAGTATGCAATATGGACTAGCCAAAGCGGAACAGAACAGAATACCTGCTGCAGATGCTTGTATGTAATTGACTAGGTATGTATTGTTGAGCTTATAAGACTTACTTACTTACTGTTAATGCGAGTTTTAATTTAGTAATAATTTAGTTAATATTTTTATGTGCAATATTTAAAATCAAATTAAAGCATGCAAATCTAGCTCTACTATAAAGCGGACAACTTTTCCATACAGGACAATAAACAAATATTTTATTTTTGTCTAAAACTCTTGCTATCAATTTTATGCAGAAATACTTAAGGCTCTGCTTTTGGTATTTATGTATGTACGTCTGTGATTTCAACAGAGATCATTTGGTCAATTTGATTTTGAGTAAAATTTGGTTATTAACAAAAACAATATATGTATATGCATGTGAAAATCCTCTAATTTGTTTCCAAAAATGTGATGCTTGGGAATAAAATTCATCAAATATTTCAATTTTTGTTTAAATACACGTTCTGTAATGGCATGGCGGCAACAAAAGTTATTTAATTTCACCCCATGTTGGATTTCATATAAATGTGAAAAACAAATCTTGAAAAAATTAGATCGTCAAATGATCGATTATTATTGTTTTAATTTAAATTTCGTGTTTGCCAACAGGGCTTTTGTTTGCTCAAGTATAACAACAATATAGATTAGCATTTGTTGAATGGCTGTTTTACCTACTTTATTGTGTTGATCAAAACGGGCTTGTAACGCAGACATGATATCCCGTCTTTTTCCAGTAATGTAATTTCATTAATTTCTTAATTTGATCAAAATTATTTTCCATCATCTGAGTTCGGCAATGCTGGAAGCGATCCAGAACGATAATGTTAAATTGAAATATGCGACCCCATTGAAAATATATATTCTTGTCCAGCATAATCAGTCGAGTCGATCTAGTCGTCTGTCTGTCTGAGCTGCGGTTTCTATAGATATTATTCTGAAATTCGCATAGTCTGCATAGGCTTATTTCTTTTGCAAGCGGTATGTACACATGTCGGAACGGCGAAATTGGC
The DNA here is from genome assembly GCA_008042475.1 of Drosophila kanapiae. NCBI lineage: Eukaryota > Metazoa > Arthropoda > Insecta > Diptera > Drosophilidae > Drosophila > Drosophila kanapiae. Next base: position 55,156 of record VNJM01002568.1, on the reverse strand, counting down.
CTAACATGTAATTTTTCGGTATTATTTAAGTCTTTTCATGAAGCTTCAAAAATGTTTCTATTATTTAAATATAACTTTTGATTTTAAATTTAACGCATATCGGACTAATATATTATATACCTGCCATAGGTATGATTGCTTATTTTAGCTATTTGTTAAGATATCCAAATGTAACTTCATATACATATGCATCCTTTATATGATTGATTATATTAGCAGCCTTTGAAAAATTAAAACAGTTTTGCAGAAACCTTCCCAGACTCATTCAAAACAGCTTAGCTAAAATCAGCACATGGACAAATTTACAGTTTCCGAGTCTGTAAAGCACGCATAAAGAGATTCTTTTTCACATAGAGAACAACAAATAGGAATAAAGAAGAAGAGATAAATAGATATACATATATACATATGTATATAAAGAATTAAATATAGGCTTTTGCTATTAGATAAGGCTGTACATACCATTTTTCCCCTTTGTCTTCACACATTCGCAGAATTGAAAACATCACTCGCAGTTTATTACTTGGGACTATAGTTTCCAAGTCTTTTTTCATCAGATACTTGCGCCACCAGTCATTAGTTACCGACATAACACCAGTTTGACTGTCATAAATGTCATCTGGCTGGTCTTCATCGGAGTTGGGACAAGATATTTTTTTGTTCTCCCTTTTACCTTTTTGCTAAAAAAAAGTGATTAAAATGTTAACATGTTTTTTTTTTTAAAGGTTTCCTATTTTATTACCCGTATGTATAAATTTATTAAAAAATCCCAATTTGTTTGTATACTATTGGAAAACGCATGATAATTGAATTAGTTCAAATTAAAACGCTTTTTCTTTTTTTTTGTTTAAGTGAAAAATATCATGTGGCCTAATGTAAATATGTGAGCAGCAAGGACAAATGCGGGAGCATAAGTCAATATTAGGTGGATTTTCGGCGGGTTATCCGCAAGCTTGAGACGTTACCAGTAGCTTGAATCCGTACATAGATTTAGATTTTCAACATCTCTAGGAACATGTTGGACAATACCCAAATAAAGACAAATCTTGCTAAGAACATGTTGAGTAATAATCATTGCAGGTTTTAAGACAAATATTACAGAATTCATCATACACAAATTATTGTTTTATTATTAATGTTTATCATTCGATTTTACTGAGCATTTTTAAATCACTTACTTTTTGGTTATACAAAAAATAAACAAAAAACGTAATTATTCGTTTTTCTTTATTTTTAAGTGCGAACTTTTCATAAAGAGATATTTATATTGTCCCCGATTTGGGTAACTCTAGGTCTTATAATCTCTGAGATCTGTTGTTTCACACGGACGGGCAGACGAACATGGCTAAATCGTCGGTAGACGAAAACACGAGAAAACATAACGATTTCTTGTAAATTGAATTATTAGATCATTGAACGAAAAGCAATCTGCAAACTCATATATATATTGACGTGCAAACAGTTGGACCCAGTATATATTGCAATTATTGCTCGATTTTTGAACGACGGTATTGGTATATTGTGGCCACATTTGAAGGTATTACTTTTTTTTTTTGCTTTTAACGGGTACTGCTGCAAGTTACATGAAACTAATTGATATCATGCATAAAAATAGTTATCGTAATAACTCCGCTTAAGGTACAGCGCTATAAAAAATTATTAATACGATTGAGATCGGAACCGATTGTAATCGAGGAAATAGCTTAAGTTATGACCAAAGAAAAGTTTGATATTAAATCGTTGTGAAACAAATGGGAATACGTCGAATTGGAAATTTCCGCAATAAAAATCAAAAACACGTGTTTTTGACAATGCGAAAATGTTTGGAAAATAGAAACTTTAATTTTCCATCAAGATTATATATATTGTATATTGCAAAAAGCACGACAAGGTTGGAGCTTTATTCTTCTTTGGTACGGATTATTGTTCACGACAAACAAGAAGAGCGCAACAATTAAAACGAGATGCAAAATGAAATAGAGCAGCAAAACGAATGTGGAACAATTCCGCTGGTATTTATGTTTTGCAAACAGTTAAAGTTAATATTTATTTTTTACGTTCACAACTATACGGATTGATAAAGATCACTGAACAACGGACCAGATGTAAGAAATCTGAATACGATCGGTGATGTTTACGTAGAGAAAACTTGATTTAAAGGGGAGCGATTAAATACACGTCCGACTACGACAAGAGCTTTTGTGTTGTCTTGTAAGAGTTTAATTTCCCGATTTTGTGTTATATTTTACATAATTGACAGGCCAAAGATTAGATGCGGTGACTGATCAGATCTTGGAAGATAAAGCAGTCGACCAATAACCCATGGCAAATAAGCAGTGCCGGGCAACCAGCTGCTATCTTTCACCGGAGCAGTACCGACGAAACGATTGTTCAGCCGCTTCTAAGAAATTGCTCAACACACATCTTTGCCACACACAATCCTACCTCAATCACATAATACACATCATCTTACTGAGGTGTAGCTCGGACAGTGCCAGTCTTGAACGGTGAGCTCAGGGCGACACTTTGTTCTAGTTCCGCCTTACCTTACCTTCCTTCTCCGCAGCTCGTGGAACTATTTTTAGTGTCAAAAGAAAATATAAAAAATCCAATCCAAACCGAGTAAAAAACTCGTAAAACTCTTATTATTGCTACTGCATGACCAGAATGGTTACTCCAAGTAACCATAGCACAAGGGCAATACCGAAAGCGCTCCATCATAGCTCTGGGGTGTCAGGTTGACGATAGTTAACGGCGATCTCCACCGCAGTTAAGAGCGCGCATGCGCCAACATCTGCGGCGGCGGTAGTCAAGACAGTCGGGCGATACACTAGATAGACGCAAAATAGCCTTTTTTCACAATAGCAAAATGCTCAACCACTCAGCCGAATGGCAGAAAAACTTTGAATTTGCAAAAAAAATCAATCTCGCTTAAGGGAACGAGAGACCGCCTAAATATGCTTAGCAGATCGGCGAATGGAATTCGGCGACAGCAGACGTGTTTTTAGTTATCTTGTGCTCTGGAACACAATCGTTGAAATAAACCAGATACATAACAAAAATAAACAGCGAAAAGTCGCTTATTGCGATGAGAAGGCACAAGTTACTACTATTTTATGTTTTTTTTTTAAATTAGTACTCCTAATACTAAAATACAAATAAAAGTAAAAAAAAAACAAATAAGGTGATGAACCCAAACGAAGTTCGGGCGCAGCGCCAACGTAACCAAGACGAGCGTCTGCTGTCGCTGCAAAAGAGCAATGCATACTTCTCTTTCGTATCGACAGACGCAGTCGAAGCAGCAACAACAAAAGCTTCTGACTCTCTCCGTCAATGTCAGCGACAGTGCAATGCGGGGTAAGCCATTCCCCCTTTTCCTTGCCTTGTCTCGCCCCAACTGCCCACATGCCTTGTCACGGTTACCAGCACAGTGACGACATTAGCAACTGTAAATGCAATGACAACAACAGCAACATCAGTTTCGTCTGTATGCCCGTCGATCGTTCTACCTGATGTGTCGGCGGACTTACCAGCTGCAGCTAGCGCCCCAATTAAAAGGCTAGGTTCGGTCATACAGACTGGCATGGATCGCTACGTAAACATTAAAAGAAAACTAAGTCCACAGAACACGAAAATGGGTAACGTCGCAAAAATCAATCGGGCTTCCTCAAGCCAAGAGACTGTGCAAAACTCTAATACAGCAAACAGACAGAAATTTTGGTTAACACGTCTGACGAAACCCCTTCTTCAGTCATTGATAAGGACAAAATGAAAGCGAAGCCCCCTCCGCTTTATATTCCAGAGAAAAACTTCAACATCCTTGTTAATATATTAATCGAGCTGATTAGTAAAGATAGCTTCCACGTAATCCCCTTGACTAAAGGAGACATACATGAAACAAAGGTCCAGGTCAAAAGTGAAGAAAGCTTTAGAAAATTGACGGAACTCCTTGACGCCAAGAAAAAAAACTACTATACCTACCAGCTAAAAAGTAGTAAAGGTCAACAAGCTGTCATAAAAGGAATCGAACCAGATGTAAGCACTGCAGAAGTTGAACAGGCACTAAAAGATAAAGGTTTTAGTGTAAAAGCCGTTACAAATATACGGAACCGTAACAAACTACCGCAACCTCTCTTTGAACTTGTTCCAGACTCTAAGCCCCTCAAGAAAAACGAAGTTCATCCTATCTACAAACTCTAGTTTATATTGCATCGCAGAATCACGGTTGAAAAGCCGCATAAACGCACACAAAATCTTACTGCACATTCCGCTCCGTATGCGTCGCTTGCGGAGGGCTACATACCTCTGTTATGTTTGATCTAAAAACAAGCCAACTAGCAAAAAATTCAGTAACTGCGGAGGAGACCACACAGCAAACTACAGAGGCTGTCCAGTATACAAGAAGCTAAAAAGTCGGATCAACCAACGAGTGTCAACAGCACGATCTCACCATACACACCTGATACCCTCAAAATCCACACCAGGAGTCTTCTTTTCGTCAGCAGCCCGATCTTCACTCGGCAGTTCCACTATAACTAAAAATGTAAGCTTTGCAAGTGTTTTGAAATCGGATCACGCGAGCCCTGCCTACAATGTCCAAACACCTTCTACAGTCCCCTACCAACCTGCAGAGCAGGCAGAAAATAAAATGGTAACGATGACTCTCAGGCTGCAACAAAGTATGGATGAATTCATGTCTTTTATGCAAACCACCATGCAAAATATGTTGGCAAATCAAAATATTTTGATTCAGATGCTCCAAAGCACCTTATCAAAATAATCAATGGCTCCCCTGCGCATTGCACTGTGCAATGCCAACGGCGTTTCACGGCACAAACTTGAGGTACCACAATTTATGAACGACAATGAAATCGACGTAATGCTACTTGCAGAAACCCACCTTACCAACAAATACAATTTCCAAATCCGAGGGTATATGTTTTATAATACTAATCATCCTGATGGAAAGGCCCATTTAGGCACTGGAATCCTTATTAAAAACCGCATCAAGCACCACTTTCACAACACGTTTGCTACTGACTACCTGCAAGCCACATCTAACAACATTGAGTTGGGTTGCCACAATCTAGCTCTTGCAGCTGTCCTCCTCGATTCACGATATCCGAAGCCCAATTTATCGACTATTTCAACTCACTAGGCAACTACCTAATAGCAGCAGGAGACTATAACGCCAAGCATACGCTCTGGAGATCTGGCCTCGTGACGCCGAAAGGTAACAACTGTATTACGCAATTATAAAACCTAGCAATAAACTCGACTGCGTTTCCCCTGGTTCACCTACACACTGGCCAAGTGACCCCAGAAAACTGCCAGATTTGATTGACTTCGCAGTTACAAAAAACATCCCACGAAATCTGATTAGCGCCAGTCCTCTCTCGGATCTATCATCAGACCACTCGCCTGTACTCTTTAGCCTAAACCAACAGCCAGTTAGTAATGACAATCCCGTCATGCTAACTTCTAACAGCACAAACTGGCTCAAATTAAAAAAATACGTAAGTTCGCACATTGAACTTACACCACAGCTAACCGGCGAAGATGACATCAAAAGAACCGTAAGCATGCTAGAGTCAGTTTTGGGTTCAGCGGCTCGAATCGCAACACCACGAAGGCAAAACATAACACATAACACGAAGCACACGAATGCAGCAATAGAGCAGCTAGTCCTGGCAAAGCGTAGTTCCCGGCGCGAATGGCAGTTACATCGATCCCCATCTGCAAAGCAATAGTAGAAGGAAGCTTCCCGTCGACTCACCAATGCACTCCGACAAGAAGAAGATAGATCCCAACAGCGCTACATAGAGCAACTATCCCCATCCAGCTCTAAATTCCCACTATGGAAAGCCCACTCAACGTTGAGCCCTCCAACAATGATGAATAAGGACCCCTGCAGATTGCTGGGCCCGAAGCGACAAAGACAGAGCCGACTCATTCGCTGCCCACCTTCAAAATGTGTTCCAGCCAAATCCAGCAACAACAGTGAGTAATATACGGTCGCAAACAGAAGACGACTTTCACATTGCCGATCCAATTGTATTTCGTTCATGCGAAGTCATAAAAATTATAAAAGAGCAGCTACAACCGAGAAAATCTCCACGCTGCGATCTAATAACTCCCAAAATGCTCATGGAACTCCCTCTATGCGCTGTTGGTACCATATGCCAGCTGTTCAACGCGATGACAAGACTGGGCTGCTTTCCAAAGAGATGGAAAAAGTCAATCATCATAATGATACCAAAACCTGGAAAAGACCACACGCTCACCCCCTCATACAGACCAATAAGTTTACTTTCGTGTCTTTCAAAACTCTTCGAAAAATGCCGTCTTAACCCGAATCATACCATACCTTAGAAGACACAATAGTATCCCAGCACATCGATTCGGCTTTCGCGAAAAACATGGAACTATCGAACAGGTGAACCGCATAGCATCAGAAATCCGAAGTGCATTCGAAAATAGGGAATACTGCACTGCGGTATTTCTGGACGTCTCTCAAGCATTCGACAGAGTATGGCTTGACGGCCTGATGCATAAAATCAAAACAATGCTCCTTAATAACACGCATAAACTCTTGAAGTCTTATCTTTATAATAGGATATTTGCTGTGAGGTGCAATACTTCCATGTCAGCTGAACATAACATCGAAGCTGGTGTTCCTCAAGGCAGCGTTCTCGGGCCAACTCTATACCTACTCTACACTTCTGATATCTACGAGCAGCCAACTGACTATGTCTACGTTTGCCGACGACACCGCGATCCTCGGAGATTTAAATGTCAACAACAAGCTTTAGCGCAACTCGCGACCCATCTAGAAGCAGTAGAGAAATGGCTCTCAGACTGGCGTATAAAAGTAAAGGAACAAAAATGTAAACACGTAACTTTTACCTTAATAGACGAAATTGCCCAAACCTCACACTAAACAACAACGTGCTTCCTTAGTCAAAAGAAGTAACGTATCTTGGCGTACACCTCGACAGAAGGCTTACCTGGCGCAAGCATATTGAAGCTAATCGAACTCACCTAAGGCTGAAGGCTAACAGTATGCATTGGCTTATAAACTCCTGCTCCTGCTCCAGCTTAACAAACTGTTAAAATAATGTAGTACTTTAAGATTTTAACATATTTTGTTAGTCTCGTAGGAGAAGATTCAAAATAAACAGCCAAAGTCTTATAAAAAAAAAAGATCCTGCCGTCTATTTCTTTTACGGATTTGACCCGCAACAGGATAGTCCTTGATGTTGTCGCCCTCGGTGCCCTCGGCGGTCCCACACCAAAGCCCCTTCGACAGACTTACACTTGCCACCTCAGCAGTTACCCCCGGAGGCCCCCAACGAAACCAAAACATTCTAGAAGCACAACATCGGGAAAGCCACACCAGCAAAACACAAGTGGCCCCAAACAATCGCATCTGCTCCACTTTTCCGATCGGCCAATTCAGGTGTGTAAGAGGGTAAGAGGTCGATAGACTTAAAAATACAACAAAAATTCATTTTTGAAAATTAACAGATCCATCCACACAAGTGGCCCAGAAAAAGGGCCATGGCGAGGGGACGGTGGAGAGTGTGAAGTATCCTTGACTGAAGCGGCAAGGCTTCATTTTTCTAGTTTACGCAAAAATATTGGGCATTGGGACCAGTGTGCCTTGGATTTGTTACCCTTGTTTGATCTACGCGAATCAACGCAAGGACTTTGCATTAATGTATTATAACAATATTTTAAGAAACCAAGAAACCCATTTAAAAAAAGATAACATAAACTCGATTAAGGTTTAATTTATATGCAAAAGGTTATCATTTTTGAAGAGCTCTGAAAGATTTTAATTCTAAACTTCAAACTTTTAACAAGAATGATTAAAAAGAACTTAGTTAAGATCCTTCTTACCTTATTAGCATTCTTCCATGCGTCTTCCAAGACTTTCGGATGGGTCCAAATCTAGATAAAATAGATCTAATAGATAAAATAATAGCAAACAACATTTTCAACACTTACTTTTCGCAACACTGTGTAATCAGTAATTAAGCTTTTTCCGCGACTTTCACCAATTCCTGCAATAGCTTCCAATATAGATTTATAGAGTGATATCTAAAAATATAAGTAAACAAATGTATTTATATTAATTACCTAGTACCATTCAAATCAAGAACTGATCGAACTACCGACAGCCTGTATGTATCTACACTCAGATCTATGGAACTATAAGAGCTCGGGATGCTAAATTTGGTAACTGCATTTGTATGGCTTATTCTCATTCTACCAACCCAATAAATCATAAAAGTCTGAATTTTAAATCCTGGCAAAAGCACACATTTTGGTTTGGTTAATCGACAAAATCCATCCACTGAACAACTGCTGTTTGATATTGTTACAACAAACATGATTCATGGTCAATGTGGTACTCTAAATAGTTCATCAAGGTTCAAGGTTCATTTCAGTATTCATTAAATCAGATGCTATATATCATTAGTCATAGAATCTTTGTGATTATCCCATAATATCTGTGCTCGCGCAGGGAAACATGTAGTCCACACTAAAGCGAATTGTAAACGAATTTGTATTGCTGTACAGTAGCTTCAGCAAGCATGCATTCCCACTGGTTGTCGTCTTTCAGCAAGCGGAGTGCGAGGCATGACATCTTTATACGTTGGATAGTGTTGCCCATTCACTTTACGTATATCTTGAAATGATAATGGGCCAGTAACATTAACGAGCAACAGTCGAAGATAAATGCACTCAGTGTGTCTTTGATTGACTGTAAATAATCGCCCCAAGGCGTTTGATTTAAATAAATTGAGACATGCAGTCCATGTGAAATAGCGTGGTACTTGTGAATAGAGTAATCTTCGTGCTGGTGCCTTTGCACCTTTACACAATATAAAAAATGCAGTGAGTCTAGTTTTAGGTGGATTTATTGCACGATCAATCGATCAAAAGATACACCAAGCAGCTCTATTGGAGCTGATGTACCGACCAATTTGGTAGAGCGTTATTTCCACTCTAAACACAGCCATATCACTGCCTTTACATACTTGCAAATGTATTTAATGCTCTTCACAGAACTGCAGAACTCAATATTAATATGAGCATTATATGTCTTTCTCAGCAGAGGCGAATATGGCGCCACCCAACGATTGTCAATATCAATGCCTGTGTTGATGATATTTTTAATAAATGATTGTCCGCCATTTTCAGGATTTCTTCGACGATATATTGGATATCCGTCGACATTTGTGACCGTATCATTGGTAAAATGAATCATGTTTGTTGTAACAATATCAAACAGCAGTTGGTCAGATGGATTTGAAATTTTCGCAGAAATGATACTAACGATTTCTCAGGACGGATTTTGTCGATTAACCAAACCAAAATGTGTGCATGGGATAATCCTTGCTTTTGCCACTCATCCGAATACAGCAAACGTATGGGACCGAATACATGTAATTTAGTAATGAAACTTATTTAAGACTTAAACATTTGTCTAAACACACATGCTGTAATGTCATGGCGATGTATTGCATTTTGGCCAGGAAGTAGCAAAGATGCAATCTCTGACCATTTTGGATTACATGTGAACGAGATAAAAAAACATATTCGTGCACGAAAGTCAGAGCATCCTGTATATATTCTTGCATATGATGTGGACTGCCTACGTACGATGATGGTAAAATGACATTGTTACCAATTTCGACGTGCGCCTCTTTCCGAATGAACTGATATGAACGGTCGATAAGACCGAGTGCGTTAAGAGAGAGAGCTAAATTGACGAGCATAGCCGAAGCTGCGGGGCCTGTCTCATTCGGCTCCCTGGGGCCTGTCGCTTAAAAATGTTTGTGTCTATTTTCGTTGTATGAAATGACTAGTCTATATGCTCTATGGTTGGTGATTATATCATATGAATAAGATTAATGGGAAATTTCATATTTCAATTCTTTAACAAATGAATATAATCGCCCTTTTTGCCCACTGTACAAGGTAAGCCCAAACCCTCTAACCTTAAAAATTAAGTGCTGAAAAATACTCACATTTTTAATAATAAATAATAATAATAATAATAAAACTTGCGAAAATTGTATACGCACCTGTACCGATGTCATAGGAATAAATAACACATATTCAAATTTTTGTGGTAAAAATGTTTTAAGCAACTGTGCTTCTTTTCTCTGTAATTATAAAAAGGGAAAATATTTTATCATAATATTGGTAACCTCAATTAATAAGAATGGCCTGTTAATAAATAAACAATTCGATGATATTAGTTGTTGGCGGGAGCTAGCGCCTATTCAATTGAACTATACATTATTCTTTTTCAATATCATCGTGCTTGTAAATATACATATATCTAAAACCCTAGACGTCTATAAATAGACAGCCACTTCTGGAAAGCTCGTCGGAGCATGCAAAGGCGGCATTAAGCATTAATATACACACAACAGCTAGAAAGGTAAAAAAACGTCCCCCTCAATGTCCCTTAAACATTAGCACAAACCAAACCCTCGATTGTTTAAATATGAGGCGGTGGATTGTAGCAAAATCCCCACTAACGAGGCTGACATTGTTTTCAGCCAAAACCCGTCTGGGAAAGTCTTGCTATATAAATGATCTGTGTGTAATCTTGGCATATCGAAGATCGATTTACGTATATAAAATAAAACCGACTAAACCTCGAGTTCCATTAGCACCCTTTACAATAAGAAATAATAGTTCGCTAAACATAACATAGATTTATTGTTTAGATATAATACGTTTTATATAGCATTATATGATTATTTATATAGCATATGATAAACTCTCCGAGATATGTAACGAAAATTTTTCTTGTTTTTGGATTGTCGGTATTTGATTAAGACCAACATCAACTTAATGCTTTGAGTTTTCATTTCCGATTGTTCTCCTCTTTTTTTAAGGACTGCCACCCATCATCAACTCAGCTGTTATTTACATTTATATTTATAGTCCCTCCAATCCTTAGCTTTTAGAATTGCATATATAGATAGTGAAACAAAAAGTCCAGCTCGCGTCTTTTTAAGATCATCCATGGCTGGAGGCCAAGCCATTAATCTAATCGGTGCAAACAGAGTAAATTATTTTAAGTACTTAGTAAAAATACCCCAAATGCTCAACAAAACATATTTTAAATTTTTTTCGTTTAGCCAATAAAAATTCTTAAATTTATCGGCAAATTGAAATTTAACAATTTAAAAATTTGTTCATACAATTACAAATATTTAACCTGATTCCGGGTACAATGGAAGAAAGGGTGCTGTCCCGATCCGTTACAAAACAGTACACTCAAGTGGGACTTGCGACTACAAGCATGTCCTTGTAAGAGTTAGGTGTTACTAGGAGATAAGAGAAAGGTAAAGTTTGCGACGATATATAATATAATTATAAAATATATATAATTTGCACATACAAATCTAAAGGGTCATCGAATTCCTTCGACCACCATTTAAGAAATCCAAGCACACCCCTGGCTTTATGCACCACGCACGAAATTTGATCGATAGTCGTGGGTCGTCGACCTTAGTGACTCTTTCCAAAAAGGAATCTTTTAGCATATAAGTTGCAAGCTTGGGACTGACACGAGAGAATGTCAATAGCTTGCAAATAGAGTCATTTAAGTTTAATAAATTAACACGATACCATGTTTGAAAGTTATTGGGATCGGTTTGTAATTCCGACTGGCAGGAGCTGTATTTTTATATTGCACAGAAAGTTTAATATCATTGCGTACATGAGTATTCTAAAGGTAGCCAAAACTTTGGGCAAGTCATTAATACAGAATATGAACAATAAGGCACCAAAATAGTTCCCTTGCGGGACCCCAGAGGAAACCCGGAGAACACTAGATCTTCGCTTAATAAATTCGTGAAGAAATTGAGAAAAGACTAATCAACAATGATGCTGCAAACGGGGTGTGATTGATTTCTCGAAAGTTTTGGGATGGCGCGAAACAAATATATGTATGTTTCGTAGGAGGTACTACTATGAGTGATTTTAGCATCACAGACTGATTGTCTATGTTGCCAGTTGGAGCCGGTGGTCCGGACCTGTCACTCTGGGGAGTTTTCGGGAATGGGTTCTGCGGGGTCGTTGTTTGTGACCCCTCAGCGGACTACAAGGAAATTACTGGGGGCGCACCCCTCCAGCGACACATTCGGATACCGAATCTTTTTTCGCCCCCGATCTCAGCGACATTAAGGTCGTTACTGAGACTGAGGGCGTTGTTGAGGGAGTCTGAGGTTGACTTCCGCGGAGCTGTATGGAGCCGCCAGTCTGCAGTGTGCCAACCGCGGTTTTTTTTTGCGTTTAGGAGACTCGTTCAATAGCTTAAGGCCATTAAATTAGGCATCCGGCGCTACGAGCACATCGTTTGTTTTACGAAACAACTAAATAGCACATAAAACCGCTTCTGGTTTGCTGCATGAAAGACCTTATTTCCCTTTCCACATCGCGACAAGTCTCGCAGCAGTAGCGCATACCAAATATTCTTTGACACATCGTCGACTGTCCGGGCCGTACAACCAATGTACTTGGCGTGCAAAATGTTGTTGCAAAGCCAACATCCGATCGTAAGATCGCCAAAAGCAATTGGCTTCTTGCATTGTTTTACAAAACAGACAGTCACACAGGACATTCTATCTAATTACCCCTGTACCTGTATTACGTTGAGAGTGGTGCTGAGGGAGATAGAGAAAGAGAGAGGGCAAGAGAGCGGCTGCGTGCAGTGAAAGAGAGAGCGTGGGAGTTCAGCTGCTGTCGCGACGATGCAATCAACGGCTAAACAAATAAAGCACAAAAAGAAATGCAAAAAGATGCAAACCAAAACAAACAAGGGCGGCACAGTTAAATTGTAGTAAATACAATAAATACCCAACACCAAAAGCTGCATGCACACGCGAAGTGAACGGGAACCTTAATAAATTTAAAATAGATGATTTAAATAAAACCCCGGCGGTTTAAAGCAAAGTTTAGTAAAAAATCGAGAGCGCAAAAAAAAACACGACCGAAAGAGAAAGGACGAATGAATTAATGCGTAGAATAGTACTCTGTCCCGTTGCACCAGACTTAAAGAGACTTTACGCCTTCAGCAATATTTGTTAGATCAAGCATCAAATTAAATGCTGACCCAGATCAGCAAGTCTTGTTAATTTATGGAGGTTGTTTAGATGGGTATTGGAGCGACACGCCTCCCATCTGACGACTGTAAATGGGTGTAGCCCAAACGAATTTTTCCATGCTGTAATAAACGTAGTCAATAAGCTAAAAGTCTTAATAGTTAATAGTTTGGTTTTCGGAGGCTTAGGATATAAGCGTCTTTATTTAATGCCTTCAATATACAATAGTTTATATCAGGCAAGGGCAAAAAATCCAATGGAGGGAGCAACAGCGCAGCGAGACAGCAGCGAGACAGCAGCGAGGGGAAAAAAGAGACAACCCACTCCACCGCCACCTGGCGCAGACGTGAAGCAGGTAGAATGTGTGGGCGAAGGGACTACCCTGTAAAAAATTAAAAAAATATCGCGTTTACAATTCGTAACTTTCAATTTGTTCAGTCACTTTTCGTTATTTTTAGTACCCCTCTAAGAAGAACTAATAGAACAAATCACCATTTTTTTACACAGTGCAGAGGTCGCGGCTAATTGCGCAATTTAATTTTTTGTGCGTGGCCCAAGACATTGTATTTGTTGTTGCAAACTCGAGATGGCGGGCATCCCTACCTTTTTTCTCTCCTCCGCCTATTTTCAATAGATTTTGTTGTTGCCTTTCTTTATGGATGGCTGGACACGCGCTACGTTCGTCTGATGCGACTTGCTGGCGCCGAGATCTAAGCTTTCTTTTTGTTTTTAATATTTCTTCTACCTTATATGCACCCGTATATTTATAGACTAGCTTAGTTTTACTTTTACTTTTATCATATTTATTATTTTGTTTTTGTTTATGGGTATCGAACAATAATCTAATTTTGTATATGCCTGTTCTATTCTAAACTTAAGACTCTTTCGTATAATCTTTTGTATTATATAAAGGTTCTATTATATCTATATTAACATTTTTTGGTAAATTTGTTCTACCAAAAACTAATTCATAGGGACAATAATCATGTGCCATAGAGGGTGTTGTATCAACTGAGATGTACAAGCGTGTGGCTTCGATCCAAAGTTCCTACAGTCTGGTTTGAATATTAAAATTCCTGCATAAATTTTTAATAATTGAATTTTTATATTCAGTTTCCATGTCTTTAATGAACGCCTTCATTGAATAAAATTTTAGCTTTGGCACTTTTGCTTGATATTGGTATTGCAACAAGATATTTGGTCAAATCGCAGATCAATATAACTGCATACTCGTTTTCTTGATCGGATTTGGGTAGAGGACCTATCTGACAAAGTCTGTTATAGGTGTCGAGATTATTGTTAATTGAGTCTAGTTGTGTTTGACTTTTGTAATTTTTGACACTCTATGTAATTCGCGATGTATCGTGACTAATTTTTATATTATAATGCTTTTTAATTTTAGCATTTTTTTTTATAAATATACCTAAATTACCTCATTGGAATGGATCATCATAGAATGTATACGGTATTGCTTTTTTATTATCTTTTTTTTATTATCGTTTGATAATGAGGTCACCGGTCGGAGTACCGGCTTTAATATTTTATTGCCCATTATTTTAAAAGATTATATTGAAATGCTTTCTCTATGTTCCATTTTGAGTTGGCTGATATTAAGTATACCGGCTTGCTGTTCAAGCCTTTGGAAGAACTGACCTTTGTCGAGCATTCCCTTCGTGCTTAGCATACGTTTGACTTGGACGCATTAATTAGAGTATACATAGAGAAATCTACCTTATCTTGTTCTATTTCTGTGCAGGAATTTTTCTGTTTACTTTGATTTCTGGTATTGACTTTCAGAATGGTATTATTTGTCTGGATATTTTTTATGTCTGTGATTGTTATTCGAGATAACGCGTCTGCAGTATGCTTATCTTTTCCAAATAAAGTCTTATGCGTGTTAATTTTGACCTCTGGTTAGTCATAGGAAATAAATATTAGTGGTCTGTTTTAACTGTGAAATGATTTCCATAAATATATGGTTAAATACCTTTTCCAGTACACTTGTGACCTAAAAAGGTTACTTTGTACCTGAAGAATGAGCACTTTTCAAGGTACAATTTGAGGTTGACCTTCCTACATAAATCAAAAACGATGGTGAGGTTTTTAATCATATGTTTTTCCGAACAATCGATGACAATTAGGTCATGCATGTATAGGAATTCCTGCGAAGGTTCGATACCTGAAAATACAATTATCATCATCCTCTGAAAGGAATATGCACTATTTTTAAACCTTAACGTACTCGCGTGAAACGATAGGAGCCATTGCTCCTGGAAAATGACGTTGTGTTTCTTGAGTTTTTGTTTCGAATAGGTTTTGGTGAAATCCTGACATCAGGTCTAAACATGAGAAGTATTTAGCTTTTCCCAACAGGTCGAAGATATCGTCTATTCTGGGCAGTGGAAATTTATCAGATAAGATTTTTTTGTAGCATATTTTATGGTTGGAGTCTGGTAGTGATTTCTTTGGGACAATTAGTAACGGACTATCATATTCTAATACTGAAGGTTCCACTATTTTATCTTCAATTAATTTTCCGACTTGCTTGTCTACGTCTTCTTTCTGACTGTGAGGAATATATACCTGTTCATTACCTTTCATCCTTATTTTTCGATTATACATATTGTTGGTTGTTATGGATTCTGTTTCTACGCCAAATATGTCTGTATATGTGGTGCATAGTTCTGTAAGTATAAATTAATACTTACTGAGTTGGGAAATTGTTTTTTAGGTTTGGCTAAGGTTTCATTTTGGTTTGTGTTTTAATCGGTTTTATTATATTGTAATTATCTAGTGGTTCAATTTTTGCTGTGTCTAATTTAGTTATTGCGTTTTTATTGGTTGTGTTTAGGGTTCGGACAAATGTGTTTTTGGATTCTGCAACGAAGTTTCCTATGAATATTCCATTTTCGATTTCTTGGTTCGATGTAAAAACATATATACTGGGTTGCTGTGTGTATAACAATTTTTCGGACAACTTCAGATCTGGCATGGTGTGTTAGAATGTGATAGGGTTATAGATATTGCCTGGCCTCAAAACAAGCCAGTCATATTCTGGTTTCAGATCTATTTGACAACATCACATGGAATCGGCAATTGTGATCTACTAAAAGAAAATTGTGAGGTATGACGTAACTAATTGAATTTTTTTCAATATTAAGGTGTTTTTCTAGATTTCCTACGTGGTTTGCAGCTGACTGACATTGTTGGTTTGTCTATTTTCGTCGTTTTTGTTCTGTACTGTTCTGTTTTTGTTTATTATCGTTTGATAATGGGGTCGTCGGCCAGGGTTATTACTTGTTTCGATGGTAAATGGTGTGTATAATTTAGATTTATTTCAATGATGAATTTCAGGTTCGTTCGAAACTAGATCAAAAGTCTTGGTTTTTTTGTTGAGCACTCTACTAAAATGGTCGCATGTTTGTTCACAGTGGCTTTGTAAATTTACCTGTTCTGTGTTAACGATTAAACTATTTATCGAATTTATGCTTTCTTTATTTTAATAATTTCCAAAATTAGTTCCATCCCACACTAGTATTTTTTGTAAACTTTGAAGTCTATTAAATTCCTTTGCGGACTGATTTAACTATAACTCCTTTAATTGTTGATAATACTATTACTTTCTGCGTTTTTGAGAAATGTATCATAGGGGAGAATTCTAATCTATACATATCTTTAAGAGTGGTCATTTTATTAAATTTTTCTTTTTTGTTATTTTGATTTTATAAGTAAGCTTATATTTAACAGATTTTGTATTTTTTTTGGTCTTGTGATTTACTTTCCATCATAATCGGTTTGTATTTTATATATACCTGGTCCAGGTCATTCCCCGACTTCCATATTTTTTCTTAAGGCATTCGTTGCGCAATTTATACAATTTCAGGAATAAGCTTCCACATAATATTATGACGATTATTATTAATAGTAGGTTCGCAGTTCCCATGCCAAAATTTCTGCGATTCTACTTTATTAATTACAATTGACGTAGTAGAATCGACAATTTTCGTATATATAAACTCCAATTTGCTTATTGTTTTTATTTATTGTAATCGTATTTATTTATTTAAATGTTAAATCTCAAAATGTGAAACTTTTTTTGTTTTCGGAAGAGCATTTTAAATATTTTAAATGAATTATTATATTACATTTGAGGAATTATTTGTATATTATACTAATATTTATTTGTATATTATATTAATATTAATAAACTGCTACCCTTTTCTTGATTTTATGGTGGACACCTCCGCTTCTACCCATCACTTACACTCAACTCACTCTGACATTTTAGTTGGGTTTCCATTTTTGTTGACCTCTGGATCCTGCTTTTGCCGGTGCTTGGTAATTTGTTTTGTTGTTGTTGTTTCCAGGATATTAGTCACGGCCACTTAGTCACGTTCGCCATGTAATAATGCCGCTAAGTTAAAAGTCTCAATAGTTAATAAATCTAAGACTGCGCAGCTACGCCGTGGGAGACGCCAGCAACGAAGCAGTCGATATTTACAAATGCTGATACTAGCATTTTCCATAAGTAGAGCTCTGGGCTCTTGGGTGATCGAATGTCGGACGACCTCTTGAGTTTGATGACCGATATTTAAGGTTTCTTATGGATCTGTGCCGCATTTGGGTGATCGTATGTCGGACAACCTCTTGAGTTTGATGACTGAGATTTAAGGTTTACATAAGTAGGGCGGCTCTGTGCCGCATTTGGGTGATCGTATGTCGGACTTGACATACTTGAGTTGAGTCTGATGACCACGATTTAAAGCTTGTACACTGTAACGCATGTTGCCATTTATACAGTGGTTTGCGTCCGTTTCCATACTTTTTTCGAGTTTATTTTCCAGGAGAAATTAGAGCCGAAAAACTCAAAAAAACGTATTTGGCGTCCTAGCTTAAGCTGTGTTCCGCCTAGTGTCGGAAGTGTGAAGCACGAAATCTTGTATCCTCATTTAAACAGATCTGTGTCGATCTTCGGACTGTGGACTTTCTCCAAGACTATTCTGCTCTGCCCAGCGCAAGGTTGTGCTCAATCCGCCATTCACAAGTTGTTGAAAGCAATCTCCCAGTTAACCATTTGAGGTGCCCGATAACCTAATGTTCAAGGTAGAGATATGGGATATTCTTAGCTGTCTTTAGCAAATGTGTCATCCAGGTCGTACAGCAAACCTGGTGGAGCTGGATCTCCGGCCATCAACAGTCGATGTCTGGACGTTTCAGTTGTGACGAAGTCACTTCCATTGGCCACGGAGGCGGAGGAAGGAGAGCGGCGTAAGACCCACGGAGGGCGGCCTATAGTAAGACCAGCAGCTAGTAATATAAAGCCCTAGTAGATAAGACGGGGGACAGAGCTTTTAGACCCACGGAGGGAAGCTTTTGCAAGGTTTGCTTCCGTAGTCGGCCGGAGCAGTAGTTCGCATCGGGAGAGGAGCGGACAGCGGCGGCTCTTCTTCAAAAAGGGAGCCGACGGCGACGGCAGGAGCAGCGAGCGGGGAGCTAGAGTCAGCATCGTTGGAGAGAGGGAGACGACGGCCGGTACAGAACCTACGGCAGCAAGGGAGAACGCCGGCAGAGACAGAGAAGAGCGCCGCTGCCGAGGTAACTTCCGCGGAAACCACAAGCCGGTGTTCTGGTGGAGCGACGCGATAGCCGACCTCCGATCCACCTGCGTCGCGCTCGAAGGCTGCTGACCCGCTCGCGAGGTGCTCCCAAGAGGAGCACCGTTGACCCTGCAGCACAGCGCTGGACTTCACGACGACTGTGAAATAGCAGAAGAGGAAGTAATCCGGCTGGGGAAAAGCGTGCACCCCAAGAAGGCGCCCTGGCCGGACGCGATTTTCAACCGAGCGCTGAAGCAGTTCATCGCTCAACACACGAAGGAGTACGCCAAATTGTACTCGAGGTGCCTGAGGGAGGGGATTTTCCCGGAGAGGTGGAAGCACCAGAGGTTGCTGCTCCTTGCCAAGCCGGGCAAGCCTCCGGGGGAGCCTTCATCCTACAGGCCAATCTGCCTTGCGGACACCACTGGCGAGGTGTATGAGAAGGTCCTGGCAGCCAGGCTCAGCGAGGCAATCGAGGCGGCCGGCGGGCTCTCCCAAAACCAGTACGGCTTCAAAAAGGGCAGGTCGACGCTAGACGCCATCGAGAAGGTGAAGGAGATAGCCGAGATAGCACGAGGTGGAAAGGCGGATCGAAGAGCTACTGCCTACGTACCTACTACGCGCAGTGCAGAGCTACTTCAGCAAAAGGGTGCTCACGGTGGAATCGGAGTCGGGTTCCAGGGCATACCAAGTCTCAGCCGGAGTCCCGTAGGGCTCCGTTCTGGGACCCCTGCTCTGGAACGTCATGTACGACGGGGTTCTGCGACTCCCGATGCCCACCGATACCACCGTCGAAGGTTTCGCCGACGACGTCGCTGTGGTTGCGGTGGCGAAGGAGCGGGCGGCAGCGGAGGAGAATGCGAACGAGGACATCGGAGAAATCGAACGGTAGCTCTCAAGCGCGGGCCTCAAGCTGGCAGCGCACAAGACGAAAACGGTGCTGATATCCAGCCGGAAAGCGGTGGAAACGGCGGAAATCCGCGTTGGTGGATCCGTGATAGCCTCGCAGAGGACTATCAAATACCTCGGCGTTCTCCTTGACACCCGGCTGTCATTCAAGGAGCACTTCGAGTATGCCCTGCAGAAGGACGGCAGGAGCGCTCTCCCGCATGTTGCCGAACGTGAGAGGACTCAAGCAGACCACCAGGAAGCTGCTG
Organism: Drosophila kanapiae; assembly: GCA_008042475.1. Taxonomy (NCBI): domain Eukaryota; kingdom Metazoa; phylum Arthropoda; class Insecta; order Diptera; family Drosophilidae; genus Drosophila; species Drosophila kanapiae. Next base: position 35,266 of record VNJM01002568.1, on the reverse strand, counting down.
GGCAGCGTCGTCACCTCCCAACTGCTCTACGCTGCGCCGGTGTGGGCGGAGGCGGCCGAGAAGAAGTCGTATATGCGGGGAGTCTGGTCCGCGTACAGGTTATGCGCGATCCGAGTGGCGAGCGCATTCCGGACCATCTCGAACGATGCAGTGCTAGTCATTGCCGGGCTAGTCCCACTGCAGGAGTTGGTCCGTGAAAAGGCCGAGCGCAAAAACGCCGCCAGGAAAAGGAGCTACGAGAGCTGGCAGACCAGGTGGGACGCCGCCTGCAAAGGACGATGGAACCGCAGGCTGATCCCCAACATAGGCTGGATGTCAAGGAAGCACGGCCAGATGGACTTCCACCTAACACAGGTGCTCAGCGGGCATGGTTGCTTTCGCAGCTACCTGAAGAGGTTCGGCCATGACGAGGAAGAAGGCTGCCCGGAGTGCGGATCAGGGATCCCTGAGGAGGCGCACCACGTCTTCTTCTAGTGTCGGCGATACAAGGATAAAGGTAATACCTAGCATAATTTTACGGTTAGCTAAGGATGGTGGGTTAATTAGCAGAAGTCTACTTGTATAAGAAGTCTACTTGTATAAGATTCGGTTTGAATCCCAGTTAAAAGTAAAAAATTTTTTTGAAATGATTCCATTCGTTTTCTGTGGACATATGTATAAGTTTAGCATATAAGTCGACAGCATGGGAGTTTAATAGTTTAACACGGCACCAGTACGAACTGTTAGGCTCCCTAGCCTAGGTTTTTTCCTTAGTGGTTGCGTATATTCCGTTATATTTCGAATGATATCCGTCAGTATAGATCAGGCATGGGCATCAAATAAAACAAAAAAAGCAAGAGTGCACGATTGGTTTTTGGTGAGTGTCTAGTGTAAATGTGTAGTCCATAGCTCTTTAAATCATTGCAGAGTTGTATAATTAAACTAAATTCTAGCAACTCGACGTACATAGCTGGATATCTATTTATATGTAGAATATGTGTACAAAATTTCAAAAAATCATGTTTAGGAAATCGTTATGTTTTCGTTTGGAGACGTTTTCGATGGAGACTAGGTTCATTTATTTTGAGAAAACATTTCTAAAGAGTTGTACCTAATCCTAATAATGTTTCTATTTTTTTGTTGACCGTAAGTATATTATTATGTTGTTTTGTAAGTATATTATTATTTTTAATCCGCACCTCTGTTCGATTAGTTTTGAGATTATTTGATCTAGAATTTTCCCTCTGCAACAAGAGGTGGGTCTGTAGGACCCACAAGAGGTGGGTCTGTAGGACGTTATGTTCGTTTATACAATGTTGGGCTTTAGTACGGGTATGATATGTCTGGTTTTATATAATAGGTAAGATGTTTGGTTGGGTTATTATATATTGGGATGTGGGAGCTATTATTTAATTATAGGGTATGTTAATCTGTTAAGTCCTTGAATTGAACGTTCGGGGATTGTAAAGGGCAAACCACTTTGCTAATGTATTTTTTTATTTGATTGAGTGTTTTTGAATATTGGTTTGTACTTTGATACCCTTGCAGGAGGTATTATAATTATGTCATGATATTTACAACGCAGTCTGTCTGTTAACTCTAATCTGTCAGTTCTTAAGCAATCTTTTTTTTTTCGTGCAACAAACATTTTGAAATCAAACAAACTATGACAGGAGTAATCGGATCGAAATGGCAAATAATTTTTGCAATTTCTAATGACATTCAAATGAACTTCATACGTGCTTCTTCTATATGAATAAATCCGCAGATTTTAAGTTTCATGCGATATCATAAAGCTGCTGTAGGATCGATCTGGACAAAATCGCATATTGTCGATATTTTTTTAAATATGCAAATGAAACTTCGTATATGCTTATTTAATATGAACAAGTTTGCAATTTTAGTTTGGTCGTTAGTGATTTCATTGTGTTGGTTTGAAGTAAACTATGGGAAAAAGCGCAAATTTTTGGCATTCATTAAAATAATAAAAATGCAAATTTTAAAATTTGCAATATTCTTCAGACCATAACAGAATTTCGAAAAGAAACTGGACCATTTGGAGAACGCTTCTTTTACGCAACCATGCCAATAAAAATTCGTATTTTTCGTATTTATTACAAAAAATGGGGCCTTTCCTTCAAACGTAGACTTGAAAGCCCTGTATCCGATGAATTCAATGCTCTATAAAATACATATTTAATAGTAGATATGCGACTACATTTTCTAGCATGCGACTTTCAATCTTTTTTGTATATTTTGGCACAGGCACAATGAAATTGTTCATAATTTGGTATCTATGGACCAAGATTTTGTGAACAGATGATGTCTTTAGGTACCAAGAATATTGTTTAAAGTACAAATTAAAAGTATTCTCATATAGTGACTTGAATTTTTCGCTTTAAAGAAATTGCAACTAATATTATATAAAAATTATGAATTATGAAATATGTTACCGCTTTCTTTCTGTTTGGGTGAACCAACATTAAGGCCTAATTCAGTCCACATCATCTCTTGAATGGCTTTTTTTTGGCATATCTACTTTTATCTTGTCATGTCCTTTGACGCGCCTTTTTGGTAACTCTATAAAAAATTCTTAGCACAAACTCAAAAAATGTAATCCAAGCGTGAAGCGAGCTTACGCCATGATTTGATTTGAAGCGATCTAACATGCGATTATACTTCGGCAAGTACTTGTTCACATAGGCGATGAATTTGTTAATTTTTTTTTTTTTAATTATTTATTTGGTCTTCACTCAGGCAGTTTTCACAAATAATTTATCTAATACATAGGTGAACTTAAACACACCTGCGTTAATGTAGGATTTTCTGGAAACGGGCAAAAATCATTATTTATACTTTTGTTAATAACATTCATCTTAAACCTTGATGACTGTATAGCTCTTTACCCCGAGCAGTAACAAGCAGAATGTCAATCCATCCACGCAGAATCTTGACTTTATGGGTATTACAGTTAACATCGACACAACAACTGAAAGCAATAACTATTGCTGCTTGCCCGAACGCCTCTAAGCCATTTCACATATTAAACGATCGTACCTATGGCAGCTACATGATATCGGCGATTTTTGCAAAAGTACAGCATACATTTTAGGGGGAAAAGATTTTTTTTAGTTTATTCAGCATAGATAAAAAAAAAATGACGAGAATTATGTTCATTTTTTATGATTTTAGCTCACGAATGAGTAACAACAAAAATTTTGAAAAAATTTCTCCATTTCCGGAAAAAGTAAGTAATATAAAAAAGTAATAGCTGAAAGCGTAAAGGTAATCAAGCGTGGTATTTGTTATGATTTAAATCCCTGGCAAATACTAGCCAGGGATTTAAATCATAACAAATACCACGCTCGATTACCTTTACGCTTTCAGCTATAATGGTTTCAATTTTTGGACAAAATGTTTAATTTTGGTTCCGTGTTCTTTTTCCGGCTAATATTTTTCTTGGAGGGAGCATGATAGTTAACATTTGAATAAAGACGTTATACACATGTATAAGATACAGCTAAATAAACGTTTGTAATTTTAAAAAAGTTCTCTATAATTTATATCCGTTTTTAAAGTTACTCTTTTTGAACGTTAAGCAAATCATTTTATACGTTTACATTTTTTTTCGAATGTACTAAGTGGTTTGTAACTTGACCTTAATTTTAAAAATTCTTCATATTTACGTCAAGTTCATAGAGTTTTTCTGAGCGGTTTGAACTTTATAAGAAGGTCAATAAATAGTTATTTTTGATCAGTAATATTGATTGAGTGACATTGATCCTCGCACATAAAAAAACGTGTTTTTTTATCACATAATAAAATTCACAAGTCGCTTCCAACAGATTAATGCAGGAAATGGCACTTTTGGAAAAACGCTTAATTCATTTGAAAATGTTTTGATTTTAGTTTTTTTATAGGAAATTTTGCGGCGTTCATTCGGTTGTACCGGTTGAAAATAATGGATATAATACCGGGAGCGCGCATTACAGTGCCGCATGCACTACGGCTAAGTTATAGCAGCTGCGCTCTCTTTTTGCTGTCTATTATTGACTAAGTAGGTCGTGAGCTACGTCAGATTTTATGCATGTGTAGATTTTTAATGTTGAGCTTACAACACCCACTGCCTTATCCGGAAGTAAAGAAAATTGGTAGTGCCTTGTCTGTCCAACTCGTTCGCCTTAAGTTTCCTCTGATATCTCGATGTCTGAGAAACCACATTTAGCTAATATCACTCTTAATTTGCCATCCTGTCAAAAGACCTGCTACCGGTATTATCCTATGGTACGCGAGTTCATGTTTATAGAGGAGATTGATTTGATGGCCGCTTTGCTGTCATTATAGATGTAGATATATAATATTAACTTGTCCGGTCTAAATTCGTCGATATACTTTCATAAAACTGTAAGAATTATTTAAAATCATATATAAACCTATGTCCCATGTTATTTGCGTATATGTAAAAAAAATAACTAAGTTTTTGTGATGCTTATATTTTATTGCGTCGCAAATGCTTCCTTCACTGCGTTGCAACCTTCTGGTCAAAATTATATTTATATTATTTTTATATTTATATTTATTTTTATTTATATTTAATAAACATATGAATAGGTTGCAATAACTCCAACTTGCATAATTAAAAAAAAAACTTTTTTACCCTTTTATTAACAAAAAAATTAAGTTAAATATGCGTCGATTAAATAATTTCGGAGTCGAACTTATGTCGAATTTAAATACAACAAACACTTTAACGTGACGATTTAGATATCTGAATGAAACTTTTAAAAATTGTTTTGCAATTCCAGGTAGAACGCGCAACTATATCTTTGTCTGACATATCAATAATTGGGAAATTGTAAGGCTATTTACTATATCATTAGTCTCTCATATGAATGGTTGGAAAATGAATCGGGGGGAAATAATAAGAAATTTTCGATCATATTATACATTCTAGTTCCAATCAATTTTTATTCGAGAGCAAGAATCGTACAAATCTTAAAAAAAAGAATACCCTTGCTTGTGTGAGTAATTATGAAACATGCTTGAGAATGCGTATGTACACATGCCGTCGTTGGCTGTCGTTGTATGCGTGCACGAGAGCTGCTGGCTTTAAAGCACTCGCTTTTAAACAAAATATTAAGAGCTCTAGAGCCAGCACGAAATATTAGAGTGCAAAAAATAATCATATGGCTTACTTATTTTTAGGATTGTCCTTCTTTGAAGGGACATAGTAACGGCTCGATTAATCTGCAAATTTTAATTTTAATTTTGAAGCACTTATAATTTAGGACAGTTTGTATAATCAATTTTTTATGATTACAGCTATAATTTATTTTCAGACTGAGGCGCTGTACAACGAATTCGAATCCGTATTTTATTAAAATCCAGACAAAATATCTCATCTATTCGGAACCGCTACAATCCATGAGCTCAGCGCATTGCTTAAACGTTGGTTACGTGAACTTCCTCAACCTTTGCTTACCAACGAACTTATTAAACTTTTTTATCAATGTCACAAAGTTCTAACCATGGATCAAAGATGTGCGTTATCAATTCTATGCCAACTGCCACCACATGAAAATCGCAACATTCATTAGTGCGATTTTTAAACTACATTACTCATCTTAAAGACATTAACAAAATTAATATACATATAATAATAATAATATGCCATAATTTCTCCATTCTTTTTCACAGCGCGGTATATACCACCAATTGATAAAAAAAGCATTGAAGAGCAAGTAAAGATGGCCGCAGAGTGTTGTCGTTTAACTAACGTAATGAATTTACTAGGCGAGAGGCACTTCCAAGTACCGAAGAACTTAGTTATGGAATCAAGGTGTAAGACGACAAGAATGGTATGCTTTATCGTTATGTATAAAATTCGATTCAAAATATTTTTCATTTACAGGGTAAAAAAGGATCCTCTCGAAGTATACTATCGGCTTTAGCAATTACACGGAATCCTGCAGTATCTGGCAGCCCCGCCACAGACGTTATTAATGCACACTCAACCAATCCAAATCATGTTCATCGCTTAAATATTTAAGATACATAAAATACCTGATATTCATACGGTTGAATTTGGTGCATATTTTGTATTGAATTTTTATTTATTCTGATGCTTCTTAAATGCATCTTTAAATGCTTCTTAGTGCAACTTTATAAAGTGTTTTGTTGGAAGAAGTTTAAGTTACACTTATTTGAATGGAAAATCAATAAGAGTCATTCTAAAATGTTAATATTTTATTTAATATTTATTTTTCAGATTTTTGGCTAAAATAATTCTTCGCAAACTATGTTTGAACACTCTACGGTCAGTACACTCAAGTGGCTCTTGATAATGAGAAGAAAGCAAATTGAAATAGATAGATTTGATTGTACCGATATTTTCGAACCGATAACTAACACATATATGGAACTTTATTTAAAATGCAACAAAATTACAGTAGGCCTTTACAAGTTAGATTATAATGATAAAGAAGAAACACAACCTAATCAAAATCAAACATTATCAAAATGCCACAGCCCCTTATTAAGAAGCACAATGCCTTTTGCGAAAGAACTATATAACGAATTTAGGACTTTTGCGTTAAAAACTGAAGATGAGTTAAGTCTTTATATTTGAAAAATTAAAAAATCAAACAAATCGTCATTGTTGGAAGTGCATTAATTAATGGGCCGAAATAAATAAACTCAGAGCAGGAATCATTCTAGGAATACATCTGGATCTTCGCATTCCGATATGGAGGTCAAAAGTTGCTTCGCCGAACTTAAAATATACCCTTATTTGGAAAGCAGTATGGAGTTGTGCTTAGAGCTGCATGTAAGCGCATCCTAATTAAAATATATTATTACACAATCATATTTATTATCTATATACATACGTAGTACCACCAACCATACAGCATATACATAGAATAGTCATTTCATTCAACGAAAATAGACACAACAATTTTTAAGCGACAGGCCCCAGAGAGCCGAATGCGACAGGCCTCGCAGCTTTGGCAATGATCGGCAATTTTGCTTTCTCTCTTTACGCTCTCGCTCTCATCGACCGTTCAGATCAGTTCATTCGGAAAGAGGCGCATCTCGAAGAAGGTTGTCCTGCGCTTAAATTGGCCTTTGTATGTGTGCGTGTTCATATATTCACATACACGGATGCATGTATGCGTGGTTATTTCGCTTTGAAGCCGGCAAGAATATTTAGTTTCTTGCAAATTTTCATACTTGGTACCCTAACAATATGCCCATATTCACTGTTGGGTTAATGATAAAACGAAAAATATTATGTGTTATATTATATTTTGTAATATTTCAGTATTCTTTTTTATATTTGTTCAGAAATACGACTTTCACGTGTACTTTCCCGAGTGCTTGTTGGACCCTTTAACGAACTAAATCTGTTTTAAATCTGCATTACATAGGTTTTGATCATAGCATAATACTGTTCCATTCTATTGATTTCGGATTGCCACTATGCGGTGTAAGTCACCGCAAGCCTATTTCAAAAGCCACTGTGAACAAACATTCGACCATATTAGTAGAGTGTTTCAACGAAGTTCGAAATATTGTATACAAAAATAGACGAAACGTCAACAAAAAACCTTGACCCACCCGATGTGAGACGGAGCATATCGTTAAAAAATTCTCCTACTGGGTTGGGGGAAAGATTTTTACCAAGATTAATATTAAGTTTAAATGTTAACGGCCAATTATTTGTTAACCCATAACCAAATAAAAAAATAATAAATAAAAAACAAAAAAAAAAAAAGTATGCCAGTATTAAAATTATACCTGCCTTGGGGCAGGAAACTTCTCATCAATGAATAAGGCAATCACCAAGTACATACAACGTGGTACTGAAATGACAGGTAACACCAACTCGATATTATATAAATTAAATTCTCAAAATGATTATTTTTTGAAATTAATATTGTTTTAATATTTTTAATTTTAATTAATATTATTGCGGTCAAAGACTGTCACTGTGCTTGGTGGATTAAAGACGAAAATATACAATTCTTATTTGTCGCTAAGCTAGCTGTGGGCTTAGCCGAAGATCGGCAGAGATGGCAGCGGCAGAGCTGATGGCAGAGGTGGTTGCAGGTGGAGTGATTTGGATACGGCTGTCATCAGCAGAATTTGGTTACGCGTGGCGGATGCCGCTGGCGGATGCTGGCTTGCATGCACTACAATAATTCGAAGAAAATATTGCAGCGGTCGGCTATGTTTTGGGCCAAGCGTGGCCGATGTTCCGTAGACGTTTGGTCAGCTTAAGTATTTTTAACTTATACCAGTAGAGGACAAGCCTACCTGTGTAACAAATACAGAGGCAATTACAGTGGCAGCAACGATCGTGTATACCACGAAAATAATGGCTATTACCAAAATAACGGTTGTTAATTAATAATAATAATAATAATAATAATAATTTGAGGTCGAAGAAATTATAGAGGAAATATAAATAGACAAAGAACCAAAAATACAATAATTACAATAAAATAAAACCTGATAAAAACACAAACCATATTAAAACTTAAGCCAAACCTAAAAAAAAATTTCCCAACTCAGTAAGTATTAATTTATACTTACAGAACTATGCGAAAAATAAACAGACATATTTGGCGTAGAAACAGAATCCATAACAACCAACAACTTGTATATTCGAAAAATGATGATGATGATAAACGGGTATTTATTACATGCTAAGAATTCTTTACAGTCAGAAAAAAGATGTAGACAAGGAAATGAAATAATTGATTTAAGTAAAAATAGTGGAACCTTCAGTATTAGAATACGATAGTCCGTTACTAATTGTCCCAAAGAAATCACTACCAGACTCCAACCATAAAATATGCTACAAAACAATCTTATCTGATAAATTTCTACTGCCCAGAATAGACGATATACCATGACCTAATTGTCATCGATTGTTTGGAAAACATATGATTAAAAACCTCACCATCGTTTCTGCTTTATGTAGGAAGGTTTAGAAGTCTATTATTTTGATAGTTTTGGAAATATACAACCACCTCTTCAAGTTTTTTGGGCGTTGATGCACTACGGTCACTACACTCAAGTGGCCCTTGCCACACCAATCACGTGCTTGTTAGGGTTAGGTGTTAGTAGGCACGATAGGAGAAGGTATAGGAAAAGTTTGTGAGGAAATCAACTACTGGCGTGCTGCCTAAATGTTTGGTTACATATGTACTAAGTTAAGATTAACGTTTTTATTTTGGGAAGGCTAGCTAGGTAATACCTAGCATAGTTCTACGGTTGGCTAAGGATGTTAGATTAATTAGCAGAAGTCTACTTGTATAAGAGGGTAACGGTCTGCTTCTCAGTTAAAAACGCCTAGAGTGAAAAGTAAAAAGTTGTTTTGAACTGATTCAATGCGTTTTCTGTGGACATCATATTGTGGATTAATGAATAATATAAACAACAAGGGTTGGGAGGGGTGAATGTAAACAAAAATAATCCGGAGAACATCAGACAATCTGTTTTTGATGAGCACTTGCCAACTAGATAACATACGATTCATCTAAAAAGATCAACCGGAAAACAAAAAGGGAGTGGTTAACGGTAGTGGTAAACGCTTTACTGAAATCAGTATGAATTATATCTGTTTAAAAGTTTTGTTGACATGGAGAAAAGACCGATCTATCTATCATTCAAAAAGATTTGTGCTCGCTGACAACTTAGAGATTCCTCAATAAGTGTTGGCATCCGTTTTGCTACCTTTATTGTGGAGAGAAATAACAACTGATTCCTTCCAAATAAGGGGAATGTGGAAGGGTTTTAAGATAAGGTTACCAATTTTTATAAGGGAATTGCACAAGGCATCGGCACAGTTCCTAAGCACACAGACTGGTATTCCACCAAGAACTGTACCCTGTAACAAGTAAGATAGTTTTAATAATAATGTGCGTTAGGCACGGTAACATTTGATCTAGCGGCACGATCAATAGCGATATACAGCTGCGGTCAAAATAATAGTAGTGCTCATACAGGCTATCGTAAAACCACGAAAAAAGAACTTGATAAGCTATTTAGGAAAATGATTTTAATTTTCATGAAAAGTTAACTAATAAGAGATATTTATAATAGCTAAAAAAAACTGATAACTAATGAATCCTTTTGGAAAAAAATTAAAATGTTGTATTTTTGAAAAATTGCTTCGGTCAAAATAATAGTAGTGAAACTTTTCATAGAATATCACAGCCCAAAAAAAATTTTTTTTAATGTTGAAACAATTGATTATAGTAGCACCATATCTAAGGAATTTTGCAGTATTTAGTTGAATATCCTTTGTTTGTAATAACGGCTGCACACCGTTTTTGAATTGAGTTTACCAAATTTTGGCATCTCTCCACAGGAATTGAGCTCCAAGACTTTTGCACAGCTTCCAAAAGTTGAAATTAGTTTTTTGTATTATTTTCGATACTGTTTCCTTCACGTCACACCAAAAATTCTCAATCGGATTGAGATTGGGCGACTGTACGGGCCATTCAATAACTTTGACTTGGTTGACTGCAAACCACTCTTTGGCCAATTTTCTTGTGTGCTTTGGAGCGTTGTCCTGTCGAAACGTCCAAACAAGTGGTATCTCCTCTAAGACATATGGGAGCATCACGTGGCTTATAAGTTTCACGGAAAGATAACGATCCATATTAGTTTCGACACAATATATTGGTTCACCGCTATGGTACGAAAAACCCACCCAAATCATTATGGATGAATCGCCGTGCTTAACCGTTTTGCATGTATACTTCGGAGCAAATTCAGTCAAGGGTGGTTGCCTTATATACTACCGTGAACCACAGCCACCAAACAAAACTATTTTGGACTCATCCGACCACAGAATGTTCTTCCACTTCTCCAAGGGCCAGTTTAAGTGTTCTTTGGCAAACTTCAACTCATGTAACATCATGTTTTTTTTAGTAAATTCACTTTTCTTGGGCTTCAAGTCATGAGATTATGTTCTCTGAGGCTTCTTCTTACAGATCCCACACTTGCATCAATATTGCAGCCCTGTCTTAGGGCTCAGCAGCCATAAATGGCTGGCATCTTGACTTTTTTACTAGGTGATCCACTGTCCTCTTGGTCAATATCTTAGGTCGAACTCGCGATAATTTTGCTGGTTTATATTTCAGTGCATTTTTTATCGGTGAAAGAGGGCAACTAATAATACTTTGCACTTTAAAATCGGTTTATCCTTCTGATATTAACTTTTTTATAAGATTTCGCCTCTTGGCAGTACAGTGTTTGCCACTTCCCATATTGCCAAGGCCAAATGGTTCGAAAGGATCTAAAAGGACTAAAGGCTGCTTGGTAATATCCTAAAGTTTCGGTTAAGGCCGCAAACATTGTAAAAAATAGTGAAAATTTAACGTCTTTATAGTTTTTTCTCGGCCACTACTATTATTTTGACTGCATCAAAAACGGACTTATTTGTTTAAAAAGCTGAAAAATAATAGAAAGAGAGGTGGGAAAAAAACATAACTGCATATTCTGATAGTAAAGGTATTAACAGTTACTAAAGTGAAGAGATGAATTGGATTCATCGAAGCAAAGAGAAAATATAGCCGAAAAACGTTTTGCTAGACTAGCACTACTATTATTTTGACCGCAGCTGTAATACAGATTTAAACTTCGATTAGAGGTATTTTATATGTTTTTTAGGCGAATGAACTCTTTATTAAACCGTGGAGTCTTATTTGAGATTGACGGATAGTATAACGTACACAGTCATTAAAAAGGAGTTCATGGCATTGTAAAAAATATCCATGGCCATAGTCACATACACATACACATATACACATATAGAAATAGGACCAATTAAATTCTGATATAAAATAGTTTAGCCATCCGAGATCCGCCTTGAGCATTCCAATATCGTTAGCCACATCGAACGTAGAATATTGATCTTCGGGCTGTGCCAGGAGCGGAACTTTGAACCGACTCTTGCTGAGACAAAGAGAGACAAAGCAGAGATCAATCAAGCGATCTAAAAAATTTCGTTCATGGTTGACTTGAGACAGCGAAATGTCGATAATAATGTCAGTCTTAGGCCTTCACTTTTCTTACTTTTCTTACATTTTTCCTTCACTTTTTTTTTTATCTTCAAACTCCTTAAAATTTGTTCTCTCCTGTGACTGGGTTCTGCGGGGACGTTGATTATGACCCGTCAGCGGCCAACACGGAAATCTCTGTGGGCACACCCCTTCCCACGGCACATTCGGATAACGAATCGTTTTTCGCCCCCGATCTCAGCGTCATTGAGCTCGATACTGAGACTGAAGGCGCTGCCAAAGGAGTCTTTGGTAGCGACTTGCGGGGAGCTTTAAGAGTCCGCCTATCTGCGGTGCGACTCGTTCAATAGCTTAAGGTCATTAAACAGAGCATCCAGCGCTACGAGCACATCGTTCGTTTTACGAAAACTACTAAATAGCTCTGACCTTTCAACATCGCCGTTCAAACTGTTAAATCTCGCAGCAGTAGCGCACGGCAATCTTTTTGTAATGTATTAAATTCTTAATAAAATTAATGAAGAGTCTATTATGTGGGATCTTGGTCATTGTATAAATAGGAATAAAATAAAATACAGGTTGAAAATTTTTGTTTTAACAATAATGTAATGTAATGTAATAAGTCCAAATTATTTTACTAATTTTAGTAAAAAAAAACTTTAAAAATTTTTAATTTTTATTTGCGACCTACCAAGAAAACCTTGGCTAGCCTATAATAGAAATATAAGAACTTTTTGCCAATTAAAGTTTTAGTAGTCGTAGAAGCTATTAGCTTCCCTTAATTAATTAAAAGACCAAGTTGGTTAATTAAACATCACAGCATCCTTTCGACTCCCTGATCACGGCAGCGTTTCAATCGGAAGTATTTCATATAAGGGAGGACATAACAAAAAAGTATATAGTGACAGTTAAGCTGCCATAAAATCTATCATCTCGACAAAAACCAGATCGCAAAGCATAGCGGACTGTTGCAAGTCTCTCCACAAGATGGCAAATCATTTACCTATTAGCCTTATAGGGGTTCCCAGGCACCAGGTGCAGAGAACTATAGAAGGAATGTTTGGCGATAGTGTGGGCAATATAAAAACACTACTGACCATATGGCGTTGAAATGGCTAAACAGCATTGAAAGTCCAACAGGCCGCATAGCCAGATGGGCATTGGAGCTACAAAAATACGACTTTAAAATAGCATAACGAAAGGGCCAATTAAATGCAAACCATACAAAGCAAGTGCGGCAGACAAATCAAGTGAAACTAGATGCGGGACAAAATAAACAAAAGCCCGCAAAAAGTCTCGGATTACATGCTGGAGGGATCTTCAATATACATAAACATTCCATACCGAGCCGGCAGCGAAGACGTCGTGGCATGGAAACTGTGCGTGCCGCAAACATTGATGGAAAGCGTGCTCCGAGAGAATCATGACGGACCAGCGGCTACTAGCCAGGAATGCAGAGAGACACGAGGGCATACATCAGAACGTGTGAAATATGCTTAAAGTACAACCCGAACCAACTGCAGGCTGCCGGAAAAATGCTTACACAGGTGCCCGAAGAATCGTGAGCAACAGTCTGTGCGGACTTTGTAGATCCTCTTCCAATATCACAGCACGGAAAAAAAAATGCTGTATATAGCTGAATCATAGCAAGATTTGGAGTCACAAAAGTCGTGAAAACCGACAACGGTACAATTTATCAGTAGGTCAATAAATTCAAGTCATTCAATACATTCCTTGTCATCAATACACGTCTCCCTACACACCGCAGGAAAACACAACAAAGGGAGCACACAGAAAAGTGAAAACGATGATCGCCAACTTACCGGACACTACCAATGGGAAACAATGAAACAATGGACACAGGAAGACAAACGGAGATACATAACGAAATTCGCCTAAAATATGCATAAAATCATCGAGATTGTACGAAGGAACAGTTCTGGTATTACAATCTCAGAAGAAGACCTTGTAATTTAAAGAGGGGAGACAAAGTATGGATTAAAGGGCACAACTTGTCCAAGGCGGTCGCAGGATTTCAAGAGAAACTGGCACCGCGGTATGATGGATCGTGTAGAGTAATAAAATTTAAATCGCCGGCCATCTGCATAGTGTAGCACAGGGACACAAAATGGGGAAAATACAGTACACATAAGCGAATTAAAAACACAGGAAACGGAGCAAGGCAATGGTGAGCATATGCACACCAAGGCGGAGTACTCTAACAACAAAGCCTGCAAATTTAAAAAAAATAAGTAAATACTATACTAAATAAAAAATGGATCGACAGAGAACCAGAACTGTTCGCAGGTGAGGAAAGAAGGAAGACGGGTATTTAACACAAGCACAGGCCGGGAAAGTGGATAACTCTGGGAAGCTCAAAATTTATTTTGGTAATCGGCTGTGACGCAAACGATCACCACATCCAGTGTAGAGGCGTGGATAATAATAAAAGTGGTGAGACTCTTATCAAATTTTTCTTAAACTCAGATCGTTATCTCATAAACAGGGGTAACACCACATCCCCACATTTTTCGCAAAAAATAGGCAAACGGGCATCGACCTTACGCTAGGAAACTTCTAGGGTGTTGGCCGCAAATAAAAACAAGCGTCTAACACCGTTGAGTTGATATTCCAAACTGAGTTTTATTTCTTAGAATCCTAGCTTATATAGCTAAAATGAGATTTAAATATAGCTTATCTAAGACCCACGGATAGGCACATGCCCCTTCCATGGTAAATATTCTAAGAGCGATAGGGGGATCTCCCCTACCCCGATCGCACTTATTTTTAGACATATATGTGACCGCTCGCAGGAGGCCTGATTACAATTGCTTGGTACCTTGTTATTTTAGGTCCAAACATCAGCAAGATATAGAATACAATATACATATATATATATATATATATATATCAGATCCAGCATCTCATTCCAGATCCAGCATTACTCTTGGTATGACATTTGGAGAAGAGTTTGTATCTAATAGAAAGCTTAAGGTCTCACTACTTGAGTTTGTCCAAGTACCTTCTGTATTTTGAATGTAGCCCAGTGAGGGGGCTGCCTCCAGGAGGATTTCCCTTAATGTTAAAGCCCTATGTTCAAACATGAACACGCTTATATACATATATGTATATATATATATATATATACAGGCCTCCTCGCAGGAGGCCTGATTACAATTGTTTGGTACCTTGTTATTTTAGGTCCAAGTAGCAGCGGTATTTACATATAAGTGCTAGAGTGCATAATTGCTGATGTTTGAAGAAGATATAGAATACAATATACATATATATATATATATATATACATATACATATATATATACATATACATATATATATATATATATATATATATATATATATGTATATTGTATTCTATATCTTCTTCAAACATCAGCAATTATGCACTCTAGCACTTATATGTAAATACCGCTGCTACTTGGACCTAAAATAACAAGGTACCAAACAATTGTAATCAGGCCTCCTGCGAGGAGGCCTGTATATATATATATATATATACATATATGTATATAAGCGTGTTCATGTTTGAACATAGGGCTTTAACATTAAGGGAAATCCTCCTGGAGGCAGCCCCCTCACTGGGCTACATTCAAAATACAGAAGGTACTTGGACAAACTCAAGTAGTGAGACCTTAAGCTTTCTATTAGATACAAACTCTTCTCCAAATGTCATACCAAGAGTAATGCTGGATCTGGAATGAGACCGGAAGGACTCCTCCGGATAGCAACATATGATGGGATTCAAATAGCTTCAAACCTTTTAAGTGATGTGACCAAATTACACAAGCCCGTATAGAACAGCAAGGTCACTTGGCCGTTAAATTGTTAAAAGAACCTTACAAAAACAAATACCGGTTACAGGAATGGCTCAAAACGGTTCAGTCAAGGATTTTAGGCCCATAAGCCGAACGCCCTCTCTTCTTAAAAGCTTTGAGTGAATAATCGCCTTTATCTCAGGACCAAAATTGACAAAGGCCTTATATCAGAAGCGCAAAGACCCGTATACAAAAGGAAAATCGACCAAATCAGCGCTACACAGCTTAGTAAATCACTTAGAAAAAGTTCAGTAAGTACAAAATTACTGCTTAATAGCGTTTCTAGACATTGAAGTAGCATTCAACAATGTACACCCCACAGCTTTCAGAGAGTCTCTTACATCACTGGGAATGGAGCACCTAATAGTGCAGCTAATGCATAAGATGCTCACATGCAGAATGGTGACAGCGACATTCGTTAGGAAAATATACATAGGCACTCTTCAAGGCAGAGTGCTCTTCCATCTCCTATGGAACGATCTGCTGTGCAATCTAGAGGGTTGGGTATGTAAGGCATTTGCATATGTGAATGATGTTGTAATCATCTTCATAGGAAATTGCCACAAACGCTAAGCGATCTGAGCAACTGTCCTGTCCGAGTTTTTTAAGTGATGGATGTTCAGTTCTTAATGCTAGATTTATGTGTTATAATTATGCAGTTGCATATGTAGATGTTGACATTTTTTTTGTGAAAGGGATGCGCCTGAATAACTTTCCCAAAGGTATATTTTTCTAAAAAGATGGTGGTTAAGGTTCACTGTTGTGTTTTTTTTTTGTTTGTATATTGTAAGTTTGTTGGCTACCATGTTGAAGACAATTAAGAACAGGACTGATGATATTTCTGTGGAATGCAGTTTTCCAGGGGTTGGAAGTATGTGTTATGTGTTTCTATTCTGACTGTTATTTGTCTGTTTTTGTTAAGTTAATTTTGTAATATATTATTATCGGCCCATTTTCCATTACAATTGATGAACTAAACTATTGAGTGGATTTCGATTTGAGCAACAGATCGTACAAAGTCCAGAGAGATGAGTGAGATAATTAAAATCAAATTATCCGAAGTCTATTAGCGTTTCTTAAAACCAAATTTCTTTATATACTAGCAGTATATAGTATATAATTTATTTAGTAGTATTTAGTATATAAATAAATTTGGTTTTAAGAAACGCTAATTCACAATATAATAATTCAATTCACAACAGTAATGAATTCATTTCGATTACAAAAATGAAGTGTTTTTTAATTGAACTTCTGTAAGTAGATAAAAGTGAATCCAAAATAAATACTGAATCGATGCGTTATACGTGTCCACAAATTATCCGTTTCGTTGAAGTGCTCGCTCTTTGGTAAACCATATTTTTTGTTTTTTGGTTTGACGTTAACACAAACAAAGCGGATGGTTTCCAAACTCGTGAACACGCAACGTAAACCTGCCCATGTGAAAAACAATGACTTTCTCAATTAATCCCGCAAACACTAAGCGATTGGCCATGCGGCTTGTTAATTGTCATTGCGAACGCAAGGCGAACTGGAAATGGCAATTTTCACCTGCGTACTTTCCGTACCGTTGCATAGTCGCGGTGGATTCAAATTACGCAATATCATAATAACTGTACCAACTTTAAGTTTCAAATTATGTGGTGGAAGTCCTGGTAACTTCAGAGAGTTCAAAAACTCCGTTAACTAAACATAATTCTGATAATTCTCACTAATACTTGGGAAAATATTTTCAATAAGAACTAATTGAGAGTCTACAAAAACTCCGTTAACCAAACATAATTCTGATAATTCTCACTAATACTTGGGAAAATATTTTCAATAAAAGCTAATTGAGAGTCTACAAAACGGCATAAGTCGTTAATAAGAGTAATTAATTCAGATGTCGCATCAACTGGGACTTTTCCATTTTCAACAGCTAACAATTGTTTGGAAAATTGTGCAGCACTTTGATCATTTTGAAGTTGAACTCTCATATTAGTAGTTAGCGATAATGTTTATACGTTATTCCATAAAGGTGATGCCTTCAGGCAAGCATTCAATTAATCTGCAGGCGTTCCACGGGTAATTACTGGCAACGTCTGCCTGAAATCGCCTGCCAACAATATCATCAATAGGTTGTTGGTGATTTGTGTGTGGACTGGATTGTTCCCAGTTTTCCTACTTTTTTTTTAATGTCTTACTTTTTTATATAACAACGTCCATTGGAAAAAGGGTTATGAGGATTGGGCAGTGATCGCACTCGATGAGTGAGTGAGGGAAAACATAAGCTAAGGTCAATGAACGAGAAAGTGTTGGGCATGGTAAAGTTGGTTCCTAATTTGTCATTTAATAAAGTAGCTTGTGACTGTTCAATGAACTCGGCAATCGTTTTTCATCTTGAGTTCGATTTGGGGATCCCAAATTTTGATCTGTGATCTGTTATCATGACTAATTTATGGTTGGTATGTGGTTCAGGTTATTGCGAAAAAGTGGTTCCTTGTTTTTAATAATTAATTTTTAAATTGTTTGTTGCCTCTTAAATTTGTTTTGCTGGAGTCCTTGATTAAATCTTTCAGTGAGTTTGTGTTTCTATTGTTTTCTTTTGTGTACTGAGCTTTGATTTTATTTAACTTGATTGATTGTTTATTTTATCTCTTTTAGCTTGTGTATATGTTTTATCGATTACTGTTCAAAAATATTCGATCAGTTTCGTAATACTTAATTTTATAATTCGATTATGGTAAAGAAATGTAAATAAATTACCTGTACAAATTTTGAAAGTTTTTTGTGAAGCACATACGATCGCTGCTTCATTATCGTAATATCTTTTTTACTTGAATCTTTATGCTGACCATTTTTTATAGGATTTGCGTATAAATTGGCGAACTCCCGCTCAGTTCCAAGGTATAATGGCTTTATGAAATTTACCATGCTATAGTCTGTAAATAAAGTATTATTAAGTTAATCAGATGTTAATTCAAGACAAGAATGAAATTATTCATTCACCAAGACATCTTCACCAGGAAGAAAGATACTCAATAAACTGTATTTCGGCAAAACAAACCTGCGTCAACTGAGTTATCACTCTGGGCGCGCAATCACACTCAAAAAATTTGGTGAGACAAGCACAAAATATCCGCTAAGCTATCCACGCTAAATCAGCTAGTTACAAGGAATGTTTGTGAACATTAGAAACATTAGAAAAAAGAACATACTAGCAGTGCCCACATGCGACAGATCTGCCAAAAAAAAAAAAGGGATGCAGGTGGTAAGGATTTGTTATAATTTGCACTCAAAACTCTAAATAGTTCATGGATTTCATACGATGTTCTACAGTGGCGCAACACTAAAGGTAAATAGGATCTAATATTTCCACTCGGTACGTGAAAATTTAGCTGACCTATCAGGTCAGAACTCTCCACGTCACCACAGATGAAGGTAATACCTAGCATAGTTCTACGGTTGGCTAAGATTGTTAGATTAATTAGCAGAATTCAACTTGTATAAGAGGGTAACGGTCTGCTTCTCATTTAAAAACGTCTAGAGTGAAAAGTAAAAATTTCTTTTGAACTGATTCAATGCGTATTCTGTGGACATCATATTGTGGATTCCATACTCTAAGATAGATCGAACTAACATCGAATTTTTTAGACCACCGTTTGAGAAATCCAAGCACACCCATGGCTTTATTTAACATGCACGAAATATAATCGATAAAGTCGATTTTACGATCTAGGCGGAAGTTATTGAGATCTGTTCGTAAATCAGACTGGCAAGAACTGTCCTTATATTGTACACAACGTTTAAAGTCATCTGCCTACAGGAGAACTCTAGAGTTAGCCAAGACTTTGGGCAGGTCATTAATAAATAATGTTAACAATAAGGGACCCTAATGGCTCCCTTGCGGGACCCCAGAGGTAACCCGGAGAACATTATATATGTTGTTTTCAAAGTGGACTTTCTGCGTCCAATCAGATAACTTAAGACCCATTTAAGAAGATAACAGGAAAACCTTATAAATCGAGTTTCCTAACAAGAAGGGAGTGAAATGCTTAACTGAAATCACTATAAATAACATCTGACTGAAAGTTCTGTTGGAAGCTCTTTATTATAAATGAAGTAAGCTCCAGAAGATTGGTTGTTGTTGATCTTCGCCTAATAAATCCATGTTGAAATAGAGAAAAGACCGATCTACAAAGATGCTGCAATTGGGGAGTTAGTGATTTTTCGAATAGTTTTGGGATGGCTGACAACCTAGAGATTCATATATAATTATTGGCATCCGTTTTGCTACCTCTTTTGTAAATAAGAATAACAAATGAATCCCTCCAAATTAGGGGAAAGTGGGACGTTAAGGTAACCAATTTTAGAAGGGGATTGCACAAGGCCTCGGCACAGTACCTAAGCACACAGCCTGGTATTTCATCGGGACCCGGCGCATAAACTGGCTTAACACGTTGAAGATCCAAAAGAAGAGAACTTTCGTTTAAACTAAGTCTGAAGATTAGGTTCGATTTGGAAATTTTGTTAGAATAGGTCTGGCTTGCATCGACTGACGAAGAATAAGTAGGTTGAAATAACTGAGCAAAAAGATCGGCGATTGCCTGATTATTGTCTGCTGTCATATTTTCAAATGATAGCGAGGAAGGATGTGTAATGGACTTACGTTTAGTGTTGACAAAACTACAAAACTGTGTGTAAATTCCTGCGAGAACTGTAGCCTGCAACGAGTTCAATAGTTTTTCTAACACTGGGTGTTAAGCACGGTAAAATTAGACCAAACCGCTAAATTTTTTGGACGTTGATGTACTACGGTCAGTACACTCAAGTGGCCCTTTCGACACCAAGCACGTGCTTGTTAGGGTTAGGTGTTAGTAGGCGTGATAGGTGAAAGTATAGGTAAAGTTTGCGAGGAAATTAACTACTGGCGTGCTGCCTGAATGTTTGGTTGCATACTTACTAAGCAAGTTAGGATTAAAGTTTTTAGTTTGGGAAGGCTGTCAATGATTGAGGCTAATGGGTACATATCATTAAATTTAGCACACAATACTCTAAAGGGTTCATGCACTTCATACGATGATCTACAATGGTGCAACACTAAAGGTAAAAAGGATCTAGTATTTCTACTCGGTACGTGGAAATTTAGCTGACTTATCAGGTCAGAAAAGGTAATACCTAGCATGGTTCTACGGTTGGCTAAGGATGGTAGGTTAATTAGTAAGAGTCTACTTGTGTAAGTGGGTAACCTTCGGCCTGAATCCCAGTTAAAGTTGCGTAGTGCGAAAAGTAAAACGTTCTTTTGGATTCTTGTGGATTTCAAACGCTCGAGCTATACTCCAAGATAGGACGAACTAATGAAGTATATAACGTTTTTGTAACATAAGGGTCATCGAATTCTTTCGACCACCGCTTAATAAATCCAAGCACACCCCTGGCTTTATTCACCATGCTCGAAATATGGTCTATAAAATGGAGTTTAGGATCTAGGCGGACGCCCCAAAACGTCGACCATGGCGATTCTTTTCAAAGATCAGCCGTTTAGCATATAAGTCGCGAGCATGGGAGTGACACGTGAGAATGTCATTAGCTTGCACTTGGAGCCATTTAAATTTAATAAATTAACACCATGTTTGAAAGTTATTCAGCACACAAAGCTTAATGTCATCTGCGTACATGAGCACTCTAGAGTTAGCCAAAACTTTGGGCAGGTCATTAATAAATAATGTAAACAATAAGGGACCCAAATGGCTCCCTTGTGGGACCCCAGAGGTAACCCGGAGAACATTAGATATGCTGTTTTTAAAGAAGACTTTCTGCGTCCTGCCAATCAGATAACTTGAGATCCATTTAAGAAGATCAACAGGAAAACCCATTAAATCGAGTTTCCTAACAAGAAGGATTAACAAAGTCAAATGCTTTACAGAAATCAGTATAAATTACATCTGACTGAAAGTTCTTTTGGAAGCCCTTTACTATAAATGAAGTGAGCTCAAAAAGATAGGTTGTTGTTGATCTTCATAGCGATATAAGACAGATTGAGAACCGGTATGTTTAAATTTGAAGTAGAGATTGGATTTTATATTTTTTAGGCGAATCAACTCTTTATTAAACCAAGGAGGCTTACAACTTTTTACTTTTAGGAAATCTGTCATATGCCAGCCATCCCAAATATTTTGGAAAATGTAATGGATCCTCGTTTGCATGACTTTTGTAGATCAGTAATTCTTAATTAGCGAAGCTCAAAAGCAATTTATCGTATGGATTTATCGTATTATTATAAAGGGCTTCCCATCTGGCACATCCAATTCATACTAATTTCAGGAAACTCAAACTAAATAAATCCAGTTGATTAGTATTTTTACCATACTTCCCATGCATAGTATAGGGTTATTTGGAGGAAAATGCCACGCCAATCAAATAAGATGAATTAAGGCCTGAAATAAAGACAGTTTATCATCTTAGTTGAATCTGACGCTATCTGATTGGACGCAAAAGATCGTTTATTTAATGTTCACGATGGATTGAAATTTAAAAAAAGATCACGTCAATCCAATTTAAAACCAGATACTTAAACCATTTAAACCATGTGCAAACCAATTGAAACCAGTGCATGCTGATGACATCGAACCAAAGCTCGGGACTTAAACGCAGCACTGCTGCTCCTTAGAAAGAACTGTTAACACTGCACTTCAAAAATTTAAAAGCTTAAGCAATAATTTTTTAACACTATTGTTTTAATAACACTTTGCACTTAAAAATTTAAAGGCTTAAATATTAATAGTTATAAGGCTTATAATGTAAGACGAGAAGAAAGAACTTAAATAAAATTTAGTGTTAGGATTTTAAAGGAAATTATATAGATTTTTGTTTAATTTTTATTTTGTATTTATATATACATATATATATATATATTTGCGATTCATCTTGGACGATGATAAATGAACTACGGTCAGTACACTCAAGCACGTTCTTTTTAGGGATAGGTGTTATTAGGCGCGATATATGAAAGTAGGTAAAGAATACAAGAATATAAAAATTTTGGCTAATGTCTGAATGTTTTCTTGCATGCGTACCAAGATGTTTAATATTAAAATTTTTAATTTAAGAAGGCCCTTGGGTACATTCGTTATAATTTACACATAAAACTCTAAATGGTTCATGCATTTCATCCGATGCTCAGCAAACAAGGGCAAGACATTTAAGGGAGGGAGCAAACGCGCATTGGGACAGCAGCAGGGACAACCCAAACCACCGCAACCCGGCGCAGTCGTGAAAAAGGTCGATTGTGTGCGCGAAGCGACTACACTGCCAAAAATACAAAATTTCACCTTTTAAATTAAATTCTTCAGTCACTTTTCTTTATTTTTCATGGCCTTCTTAGAAGAACGACTAAAGAACAAATCAAAATTTTTTCAATCAGTGCAGAGGTCGCGGCTGCGCAATTTATTTTTTAGTGCATGACCCAAGACACTGTATTTGTTGTTGCCTCGCGACCTTTTTTTGTCGCCTATTTTCAATAGATTTTGTTGTTGCACTTATTCATGGATGACTGGGCACGCGCGACGGTCGTCTTGTGCGACTTGCTGGCGCCAGCAAAAAAATACTACCTAAGGAGAAAAGTGAGCCACTACGTGCCTCTCTAGGCTCTACAGTGTTCTAATACCTATCAGGTCACGTCACCATAGATAAGGTTATAGATGAAGGTAATACCTACTATAATTCAACGGTTGGCTAAGGAGAGTACGTTTATTAGGAGAAGTTTACTGGTATGGGAGGGTAACCTTCGGTCTGCATTACAGTTAAAACGGCGTAAAACGAAAAGTAGGAAGTTATTTTAAAGTGATTCGATGCGTTTTCTGTAGACTTCACACTTTGGACTCCAAACGCAGGATCCCTACTCTAATATAAAGTCTTTGCAATATAAGGGTAATCGAATTTCTTAGACCACCGTTTGGCTTTATTCACCATGCACGAAA
This sequence comes from Drosophila kanapiae, assembly GCA_008042475.1. Classification (NCBI taxonomy): domain Eukaryota; kingdom Metazoa; phylum Arthropoda; class Insecta; order Diptera; family Drosophilidae; genus Drosophila; species Drosophila kanapiae. Next base: position 11,464 of record VNJM01002568.1, on the reverse strand, counting down.
TAAAATAATACAAAATTTTTAAAAGTTATTGAGATCTTTGTAACTCCGACTGGCTGTTTTTATATTTCACACAAAGTTTAAGGTCATCTGCGTGAGTTAGCCAAAATTTTGGGCAATAATGAATAATGTTATGTAAGTGAGGTTGCTTGTCTTAAATTAAAGGATAGTATAATATAACGGAATAAATGACGTCGTCTCTCGACAGACTTCGTGGCAGGGCTTCCTATGCCGATTAACCACTTTGCCCTTGGGCTGCTGGGACCAAAGTCCGGCCGCTCTTTGCTGTTTTATTCATTTTCTGTTTTGTGGGGACTTTTGATTTTCCTAATAAACTAATTCTTCACATGTCAGTGCACATATAGGGATCGGTTCAATTAAATCCTGAAATAAAATTGCTTAGCCTTCCGAAGTCCACCCTGCGAAAATCGTGGACCTGTTCAGGTTGCCGAACAGACCTACACTCTAAAGCAGTCTTAATATCGATAGTGAGGATGATGTGGATCTTCGGGCTGTGTCAGTGGCGGAACCTTGAACATACTGACTCTGGACGGGTCAGAGACACAGCAGAGATCAAGCAAACGATCTAAAGAATTTGGTACATAGTTGACGAAAGAAGAATTTCGAACAAGACATTAAGAATGCTATTTTGTGCTGTAGATAAAATAGTAATTGAGGATTAGGTAGCAGAATAAGTAGCTCCAGAAATGTTAAAATCACCTGGAACTATAAAATGGTCCCTATAAAAAAGTCTATGAATATTTAATATAAATCAACCCACCTTTAACAGATATCTTCTATTCCTTAAAAACTAATCATTCCGACTTGAGCGTGGAGTACACCGTTATGAGGACAACACCACCTCAACGGATAAGTCGATGTAGCCTGTATAAAGTTTACACAGCTGGAGAAACTTCGGAGGTAAGGATCTCCGGATTTAACCAGTTATTTGGCTATCAGAATACAATTTAAGGAGATTACTACGTAAGCCTCTTGTATTCTGATAGAAAATAAGGATATAGTTTGTTAGTTTTTGAAGTGGAAGGCGTAGAGGGCTCTGCTCCTTATCAACAATATATTTCTAAAAGCTATCAGAGCTTATTGTGTTCAAGATCTCGTTATGGACATTTATTTTGGAAGATGAAATATCTCTAGAATAAGAACTTTTAATTTTTTGCACCTTAATTTTTGATTTTTCGTCTTTTGTCTCGCCTTAAATATAGACAATAACATAGAATTAGTCAATTGATCAGGGGAAAGCCACAAATATATGTTTCGTAAGTGGTACAACCGTAAGGAATTTTTTCATTACAGATTGATTGTTTATGTTACCGATTGGGGTCGGTAGTCCGGACCTGCCACACTGTGGAGGTTTGGAGCACGCCCCTTGATTTCGGATACTGAAACTTTTTTTGCCCCCATTATCAGCGTCTTTGAGTCGAAACTGAGACTGAGGGCGCTGCCGATGGAGTCTGCGGTTGACTTCCGGGGAGCTGTAGGGATTCGCCTATATGCGGTGTAATATGCACATGTATCGAATGCGCACTGTACTTCATACATTGTTGCATATAAATAAATAAATGTAAAACGTACGAGTTCTTTGACCAACTGGACGAAATCCGAGCCGGCTGCAAGTGTCAGCATAAACTGCCACCTGCAGACCTTGGGTATATAAACTCAGGTGCATATTCATATTTCCTCGCGCTCCATAATAAGCGAACAAAGATATATACATAAGAATAAATAAGAATATATAAACGTCGCTGCCGCTGTAAGCAGCGCGGCTACGAGACTTAGACCTTACTTAGTAGATAAGAAATTATATGATAAAACAGATACTTTTCAGAGCTGGAAGCGCCACCATTGCTGCCTCCAGAGTGAAACAATTTAAATAAAGGGAATAAAAAACTATAAACCAAAAGAGTTTCGGTTTTATTACAGCCTTGCGCACACCACATTTTTTTATTCTTAGTGGGCTCGCCGTTAAACTGAACATAAAATGCTTATATAATGTGCGGACTTTTTAGATCCTCTTCCAATATCACAGCACGGAAAAAAAATGCTGTTAGTGCTGATCGACAGGTTTTCAAAGTGGACCAAATTAGTCCACATGCGAGAAGCAACGGCGGAGTCCCTGAAAAAGCATTTCCAAAAGGATCATAGCAAGATTTGGAGTGCCAAAAGTCGTGATAACAGGCAACGGGGTACATTTTGCCAGTAGGGCATTTAATAAATATCTAGAAGAGATGGGAATACGCTATCAATACACGGCGCCCTACACACCACAGGAAAACCCGACGGCGAGGGAAAACCGAACAGTAAAAAAATGTTCGCCCAGTGTGCCGGACATGACCAGCGACGCTGGGACGAAAAATGGGCTTAAATTCCAGCATTTCAGATTCCACGAGCTATTCCATCCAGCCTTCCTGGCGCAACGAAGAGAGCCCAGGACACCTGGCGAAAAATGCCAAAGGCTAAAGGAAATCTTTTAGATTGTTCGAAGGAACTTAGAAAAGATCAGGCGAGATACTAATCTCGCTAACTAATATAAGCCAATGGGCAAAAATATACAAGGGAAGAGTGGAAAAAAAATTAAAGGATGGACCAGGAGGAATGCAAGCGAAATTTTTCATATTATAAAAATTATAGCCAATAAAATGAATGCGGAACCAGAACCAGCACTGTTACCTCGAGGAAAAGAGGAAGACGATATCGTACACAAACACAGATGATCATAGCGAGAGAGGCGTCAGAAGTCCCGCAAGAAATTACGAGGGAAGCTGAAGGTAGGAAACCGAGGTTACGTGCGAGCGCGTGACTAGGCGCGGTCTTTCAGAAGTAAGACGTCAACATGAGCAGTCCCAAAATTATTGCGGTCGGAGGAACAACCTCGGCGACAGGAGTACGTCCTACAGCGCTAGCGTCGCCGTTGGTCTCGCTATCACCTTCACCGATATCAATATCATCAGACACGGATCAGGAGGAGGCGGCCCCTGCACAGGCAAAATCGCAGGGGGAGACCATGCCCATTACGCGGAGAGCAGTGGGAGCGTACTCGAGTACCTGCGCGTACGATGTGATCCAGATCCCGAGCACGAGGAGATGGCGGCCTCGGGAGTGGCGAAAAAAATAACGCGGCTGCTGTCTCCCGAGGTTCGAGGAGCTTGGATACGGCATCAGCGGGTGATCGAGGCGGAGGCGAAGGCCTTATTGGGGCCGAAGGCGCTGCCCGAGGAGCCCAGGTGGCTGCACCCGTCCAAGAGCCAGCGAGGGCACTGAAAGAGGTCTGAAAAGCGAGGAGGAGGAAGCGGCCTTATATGAGCTGTATATAAACTGTAAATATAAGTTAAAAAAAATATAGAAACATCTATGTAGAAGTACACTATCAAGGGGAGAACAAAAAATATATGTGGAAAAGCTGAAAGAAAAAAAATAAATGGGAGAGAAAACATTCCGCGATGGGCCAAGGAGGTTCTTGCGGGCGGGGAGTTCGCGTCCAGAGTCGTCGTCAACAGCCATAGCAACCCAGCAATCTGTAGTCGACCGGCTGATCAGTCAGTTCTTGGCCAGGGGGGATCCAGACCGCCAGTGCAGAGAGTGCGAAGAATGGTAAATATAAAAAGGAGAAACAAAGCCCCACATGGTCGGCCACAAGGGCAATGGACGCACAGATTGGGTTGGAGGATGGGGCGATGGAACGCGGCGAGCTTGAAGTAGCAAACTATCCCAACTAAGGCTTCAAAGATGAGATTGCCGTCGAGTGCGAGGTTGTGATCGAGAGGAGCCGTGCCACGAAGTCTCCCGAGAGTCGATGCGCTATTTCGGTACTGCGCCACGCCGATCGCGGACGACAAACGGGCGAATTTCGCGGGGATACGGAATCGAGGAGTCCTTGTGCGAACTCAACGCCGGTTGTGGGCGATACGACAGCTAGGCAGGGTGTGCCGACGTCGGCCCTACACGTTTCCGGCATAGGATGTGGGGACGACCGTTTTACCCGGCTTGAGGCTTTGGTGTAGGAACCATCGGTTCTACCAGACGACAGGTCTAGGTGTAGGGATGTGGAGTCTTACCCGCCGAGAATTAGGGTGTGGGGTCTGCCGAGCTGACCCGCCGGGCGCACGTCGTGATAGCTCCGTCACGAGACGCACCTAACATTCGAGCGTCTCGATGACAATAGTATTAGAGTATTTGGTAGCAGACAGCTATTAGTAGCTCCAGAAAAGTTTAAATCGCCTGAATCTACAGTCTGAATCTAAAGTTTATTGAAAACTGTCTGGATAGCGGAAAAATGATAAATCAATAGAAAGTTTCGACAACGGAGGAATGTAGGAACATTTAATCCAAATGAAACTACCTTTAACAGATATATTTAAATAAAATAATTCATCATCGTTGCATTCCTTAAAAATTAATCATTCTGACTTGAGTGTGGAGTCCACCGCTATGAGGACACCACCACCTCAACGGATAGGCCAATCTAGCCTGTATAAAGTTTACCCAGCTGGAAATTTTTCGGAGCTAAAGATTTCCGGCTTTAACCAGGTTTCTGTAAACACAATAACCTGGGATACAAACAAAAGGCTATCAAAATACAATTTAAGATTACTACATAAGCGTCTTGCATATTGATAGATAATAAGGATAGTTTTCTTGTTTTTGAAGTGGGAGACGTAAGAGGCACAATGATATGGACTGGCTTAGGCAGACTTAATTTGGCCAAAAGATATCAAAGCACATTGAGTTAAAAACCTCGTTACGGACATTTATTTTGATACCTGAAATTTCCCTAGCAGAAGAAAATTTAAATGTTTAAACCTTAATTTTTTATTTTTCGGCTTTGTTTTGCCTTGAATCGATTCCATCGGTTATTTTAGGAATATTACTGAATAGCAGCTCTATAAAACAGCTTCTGGTTTGCCGCATGAAAGGCATCATAGTTTTGGACATACCATCGACCGCCCGGGCCGTACAACCAATGAACTTGGCGTGGACAATGTTGTTGCAAATCCAAGAGCCGATCGCCAATAGCAATTTGATTTTTCCATGATTTAATAATGCAGACAGTTTCACAAGACATTCTAACAAATTATCACTGTACCTTTATTACGAAAAGAGACACAGAGCGGGAGAGCGAAGGAGTAAGTAAGCTTGTGCGACGACTGAAGCGAGGACGCAAAAGGGTACGCGAAAAAAGTACAAAAAGAAAAATATGCACTTATATATATGCATATACTACTTCTAATAAAAAGAAAACTTTTTGGAAAGTTTCATCCGGGTTTTGACCAGCTATTTAACTGAGGTCTAGTCAGACAAACATGGCTAGTACAGCCAAGCCGATATTGATTGAGATAAATAGCCTACTTCATAGCTTTGAAAAGTTCTGACTAAAATTACATGGGCAAGAAAAGTCAAGATTCCTATCGAATTTGTCGCACTTAAAAAGACTGGTATTTTGACCTTGAATTTTACAAAATCGTTACGTGATGCAGCATTTTGGATTTACGTGAATGCTTACAATTCGTGTTTACGTGAATTATCATCAAATATTATTGCAAACAACGTAGATTAATTTCGAAAAATGCGGTTTATATGTGAATGTGAGGTAATGTTCTAAATGATATCGCAAATTAAAATAAACATTTGTCTTTCCGGGAAAAAGTTCATCAAAATAGCCATATCAGCCATTTTGTTTACCTTGACTTTGATTTATTTTAAATTCTGGCGCTTCCAATAGAATTTCACTGCCTATACAAATCTATTAATAGAACTCCAAACTGTTCTTGTAACTGAATCATGCAGGTACATATGTGCTATTATATCCTGCAAGGGTAGGAAAGAAACGAAGCTAACTTAGGGATGCCTAAATTGCGGATTAAATTAGAGGAAAATCTAACCGAACTCGATTTTTGTAGCACCAAAGTTTAATTTTAAAACTTACATTCTTTTAGATTATTTTGGATTGGAGTTCCAGTTAATATGATACGTTTTGGAGTTTTTATTTTAGCAACGGCAAGACTAATAGCAGACTTGCTGTTTTTAATAATGTGGCCTTCATCACAAACCACAACATCAGCACCTTAAAATATAATAATTTAATAAAATCTTGTATAAATAAATACAAATATAGATCATACCAGGTTGTAGAAGATATTTTTTTACTTTATCACGAATGTCTGCTAATTTTGAAGTAGTCACGCTTCCTTTATATTTATATGAGTGATAAAATACAAGAGCACGAAAAGCTTCATATCCCAATAGCAAGCAGCCTGCTTTTCCTTTAGTAGATAGTGACCACTCCTTCAGGACGCGCAGTTTTTCGGAAACATCACTAAAAATGTATAATTAAAGAAATAGTTTTAGGAATTAGTTGTAGGAAGATACAAGTTAAGGATACGTATGCTGACCAAGCGTCTACGGAACATCCTGCACGCTTGGTCCAAAACATCGCCGTCCGCAATATTTTCTTGGAATTATTGTAGCGCATGCAAGCGGGCATCCGCCACGCGTAACTAAATTCTGCTGATGACAGCCGAATCCAAATCACGCCACCTGCAACCACCTCTGCAATCAGCTCTGCCGCCAACTCTGCCGCTGTCAGCTCTGCCGATCTTCGGCTAAGCCCACAGCTAGCTTAGGGACAAATAAGAATTGTATATTTTCGTCTTTAATCCACACCAAGCACAGTGACAGTCTTTGACCGCACCTTATAAAACAATATTAATTTCAAAAAATAATCATTTGAGAATTTAATTTACATATAGAAAAAACAAAATTATAAATAAATGTGCTACAGCGATAGTTCTTCTAGAAGATAAAAAAATGCTTCCTTGCGGATTAGACAAGTTGTTTTTAAAGCGGACTTTCTGCGTCCTGTCAATTGTCGTCTATTCTCTTTCTAAGGGAACGGTCGTGTTTTCTTGTGGTCTCGATTTTGTATTAAACTTTGTTTTAAACTGCAGCGCTTTTTTTTAAATCATCTACTTTCAATTTATTAAAGTTCCCGTTCAGCTAAAGTTCCCGTGCATGCAGCTTTTTGTGTTGGGTATTAATTGCATTTGAGCGTACAATTTATTTGTGCTGCCTCTGTTTGTTTCGCTATGTTGTGCTTCTTTCGCTTAGCCGTTGATTGCGTCGTCGCGAAAGAAGCTAGCCGCTCTCAAGTTTGATTACTCCTACGGTTTCCCGCGCACTGCATACATCCGCTCTTTTGCTTTCTGTATATTTTCTTAGTTAAAATATCTTGTGTAACTGTCAACTTTATTAAATCATGCAAAAAGCCAATTGTTCTTGGCGCTCATTCGTTCGTCTTTTGGTTTTGAAATAAAATTGTGCACGCCAAGTGCCTCGGATGATTTATCCAAAAACATTGGCTGGCGCTACTGCTGCGGGACTTGAAAGGGAAATGTGGCAAACCAGAAGCGGTTTTACAGAGCTTGCAAATTCCCTAGCATATCCACTGTCCGATTTCAAGTCCTTAATTAATCATGAGAAATTTACATTAGAGCCGATGAGATGCTCTCTCCGTTGCTCCAATATATGTTGCAAATCGGTAATTGTGTACCAAATTATGTTTACAGAATGTTGATAGTTTACAGAGTTTATAAAGTAAAATTTAAGTAGTGTAAGTGTAAGAAAAAAACCAGGGACTGTAACGGTTATAATTAAAAAAAGAAAAAATTACAAAATAAAAGTTATTTCTTAATTTTTACGAAAAAAAATTGATTTTTAATAATTAAAATTAATTTTAATAATAAAAAATTAGTAATAATTATTAAGTATCAATTTTTATATAAAAATTACGCAATAACTTTCATTTTCAATTTTTATTATATAAATTGAAAAATAAAAATTATTCGATAACTTTTATTTTAAAAATTGAAAATAAAGATTGAATCTTTATATCTTTTGATCCCTAGAAGCCAGTTCCAATATATATGTATATATATGATCTACACATCAATACCTTTCAGATGGTATATAAAAATATATATATATATATATATATATATATATATGTTTATCCGCTTATGTGCCTGTGCAGTATTGGCAGTATTCATAAATAGCCCAACTATTGTTGCGGCGGCTGAGAAAGAGTAGTTCATTAAATTATTAATCGAGATTAAATTACAAAAATTTATTAGTTTCTAATATATAAATAATTATTAATTAATAATTAATATAATTTAAGGGCCGAAAATGCCTTTTCAACCGATACCTGCGTAGCATGCACAGCATGTACTAACTGAGCCAGACGGTACAAGCGTGGATAAGTGAATTTTTTCGACTCCCAATAGCTGATGATATTCACGCTTGGATCTATGGGCTTTGGTGAATATTCATTTATTTCCGTTGCCGCCAATTTGAGCTCGGAATAACATATATATATATATATATATATATATATATTTTTTTTTTTTTTTTTTTTGAGTATATATATATATATATATTATATATATATATATATATGATATATACATACTTATTAAATAACATCTGAAAGGTATTGATGTATAGAGCATATATATACATATATATTGGAACTGGCTTCTACGGATCAAAAGATATATAGATTCAATCTTTATTTTCAATTTTTAAAATAAAAGTTATCGAATAATTTTTATTTTTCAATTTATATAATAAAAATTGAAAATAAAAGTTATTGCGTAATTTTTATATAAAAATGTATGTTTAATAATTATTACTAATTTTTAATTATTAAAATTTATTTTTAATTATTAAAAATCAATTTTTTTCATAAAAATTGAAAAAAAAAAAAATTTATCCTGTTTTTGAATTCGCCATAACAATTTAACTTATGAAAATTTTTTCCAATTTTTTTGGAGACTGTTTTGGGCTTCAATTTTTTTAAACTCATAATAATTATTTACGGTCCCTGATATTAGCTTACTAACAATTATATTGTTATATGTCATGATAAATGAAAAATAAACGAAAAGTAATAAAGGCATGTTTGTGAATGTTGTAAAGGAAAATAGAAATAGGAGCATTTCATTATATGTACAGCCTCCTGTTCTTTAAAATGAATGTAACACTGTATGGACCTAGCCATACAGAGCATTTGTGAAGAGATGAACGCCATGCGACAATCTAGATGGCCTTCAATTATATTGGAAGTGGAATTTTACGGGCTGTAGAGACTCACGCCTTCGTGGCTGCCAGTTAGTCCTCACAACGGCGAGCTTCTGAGCTACGTACATATGTGCTATGTCCAGGCAGCCGCTGTTGGAACTAGACTGATGAACACTATCAAGTGATCTGGTGTTATGCACGACTGGTGCTATGCACGAACTTCAAAACGGTGTTAAGATGGATAGGCAGAACGCACCGTCGGTATAAGCATTTCGATGGCTACCGAGTAGCAGAGATGTTGGATTCATCGAAGGTTTCCCAATGGCAGATTGTAAGGACGCGGAGAACCTATTGGTCATACAACCTGAATACCCGTTCATATAGAGATACGGTCGGCGGAAGTCGGCAAGGATGTAGCCATTTTTAACAATATTTAAAGGTTTGTGCCCTACGTGCTTGAGCACGGAGCTCTGCAATTTTACGACAAAGTTGATGGCGTTATCTAGGAGGACGCCGGTTATTCTTTCTCCTTAGCAAAGTCGTACGGAGATGAATGTGTGCCACTTACACGCGAAGCGTGTAGATTCTCCGATTGCTGAAATCCGGCAGCGAGAGCGGCCGATGCCGCCGAAAATAAGAACAATACCAGAAGGTGGACTGACAGCTGGCTGATGGTCATTTAAGTACACACGACTGGACTACTTTGGTCCACTGTTGCCAACTGCTTTTCGGCAACCTTGCTATTTATATGATCTGTGTGTAATCTTGACATAAGGCGAGGATCGATTTACATGTATAAAATAGAACCAACTAGACCTCGAGTTCCGTCAGAACGCTTTACAATACAAAATCAAAGGTCGCTAAACATAGAAATTAAAATAAAATTCTTAAGTCAAGTACCTGGTAGCGCCGTTATCTTAGCAGATATCTTCATTAAAAAAACTGTTACACAGTATTTTTAAAACGAAATAATACTACTACTAATACTATTTCTATGCTAACAAAACATACTTGTCTAGATACACTCATCGCACTTGCGGCTACTCGATTCGTTTTATATACAGTGGATATTTCTACGATCGAACGGCTACCAACATTGAATTAAAGTATGTAAAAGAAACTTTTCGGCACATTCCTTATAAAATTCTTACCTCCACGAACGATCTCGAAGATTTCCTTTAACTTCTCTATGTTCTCATTTGATGTCTTGGTGTGTTTCTCTATGCCTATTTTTTCTGTCACACAAAGTACTCGGCAACCTATGGGGTTGCCCTTGTGGTAAAAATGCTAACGATGCTAGTCGAATTCACGGGCAGCATTATTTTTAATCATTTCTTGTCCCAGCTTCGTTTGTCTTGTCCGGCGAATTGAGCGATCACTGTCTTCACCGTTTTTATAAATACACTCTGTCGGATCTACGGCGTGTAAGGAGCTGTGTATTGATGTCGTAACATTCCATCAAAAAATTTATCAAACGCTTTACTGGCAAACTATACCCGGTTTTCCATCTGTACCACTTTTGGTACTCCAAATCTGGATATAATCCTTCCCGAAATGCCTTTTATTATAGTAACTGCCGTCATGGGAACCAATAACGGTCACTTAGAAAACGTGTCCTAAAGTACTAGTAGCATATGGTTTCCGTTTTTTGCTCTTGGCAGAAGTCCTCACAAGTCTCCGCTGCTGGTTCAGCTTGTATATCAAACCCACCTCCCATTTTCTGAATTACGTTCTTCCAGCCACTCGTGCTATCGCTTTCCTGCTCCCTACATGTCCAGCAGTCGTCGTGTCGCACTTTTTCTTGAAGAGCTCAATTCCTCATATTTCCCCTACCTTCCGCGGTTTGCTTTGAGTTTGTCGCCCATCTCCAGAATCCACTTGCATCCACCACTGACTGCCGATTCAGTCGTTTTTATATCTTGGCGCATGGTATCGGATAGTGATTGCCTGGATATTGTATCTGATATTGTATCTGCTGTCTCTATTGGTACGATATTTCAAAATCGTATTGCTTTACGCAATTTGGTCGGTAATCATTTTTAAATAGTATCCCATTAGGTATTGCAGCAATAACATTATTGCCGCCAAAAAAACATAGAAAACTTGATTTTAATTCACTTCTTCATTTCCATTCTTTCATTTCCACTTTGTCGGTACAAAGCTTGTCAGTGGCATTACGATTTTTGCAAGGTGCGGTACGAAGCTCTTATAATAAACTTATCTTGATATGTGAAAGCGTAGGGCGACTTATTTAGATGGCAGTAGTGGTCACCACTAAAATTAAGAGAGGGCAAGAGAGCGGATGCGTGCAGTGAAAAAGAGAGCGTGGGAGTGAACTTCAGAGAGGCTAGCTGCTGTCGCGACGACGCAATCA
>VNJM01002570.1:0-10475 GCA_008042475.1 Drosophila kanapiae | reverse complement strand
CGTGCGGGACCGCTCCGTGCGGGATCGGGGATCGCTTACGCACGTGCGGGATCGCTTACGCACGTGCGGGACCGCTCCGTGCGGGATCGCTCCCACGCATTCGCACACGTATCCGTGACCCTAATTAATTGCATTTTTATTAATCGATGCCCTATTGACAGGTTGACATCTAACCCTAATTCATTGCATTTTTATTAGCATAGCTTCCTGTGATTTTGACAGCTAGCCCTAATTAAACTAATTTATGGCGGTGATTAGCGACATCAAAGGCCCCGAAACCAACCTTCCCCTACTACTATTGTCGATTTTATTTTTCGACCACTATTCATTTTTTTTTTAAACAAAGAAATTTTTCTATGTTCTCAATAATTGAATATTTTTTAAACAATAAAGATTCTTTTGTATCTTTTTGCTTTATAAATTTATACTCTGATTCTTACCACTGATGGGGGAATCAAGAGTCAATAATTTTTAGCAACCTGTAGCTGCTAGTGTTACCACTTTGCAGGACTTTAAGGTGCGAGTCTCTTACCACAAGGGGGAAAACTGCAGAGTTGTCGAAGGACCAAATGAAAGAGGGTTCAAAAAAGAAACGATCTTCATTTATTAAGTTTTTGTTGGAAACTGATTTTATTTGGAAATATCTTCGGTTTGAATAGCTTACATGAGAATCAAATAAGACTAATATATGGCCTACGCAGAGGCCTAAGTAAATAACCCCCGCCGTATCTAGGTCCAATGCTGCCGAACATCTACATATCTCGAGCGGAGAGGACCCTATCAGTGGTTCAGGAGGCGGGGGAAAACATCTTATTAGATAAGGGGCGTGCACTCAGATTAGATGTGCACTGCACCCATGTGTCATTTGTACAGTTATGACTACTTTACACAGAGCACAAAAAATTCTTATTTAAATGTATTTATTTTCGTGTTCGTCTGAACAATTGTTGTGATGCTTTTCATTACCGAATCTGGAACGTTTTTAAACATTGGATAGCTGATGCGGTCCCTACCGTTTGCCATTGAATTGATTTATGGAGCTTTTAGATCAATAATAGAATTATAGGATTCTAAGAGTTGCGTGTGGGCGGATGTGTTGGGTGGTAAGTCATCGGACGATTGTTTACTAATTGTTTGGTAAAGAGGCCCGTTGGCATTATCAATATTAAACTTTAGTTTAATGACGGAATAGTCATTTGCATCACTTTTAAAAAGTTCGATCGAAATTGTCGATAATATTAATTCAGGAGATTCTATAGTGAGATCAATATGTGTGAAGGTGTGATGTTAGTAAACTGGGTGGGTTAAGTGTGGTTAGCAAGTATTAGTTTATAAATTGAAACAGTAGATTTGGAGTTATTATGTTATGATCCCCAGCTTTTGTGCCACCTGTTGTTTAAGAGATGTGTAATAATATAGTTGTAAGTATCTTGTAGTTTTTGTAAAGTAAATGGTTTATTGAATGGTAAATAACTGAAAATTATAATAAATTTGAATTTAGACTGTTTAGTTACTGTAATTAAATCAAAAATTGTATTGCCGATTTTGGTTTGTTGTAGTTGCAAGGAGATCTGGACCCCCAAAAGAGTTTCTCAAGTTGTTTATGTGGTAAAGAGTAAAGTTTATTAGGATATTGATAGATATTGGATATTATTGATAGAGTGGTGGATGGTATCTTGAATAAAAATTATTTTATGTATGTTGTTCTTTATGAGTATTTGTAGGTGATTATAATTATTGAGTTATCCATTAATACTTAGCTGTTATATGTTTAGCATGTTAAGAATAAAGGGTTAAGCTAGCTTAGAACCATATTAATAAGGTTTAAGCGAACTTAATTACTATATATAATTTCTTATTATTACATATAATTTCTGATCGAATATCTTGTTTTTGGTATTTTTTAATTTTTTATTATTTTATTTATTAATTTTTACATAATTCTTACAACCCTACAACAGGAAGAAAAGCCGCAATGTTACACTTTGATACAGTTCACTCGAGGGAAACCTAAATCTCGATTTTGCTAAAATTATTATTGAAAAAGGATAGAAGAAAATATGTTACTATCTTACGAATTTTTAAACACGATTTAAGCCAACAAAAGATCAACATATAAATTTAGTGCCTAATCTTACTAAAGTAAATAAACTTACCCCGATCACTAGAGTTACTACTTGAAGTAACACAAGGACACAGACTAAAAACGTCCAAGATATACAACCAAATTCTCTTGTATTTCGATCGGCGGTAACACCCTTAACAACAAACATGAATTGTAGTGGTAGCTTTTCTACACCGATCCGTAATGAAATTACTAACAATACTGAACTCTATTTTATAACTCTATAAAAATTCCGGACGTTTGCCTGTTCGTCAGACTTCGTGGCACGGCTCATCTCGAGCGCAACCTCGTACTCGACGGCAATCTCAGCGTTGAAGCCTCAGTTGTGATGGTTGCCACTTCAAGCCCATCTCTTGGCGCACTCGATTTCAATAGTCCAGGGCACTTGCCCTCATTCTGGCAATAGTACTAAGTGCCACGGTGAGTCCGCCTTCTCCTTTTCACGTTTGCCGTTGTCCCGTTACTCCTGTCCGAACCCGGTCACGCCATGCAGTCCAAAGTCCGGCGTACATCGCGCGATCGGGTCCAAAGGTCTCCATTTGCCTTTAGTCCTCGGCGATTCCCTTTTGCGTCTCCTCTTTGCTCAGCCCCGCATGACCGCAAGGCCCTTGGCCGCTGGAGTCCAAAGTCCCCGTCCTTCCTGGGGAGTTTAAGTTTTCCCAAAACTTACTCCTCACAGTGGCTGTGTGTTTTTTTTTTAGAACTGCGTCAGACTGCTTATGTTCTTTATGTTGGTTGAGAATATCAAATTGTTTCCACGTTGGGAGGTGGTGATTTTCATTTATCAAAATTATTTATCAAATTTACGATGGCTCCTTTAAAAGATTATTTTGTATAGAATGCGATAAATTGAGTCAGCTCCATATAAAATATTTAAAAGCAAATCCAGAAACATTATCTTCTCGATTTAGGTTAAACATATATCTAGCGATATTGTTTATAATTTTCGCTGATTACATCGCAGCTTGTGAAAATTTCCAGGCCATACAAGAGAGCTAGGATCACTCAAATATCGTATGGTAAAATAAAGTGATCTTAATATCCCATACGTTTCACCAACTGCCTTTGTAATGTATTCATTCAAAGTGAGTGGAATTTCTGTTCGAATTGCTTGGGTGTATCAATGGCCGTTGGTTTTTTTCATATATCAATACGTTGAAGTTCACAATTACACACATTGGTACACTCATTAATTTTATTATTACGACAACTTACATATAATTGGAAGTCATCCGAGTAAAAGTGAACGCTTCTCTTGCAGAGAAGACTTGGAAGATCATTAATATAAAACGTAAGCAGTAATGTGACGAAAACTGAGCCTTGGAGAAAACCACTGTAAAAAGATTTTAAACGAAGAAGAAACTTTGGACAAAACAACAGATTGACGACGGTTGGTGAGATACGAGGGCAACAGTGTGACTAAGGTATTCGAAAACTAAGACCTATTTTGCAATTATAACGGCGCCTGAAGCTTTTGATGTTTTTTTTTCTCTATATACTTATGTTTGTGCCTAAAAGTATACACTTGAAGTACATAGGTATTCAACGTTGCGTTGCCAATTAGTGGACATCGGCTGCAAATGCATTAAACCAGCTGAAGAGATCAGTTACAGCAGGGACGCAATCAAAAGCTTGGCGGCCAATTAAACAAACCGGTGTCCGAAATCCAGGCACGTTCTTTTTTTTAAAGTCTTGGAAGTAAACACACGCGTTTAAGTCAAGTGCGGTTTATTTTTGTGCTCTACAATTTTCCTAAGGAGCGCTTTGTATGTTTTTTGTTTGCATTTACCTGTTGCGTAAGCTTTTCCATGATTGGCGATAATTCTGACGCCGTTCGATTCGCAGAGGTATATCTTTTCTACCTGAATTGGAGGGTCGCAATCGCATTATTCAACCCAACTGTAGCCGCCAGCATTAAAACCTATTGGAGAGCAGCCGTAGTAGATAACTTGGTCAAAACGCGATATTAGATACTACTCGTGCACGTGCGAATTTGTTAAAAAAAAAATAAGGTTAAGGACAAGCCGTATGTGTGCCAGCTGCCGCAGACGATGTTTCGCCCCATTTGTTGATTTTAGGGAATAAGGATTAACTAAGCCGATAGCTTAAGCGAAGAATAGAGATTCATTTTGACATCATGATTTTTGAAAATATTGGCCAACCCCAAACATAGTGCAAGATCGGCCAGCCACCGAACACCCATGTACGCAGATTTATGCAAGCATTGAGAGAAATCGGTTCTAGAAAGAATAAATGAAATATTGAAAAAAATGTATATAAATATATATATTATAATTCCGATAAGAATGCTATGAGAGGTGAAAAAAAGAGAGTAGTTCATACTGCTAAGCTGTTCTTAGAATTTTGTTTATTAAAAATTAATACATTTTTCCTGTTATTCTAATAAATCGTTTACTTTTCGTATGACGTCGTAAGCACCCTCGATTTTTTTGTTTAATAATAATAAACAAGCCAGATTCCACCCTCAAAGCCGACGAGATAGATACTAAAGCGTGCAATATAAACGTTGCACTTTACACAATATTACACAAAGGATAACGTCAAAACATCGGATGTCAAGAGCTTTGCTATAGTAAAGTAATAGTACAAACTTAACATGTCTATATGTTCCCTAATGTTGTCAGTAATTTTTAGAATTGCTGGATTGGTTGGAATAGACAGACAAATAACGCACAGTTTGCGCTGCCATCAAGTTTTCGAAAACCTTTGACAAGTAAGGTAAAATCGAGATTGTGGTGTATTTCCTTTTAGATTTTGGAATCGGAAGTAGTGAATGCTGTGTTGAAAATGTGAGTTGTATGTTAAAATATCTTAGGCAGTTGGAGTCACTTTTATTTTTCAGTATACATTAAGAGATCTAACACATTTTTAAGTTCAGTATGGGTGAGCGGTGACCTCAGGTACTGTGCATGTTTAAAATGTCTTGTGTATAACGTTGAGGTTTATGTCCGAGTTGTTGGTCGATTTTGTTTGCTTACTCCTAAGTAAGCTCTTTAGAACTTTCGTCTCGACTGCCGCTAGTGTAGTTGCGCAGAAGTCAGTTGCATGGAGAAGCATAGGGCGTGGAATAGCCAACGCAGGTAGCAGCCAACGCAGGTAGCAGGCCACGGCGAGCTCAGCCTGAGCGTTGCAGCTTGCAGCCACCTTTTTCTCCACAGCTCGTGCACACGGGGGTGCCACCTTTTTCACCACAGCTCGTGCACCCGGGGTCGGGGTTAGAGGCCAGTAAGGCCTCCAGTTTATCGAACCGCTGTTTAAACACGGCCATATCAGTCACCTCTTTGTTGTCAGTTCACTCACTCGTGGGAAAATGTAGTCTTAATTTCCTTGAGAATCCGCTGTTTTTACTGATGAGTTCCGCTTGCTCGCCAATCCTTGCGTTTAAAAGCTAAACAAGCTGCGTGGTAGGGCATCAGAGGTGCGACACCCTCTAGCTCCATCGATGAGTCGGTGCGCACTCTCATCGCCTGCTGTTGCTTGCTCATGTTGTTGTTGATGCTTCTTCTTATTTCTTTCTTTCGCAACATTGGGACAGTTTTGTTTTCCTGCTTTCCGAAGTCCACAGGTACCGACTGCGCGCAAGCAAACAATAAATATAGGTTTATAGGTTCGTCTAACTTTTAAGGTGGTGAGCTTAAAAGTTTAAAATTAGGTGCAGATACCAACAGCTGTGTAAAGACTGTTAAATATATTAACGTCGTCAAAGTTGACTCTTTGTCTATCTTGCTGGTAAGTTGTTGCATTGTGTTCGTCCTTTATGGTTGTGTTTTTGCTAACTTTTTATTTCAAAGTTAATAATTAAGTTTTCTTTGATTTTGCCTTGAATCATATTTAATTATGGTAGGTGCATCCCATAAATTTGTATTTGCACACCTTTATATTTTTAATCTATGGTGCACAGCTAATGAAAAAAATGCAGCGTGCATTGAAAATAATGGGTATATTATTCCAGAGTTGAGAAAATTGCCGAAAATAATTAAAAACTTATGCAAACCAATTTTTGGAAAAATTACAAACGGAATTGATGCTTATCAATTCTTCTATATAAATCTAGTGGGTCTAATAAAAATGAATCACGTTTGTTAAAGCGCACCTATTGAAAATCTCAGCAAAAAGAGGAAACTACTCATCGTGGCCGTCCTAGACTTGATTTTGCGGAGGCTTCATCGAGGACAAAGCAACGGCGTGTAAGTTGACCAGTCTGCTGTTTTTGCTCTACGCAATGAAGATAAAGTTCGAAGCTTAGAGCCAGCCAATCCCATTCTAGTTATTTCGCTTTTAATAGTGACCACTATAATAAAACACCAATGTATGGTGATAAGAAGCTTCGTGAACAGTAACATATAATTTTATTGTTTTCTCAGTTATCAAAAAATACTAAGTTAAAAAAAAAAATGAGATACCCTGATAATATTTATGTAATCGAATCTCATGCGGAAGTCGAATTACAGAATCTTATTTGTAACATCCTACGTTCCTCTCCAACTGGTTACTAAAATATATGATAAAATAATTTGTCTAGCTCCCGGCCATCATCGTCTTGTGACTGTCGATCAATTTGATTTCCAAATTAAGGACAAAACTATTATTATTTTACTATGGTAGATGGAAAAGTGTTCAACGCAATCAGTGAATCATCATCGGTAGAGCCAAGCAATCAGAAATAAACAATGTTAACAAATGTTTAAGTAAAGAATATCTCATACGATTTTGTAAATTTGGCTTATCTCCACTACATTCGTATATACTTTTTTTTTTTGATACTTTTTACTTATTTCGTGTAAGCTAGAGGTCCAAATGTGGCATGGAAAAGATGCAGCGAATAAGATTTAAGTATTGGACAGACAAAACAAAATTCAGGTGGAATATGGCCAACAAATTGGGATATGTTTATAAATTCTGTTTTGATTGTTATGGGTGCTATAGGATATAGTCATTATATTTGGCTAATTTTTTCGTCAAATGTTATGATAATGTGTTTTTATTTTTCGTAAAAATTTCCTGCCGCTATGGCCAACATAAGTAATTTTCAAACAACCGGATCCACTGTGGCGGAGGTGGACTTGTCCATAGACTCTTCACAATGAAACTCGAAGCAATGCAAGTAGTATGATAAGGTACCTGGCGGGACCTTTGATGTCGCTAATTACCGCCATAAATTAGATTAATTGCAATAACCTGTCACTTTTTAAAATGACTTGGTAATAAAAATGCAATTAATTAGGTGTAGCTGTAAAAATCTCAAGAGGATATGGTAATAAAAATGCAATGAATTAGGGTTAGATGTAAACCTGTCAATAGGGGATCGGATAATAAAAATGCAATTAATTAGAGTCACTGATTGAGTGGGATGTGTTTAAATACTACACCGAGGATACGGATACGTGTGCGAATGCGAGGGAGCGATCCCGCTCGACCATGTTTAATTTTAAAAGGGACGGGGGCACTTGAAAACTCGTGTGTGTATGTCGAAGGATGGGTGGAGGCAATTGAAAAGTCAGCGGTGTCTGAGCAACATGTACGTTTCCATCCCTCACTAACAAGAAGATCGGGTCGGGGTGGCTAAGACACATGTGTGTATGAACATCGAAGGATGCCTAGCGACGATCCCTCACATAAAAAAGGATGAAAGCGGGAGAGCGGGAAAAAACACGAGTCTTCGAAGGATGCCTACTGACGATTTCTCACATAAGAAGAAATGAATTTCCCACAGGAGAGTGGAAAAAAAACATGAGTCATCGAACATTGCTTGCCTGCGATCCCTCACTTACAAGAAATTTGGGTCGGAAGTGGCTGAGACACATGAAAGCGGGAGAGTGGGAAATAACACGAGTCTTCGAAGGAACTCTACCCCCGTTCCCACACATAAAAAGGCAGCATAGGAGTGGGATGAGTGCGGGAATATCAAGGAAACAATGAAAAATAAAACGATTTCTTCGGTGACCTTTAAGGATGTTCGTCAAATTTCCCCCAATTTAAAAAGGGATGACTGAGGGGGTAATTGAAAAGGGTGAAAAGTCACAACAGTGAGTCGAGGTCGCTAACCAAAGATCCATTAAGCCAAAAACAGAACTGTAACGAGCTGATTTGCTATATTTTGCTCGCGACGTATGTGCGCGGCTAGCTCAGGGTTTGTTGTGTGCTCGTCCCACCAAATTTATTTTGTGATTGCCCACCCAAATGATAACGCACGAGAGGGTTAGCTTAAGTGAAATGTTCTCTATTTATTGGGCAGCTTACGGCTACGCTTATGGCTACGCTCACTGTTGTGACTCCTGGTTGGCGGCTGGTTCGTCTCCTGGGCTCCTGTCGTCGTTGGTCGCGCACTCGTTGTTCGCGACGCGTGGCTTCCGCCGTATTACGAGCTCGTGGCTGTGGCCGGTTCGCGGAGATCCTCGGATATTATGCCGACTCTCGACGGAGCTAGCACGGCTTGCGCCTGGCGGGTCAGATCAACAGATCTCCACACCCTGATCTTCGGCGGGTAGGACTTCACGTCCGCACACCCTGCCAGAGTCGGGTAAGATCGCTGTCTGCACACCCTGCCTAGCTGCCGTATCGCCCGCAACCGCCTTTGAGACCGTACAAGGACTCCTTGCTCCCGTATCCCCACGGATTTCGCCGGTTTGTCGTATGCGATCTCTAGTCAGACTTCGTGGCACGGCTCCTGGCTCGCAACCTCGCACTCGACGGCAATCTCAGTCTTTTGTCTTAGTCGGGATGGCTTGCCACTTCAAGCCCCAAACTTCTCGACTTGGCGATCTTGACTCCTTCGCGCACTCGATTCCGATTTCCTTAACTCCGATTCACGCACTCGCTTTGACTCCCGCACTTGTACTGATCCCCGCTCTGCGTTTGTCTCCTCCTTTTATAGGCTCGCCGATTCCCGTTATCCCTGCCCGATCACGCCATCCAGTCCAAAGTCCGGCTTCCATCGCGTGATCGGGTCCAAAGTCCGTCTCGCTGTTAATCCTCGGCGATTCCCTTTTCCTCGGCTCCGTTTGACCGCTTTGCCCTTGGCCGCTGGGTCCAAAGTCCGGCCGTTCTCGGCGTCTCCTCTTTGGCCACTCCAGCTTGACCGCTTTGCCCTTGGCTGCTGGAGTCCAAAGTCTGCGCCCTTCATTTGCCCTTGGCCGTCCTCTATCTGCCCTTGGCCGTCCTCTATTTGCCCTTGGCCGCCGCGATCCCCTACACCTGCAGTTGTGGGGAGTTTTAGTTTTCCCTAACTTAACTCCTCACACTCTCCCCTTCCTTCGGCAAAACAAACAAGCCGATTCTCTCCTTTCCGTTTCGCTTCCTAATTTCCAATTTTCCCTTGTTCCCGCCCTGTGGAATTTTCCCCGCTCGAACAAGCTCTCCTGAATCCTGCTTTCCGTTTTCCATTTAATTCTCCCTTTTTTTTCCAATTCCCCGCTAGTGTCGTTACGTTGCGTTACGTTACGCTACGACACGTTACGTACGATCGCCGTGCGATAGTTCGCTACTATCGATAGGCGCTACGGCTTCCCTCCCGCGATCGTCCATCTCCCATCCCAATGTATATGTTTGGCCCTTATGGCAATATATTTTGCATGATATTTTACACATTTATTTTGGCCGGCCGACTCGGCGGCCTGGATCCCCTGCCTGGACATTCCCCGCTGGAACAACCGCTGCTGATGATGCCGATGGCCTTGGACGCGGGTCTCGCTGGCCATGGCTGTTATTGTCGCCTATTGGACGCCATGGCCGGGTGCACCCCGCCCGCAAGTATCCCTCCCCCGCTGTCCACGAACTATTATTCGTCGTCGCTAATCGATCCCCTTCTTATTTTTCAGCCCCAACATCATCCATCTATATTATTTTTCCACTTTGTCCTTTTCCGGTCTTTTTGTTTGGTTGTGTCTTTTTTTTTCCCCCGTTTCTACTCTGTTTATTATTATTCTTTACTCATATATATTTTCCCCCTTGTTTTTTTTTTTGTTGTTTTCGGTGTTTACTCACCCCGGCTAGCCTATATGCGTGGAAACGATACTCTCGTATCGTCTTCCTCCTTTCTTCTCGCAACAGTGCTGGCTCTGGTGCCTCGATCGTTCGATTTAGCCAATTCTTGTTTCTGATGTTCATGTTATTTTGACTTTTGACCTTTTTTTCTTGTATATTTGTTCTAGTTTTTATATTTATTTTATATTTTACTCTTATATTTTTTTTTGCTATTATTTAAGTTTGGACTTGGATCCTTTATTTATATATTTACTTCATTATTATTTTTTTTTTATTTATTATTTTTGTATTATTATTTTTTTCCCAATTTGTTTATTTTCCTGTTTTTTTTTTCCTTTTAAATTCT